>OX038873.1:29885434-29960434 GCA_943789525.1 Agriphila geniculea
TTTAATATGTATTTTAATAAACAAGAAATGTTTTTTTATGTGCTGTGTTTGATTGCGTCAAGTGCGTCAGTCATAATAAAATTATCTTGTCAAACCAACACCAAATGTAATAAAAAAAATGTTGCCGTTAAGTTTAGGCATGTTTATCTAATATTTTGTTTCATGTATTGATTCCGGAGAGAGATGACATCACTTGTTAAGTGACGGCGTAACTCACGGGTCATCGTAGTACCTACCTACAGGGCCAAGCTGGCGCGCGGGCAACCGTGCCGTGCGTGATGGCGGCCGACCAATTTCCTTTGTTCCGGTTGGCCACGCTGTTGGCGAGGCAGCTGAGTGCACCCATCGCTTCTAGAATTAAGGTAATTCTCCTATTCTAGCTTTTAAGGTCTATCCCTACATATCTGGGCCGTGACTTGTCAGGGGCCCAAGGTATGTTGGGCGTCTCTATGTTCTACATAAATACCAACATATTTTGAACTTCGGATCCCGAAGAAAGCCGCCGATGACGGTTCTCAATATTTGTTTCACATACCTACCTACAAAATCTTAGCACGACCAACGTAACTTGGGCCCCTAACACGTCCTGGCCCGGATATGTGGGGACAGACCTTTAAGGAGCGTAGAAAGTAGTTCCTAATCATTGGGGAGAATGTGCAGGAATACGCGACGACGCACCCGCGCATGCGCAATGAGGTGATAGCACGCATTGGAAGGCTGTACCGCAACACGGAGCTCCGCTTCAAGCTGTGGTCGCTGCGGCTGCCCGCGCCAGCGCGCATGCCCACGCTGCCCGCGGCGGAAGCGCTGCAGGTCGGCTCCGACATCATCGGTACTTCAATCATTCTTTAGTACTTACTTAAAACGCTGGTGTACGCAGTGAAAAAAACCGCAGGGCGTGCATGAAAAGACTGATGGATGTGAAAGAAGCGAAAGAAGTGTGCAGGGATCGTAGCAGGTGGCGATCCATATAGTCTCTGCCTACCCCCATGGGAAACAGGCGTGAGTGTATGTATGTATCATTCTCTGTCTTCTTAATCCACACCTTAGCTTACGTCTCCTTCGTCTGAATTAAACTGAAGGTCCAAATATCCAATAATAGATATCCCCCACATTCCTTGGAACTGTCTAGGGTTCACTGATTTAAAAGTGGACAATAATGTTTCTATTCTAATTTTTATGAATGAAGCCTAGTGGTGTGACGTCATTAAAATATAGATTATTCTTCGGATTTCATTTGCAGGAGAGATGATCATATTCACCTTGGGAGCAGCGATCGTCGTTTTTGAAGTAAATAGACAAGCAGAAAAACAAGAAAAGAAAGTGAGTGTTTAATAATATGCTCGATTACTATGGCATCTTCGGATAAAAACACGTTTTACTCTGTTTGACTTGTATGATAGGCTTGTAATATATGACTTTGTATGTTCGTAAATTGCTCAGTTTTTAGAAGATTTTAATGTATAAAACGTTGTCCTACTAGGACTATGATTTACTAAATTATTATTATTTAATCTGTACCAGGTACCAGAGCTGTAAACTAACATTATTCATTTTCTTTTTGGTTCGGTTTTGGATTACGTATCTACATTTTTCTTAGTTAGTCTTTTATTTTAAGTTTTTTCATTTTCATTTCTTCCTTTTCTGTCGTAAGCCCTACCACAGAATAACTAATAGTACAAGTGCCCTACTCTATAATCACCAGACCCCGGATTTGCGGTAGCACGAATAAAATGACGTTTAATAGTGCGTGGACAACTTGATTATCTATTTGTGTAATTTATCGATAAAAAAATTATAATTATGTAACGTGATATATAGACTTACTGTCGGAAATAGTAGAAATTACCTACCTACTATATCTATATATTAAGAAAAGTGAAAATCGTAAAATGTATAAATAATAAAATTCACTGCAGTTTTTCTTGATGCAAAGATAGCAAAGTCAAAGTGAGTGAAGTAGAATGTCAAATTTTTAAGAAATACATCCTCCTTGGTAAAATACAAAAAATAAATACAGACGCGATCAAAGAAGTTCCACTTCAAAAATATTTTAAAAACATCGATATACAGGGTCACTGGAAATATGACGTATTCCTGCTAAGGGGTTATAGATGAGGTCAAAACAAATATTTTTTGTCATATAACTTTTTCTCAAAAAATTAATAGTTTTTGAGTTAATTGAAATTAAGTATTTTTTTACCAAAAATACGTTTTCAGACACAAAAATTTAAAATAAAAGTTAACTACTCATTCGATTCCGGTTTTTTCATTATTTTGGAATAGAAAACAATCTAAGTGTTGATAATGAATAAAAAAATTATAAAAAGTACAGGTGTTTATAAAAAAATCAATCCTTGAATGCATTTATTTTTTTATTTTTTTCAGATTTTTTAGAAATAGCATCAAATATCTTTAAAAAAATCCTAGTAACTAAGCGTGCATAATATTTTAAAAACATCACCATCTATTTAGCTTTCAGTTGAGGTATAAAACTTAATAACAATTTACATAAAGAATGAGAAATTAAGACTTAACTAAATAGCAGTCCCATTTTATGTAGCAAAAATTTCCTACTTCAAGCGTTTCGAAGGTGGCCGTATTATCCTACTTATTCCATAAATGTGAAAGCTTGCTTGTTTGGATGATTGTTAATCAATCACGCAAAACGGCTGAACGGATTTAGATGAAATTTGGCACACAGACAGTTTATAAACAGGATTTAAACATAGGAGGATACTATTACCTTGGTTAAAGGTTCCCTAGGGATTTTCTCGAATGTAATTGCGGACAAAGTCGCCGGCGGAAGCTAGTTTGCCATAAATGATCGTGCTTACTAAAAATACTTTCGTCCGAGTAATTTTGAAACAGAATTATTTTCTGCCGATGAGTCAAAATTTTATACAGACAGCATCAAAAATAACCACGCATATCAGCCATTTTTAATGACCCGCTGCTGGGGAACAGGCCTTCCTTTCCTTTTGGGATAAAGCGGACGGGCCATAACCCACCACGTGGGCCCAATGCGGATTGGTCGGTGTTAACTTAATGTACCTTACATTGAGCCCTTGGTCTTGCTGCATTTACAGTCGTTAACACTGACCAATCCACATTGGGTCCACGTGGTGGGTATGGCCCGTCCGCTTTATCCATCCACAAGCCAAAAGGTAGGCCAGTTCCCCAGCAGCGGGGCATTAAAAATAGCTGATATGCATGGTTATTTGTGACACAGTTTGTATAAAATTTTGACTCATCGGCGGAAAATAATCCTGTCTCAAACTCACTCGGACGAAAGTATTTTTAGTAAGTACGACCATTAATGGCAAACTAGTTTCCGCCTGCGACTGCATTCGCATTTACATTCGAGAAAATCCCTAGGGAACCCTTAACCAAGATAATAGTATCCTCATATGTTTTAATCCGGCTTATAAACTATCTGTGTGCCAAATTTCATCCAAATCCGTTCAGCCGTTTTGCGTGATTGATTAACAATCATACAAACAAGCAAACTTTCACATTTATGGAATAAGTAGGATAATACGGCCACCTCCGAAGCGCTTGAAGTAGGAAATTTTTGCTACATGAAATGGGACTGCAATTTAGTTAAGTCTTAATTTGTCATTTTTTATTTAAGTTATTATTAAGTTTTATACCTCAACTGAAAGCTGAATAGATGGTGATGTTTTTAAAATATTACGCACGCTTAGTTACTAGGATTTTTTTAAAGATATTTGATACTATTTCTAAAAAATCTGAAAAAAATTCAAAAATAAATGCATTTAAGGATTGATTTTTTTATGAACACCTGTATTTTATGAAATTTTTTTTATTTGTTATCAACACTCAGATTGTTTTCTGTCCCAAAATAGTAAAAAATCCGGAATCGAATGAGTAGTTATCTTTTATTTTAAGTTTTTGTGTCTGAAAACGTACTTTTGGTAAAAATGTACTTAATTTCAATTAACTCAAAAACTATTAATTTTTTGAGAAAAAGTTACATAACAAAAAATATTTGTTTTGACCTCATCTATAACCCCTTAGCAGGAATACGTCATATTTCCAGTGACACTGTATAAAAACATTTTCGATAATTTGGTAATCACTAGCAAGTTTGTATTCCTGCCACCGCAAATCCGGCCTTTAATAATCACTTACGCATTATTGTATGGCAGGTCCTGGATGAACGCTCTCAATGGGTGGCGGTGCTGGTGGCACTGGACGAGCTCAAGACCGAGCTAGTGTTGCAGCAGCAGGACATAGACCGGCTGCAGCGGGAGCTGCGCACCATCGCAACATCTGCTCCTTAAAGGTCTTGCGGGAGCTGCGCACCATCGCAACATCTGCTCCTAGATGGTCTTGCGGGAGATGCGCACCATCGCAACATCCGCTCCTAGACGGTCTTGCGGGAGCTGCGCACCATCGCAACATCCGCTCCTAGATGGTCTTGCGGGAGATGCGCACCATCGCAACATCCGCTCCTAGATGGTTTTGCGACAGCTGCGCACCATCGCAACATCCGCTCCTAGATGGTCTTGCGGGAGATGCGCACCATCGCAACATCCGCTCCTAGATGGTCTTGCGGGAGCTGCGCACCATCGCAACATCCGCTCCTAGATGGTCTTGCGGGAGATGCGCACCATCGCAACATCCGCTCATAGACGGTCTTGCGGGAGCTGCGCACCATCGCAACATCCGCTCCTAGATGGTCTTGCGGGAGATGCGCACCATCGCAACATCTGCTCCTTGATGGTCTTGCGGGAGCTGAGCACCATCGCAACATCCGCTCCTTGATGGTCTTGCGGGAGTTGCGCACCATCGCAACATCCACTCATTGATGGTCTAGCGGGAGCTGCGCACTTTCACAACATCTGCTCTTTAATGGTCAGAGCTGCGCACCTTCACAACATCCGCTCCTTGATTGTCTTAAGGGAGCTGCGCACCATCGCAACATCGGCTTCTTAAAGGTCTTGCGGGAGATGCGCACCATCGCAACATCCGCTCCTTGATAGTCTTAGTTACCATGATCTGGGCAAAGTTGAATGTTTTTATCTCGTTCACTTGTCCGGCTTTTCTACAAACCCTTGTAAACCTGAGCTTCCAGTTCCAGCCCTATGCAATCACTACTCAGTGGACAAACTTCAAAAGAAGTATCTAAGATTATAACTCCTAGACTAGAAGGACATAACTGAATTGACAGGAGTAAACTAATGTAGTTTTCCATCCTTTTCTTTTTGTATCGAAAAGACAAGAACAGAATGTCGAAATTAAGTTTAGTACTATCAATTTATTAAAATAATTAACCTTTCAATTTAGTTAAGTTGAGCCAGCTGAATCAACACCACTGTCAACAAAATTTAATGTCAAGAAAATGAAGCAACCACAATACGTTCGGAAGGCGATGACATTATTTTTGTCAATGTGGCAACGGCCAAAAAATTAACTAGGAAAACACGGAAAACATGGACAATTCAAAAGTACTTAATAATTAAGTTAATTTGAATAAAGCTATTTTTGACTTTGACTTTGACTAAAAATAACTTTTTTTAAAACGCGTTTTAAAAACCGGCCAAGTGCGTGTCGGGACATTCGCAGTAGGGCTCCGTAGTTACCTTATATTATACCATACCTTTTCGTTATAAGTGTTTTTAAGATCTACAGCATATATTGTTTTAGATTTTTCACAGAGGGGGGGGACACATTTTACCACTTTGGAAGTGTATACCTGAGTATCTTTCAAACGGCTGACTTGAAAAAATTGTTTTAAGAAACTTAATGTCATTTTTAAAGACCTATCTACAGCCTCCTCGCATGTATAGTTTTGATGCAATTTTCAGCTTTAGTTCCATGTATGGGGAGCCCCCCCCCCTTTAACCTATTTTTTTTGTGTAAAAATCTTAAAGTGGCATACAGAATACATGGTCGATGTACCAAGTTTCAACTGTGTAAAATAGTTTCGGAATAACGTGGCTGTGACATACGGATGGACGGACAGACAGACAGACAAGACGAATCTATAAGGGTTCCGTTTTTTGCCATTAGGCTACGGAACCCTAAAAAGGAATAAAAAGTATAAAATAATCAGAATAATAAAAACATAAAAAACGGACTAGTAAAAGTAGACTAAAAAGTTTAAAATAATTTCTTCCGTAAAAAATATATAACCCTATATCTACTGTTCCGTACTTTGAACAAGTTGTGTATAGTATTAACGCTAGCACAAATCATTTCCTTTTCTTTAATTCTTAATTTAAATCGAAACTGTATCGGCCACAATAAATCCTGCGTAAAACGAGTCACAGCGCCTTACCATAGACAGTGCTGCCAACGTCAGAATAGAGAAATAATTATTCGAATTGGAATCGCGGCAGTGCGCTTGTGTTAACCTCACCGTAATTCGTAAAATTCATAGAACCAAAAGCCTACTCAAAATCGAACTGTGAAATACCTAAAGATAGCCAGCTGTGCACGTCAGGAGAGAATTTGTGATCCATCAGCAACCAGCGACCACTACTGGGGCCCCAGAAATAGGACACCAAGAAGTCACCAGGTACGTGGTCCATACCGACAGTTTTCCTCAACATAAGTTGTTGGTCCATTCGAACCTGGATCATAATTAAATTAAAAATTAGATTTGTGCTGGTTATTCATACTAAAAACAATTTTTCGATAGTTTACTTTGTTCAGTAAGCGCGGGGACCTACCGCCATTTTACAATCTTCATGCAACACTTTTATGCAATTAGCGTTATTATTTTTCGATAATACCATTGCGTACAGTGATTTTACATCGTATATTTGCGATATACAACGATACATTTACTTAACAAGTGATAATTTTCAACTTAGTTTAATATTTTTCGTAGCCATTACGCTAGGTAGGCGTAGGGTTAACATAACCGAAGAGAAATATGCATCACATCACAAGGATCTTAACGAGGAAAATCACAAGTAAAACCGGCACTCCATTATTCGACACACAACAGACCTCAGACCAAATAAAAAAGCAACAGACACAAATGACAGAAAGAATCGTACGTAACCGCTAACCAACGACATTTCCACCAATAAAATCACGCGATTCGCGTGATGTGACGGTTTTATTGGAGGAAATATCGGTGACGTCACAATAGCAGCGCCATAGCCATACGGATACAATTTTAACATTACGACATGTACTTTCAATAAGTTGTGATAAACTAAGAGGTTACGCGATTTTTGGTTTCGATCGAGGCAAAGATTGGATTCATTTTTTTACACGACTGCCCAAAGGAAAAAGAGTGAATAATGTGTTCAGGGTTCATGCATGTTTGTGGGTATGTGAGTTTCTTTATTCCACCATAACTTCTAAATGCCTGAACTGATTTGGATAAATGGGGTATCGTTAGAATCCTTACAGCATCCCAAGTGACACCGGCTATATTTTTTTAGAAAAAAAAATAAACGACATCATGTAAAAAAAAATATTTTCTTCTTTTATTACAATATGGGCATCAAATTTAATGAAAGGCCTTGAAGAGCACATTCCAAAACAATATAATATAATATGTCACTAAAATGTGTGAAATAAAAATAAATAAATTAAAAAAATATTAAAAACACGACTGCCCTGCCAAAACCGAACTAAAAAGTTAAACAACAAGGTGTCATTGCAGTCGGGGGACCTCTTTGATCAAAAATTGTTCCATAATAAGGTCCCCCGACTGCAATGACACCATGTTGTTAAACTTTTTGGTTAGTTTTTGGCAGGGCAGTAGTGTTTTTAATATTTTTTAAATTTATTTATTTTTATGGGTTGTAGAACTTGAAAAGTGGCCCCCGTGACACAGTAATAAGATACTACCCAGTATTTTAACTTAGTGCTAACGGTCGAAATGCGAGCCACACCTATGCGCATCGAGTTCGGGCTGCTCTCGGGCTGCTACAGTCGCGAATGCGCCGCAGTGACGAACGAACGGTGGTTTTGTGTTTTGTGATCACGATGGCGAATTGCAACTATAGAGCACGAGTATATTGTGCTGTTTATGGTTGCCTCAGTTCTACAAAAACGCACCCAGGAATAACATATTTTAAATTACCTGGAGAGTCTGAAAGGTGAATATAATACTTTTTCAAACCTACTAGTACGTAATTTGTTTCTTCTTTGAATAGGTAGGCATATAGCTTTTTCCACCGAATAAAATACCTGGATTAATAAGAAATCCAATCAAATTAGACATGAAAAGAATGATGAGAAACTGAGAAGAAACTGAATGATAGCTTTTTCATCAAGATTGTTTAAAAAAAAATTAAAGTTGGTTAAATTTGCAACAATTTGAGGGTACAACGCTTTTGATACGAGTGATAGTTTCGGAGACACAAGCATCATATTTCGTTTGCAAAAATAACTTTGTTTTTCATAGTGTTTGTAGAAATAACAAAGTTATTGTTTGCGGTTTTGGAAAATGTGTTTTATCTCTAAAACGGCTCACTTTATCTCGTTCAAACTGATTTTCTTTGAAAACGTTTATTAAAATTTACAGCATAATATTTTTTTTTGATATTTCACTCTCTTTTAAAAAAATATTAGACGTGGTGATATACACAGGGGAAATTTTGTTAAAAATCATGTAACTTATTTCTTCCGGGTCAACATCGAGAAAAACTGAAAAAAGGTCAACATTTTTGAGATTTTATAATGAACTGCAAGCTGATTATCTAAATAGAAACTATTTAGCGTCCGGTTTCATTTGATATACATTGCTACTTTTCTTTGGTATGTTTTTTCTTACCCAAAAATGAAGTACCCTACTGGCAATGTTTCACATTCATCTGTCAAGTGAGACCGGTCGCTAATTTCTAATTAGATAAACAGCCTGCCGGTCATTTGCCAAGGCCGAAAACTTGGATTTGACACTGCCTTCACATAACAAATAATGTATGTAAACACCAAAAATACCTGATTTGTTGCAACATTCAATGTCTAATTTGATTGGACTATAATAAGTTAGTGTTTTATATAATTCATGAATTAAAACCTAAAAATAAATTAACAATAAGAAAAACGTTTGTAGAAAATTTCAAATTTCATATACCTACAATAATAAAAAAGGTTAGAACTTTCTTTGGGGAAAATAAAATTATAAAATAATTTTTAAGCGTAAGTCACCGGTGATCTACGCGGCGGCTTAAGTGTTAATAATTACAGATCACTTTTTCTATTTGCTTATTACTAAAAGATCAAACCATATTATAAATTGTATATGACAAAATATAATTTAAAAGCAAAATGATAACCTTTTGAATTATTAGGCAACCTAACACGCTATCAACGTTATTTCTAAAATATAACATACAATCGCGAAATTAGAAACAAATTCAAGTAGGTGAAAATAGGTACTGTTAACTTTATTTCATCTACCTACTTGAGTTTGTTTCTAGTTTTGTACAAAGATGCAGGCAGCCCTATCGTATGTTGACGTACCGCGCGGCTCAAGTTACGTATTTCAAGGACAGGCTCGAGTTATAATACTGGTAGTATCTTATTACCGTGCCCGTGATGTATCGGTCTGCCTGCTCTCAGTGGTTGCAACTTCGAGTTATAGCGCTTATAAGAGGCTTCATTGTTACGAAAAAGTAACGATCAGAGAAATGATCAGTTTTAGTACCTATTCGAAGTATGGCGTCTCCAAAGCTGAAACGATTTGGTCTGCCGGCCGGCTCTCACTGGTTGCATTTCAGAGCGCACGCGCGATACGCGCAAGTTGCGATAAAAAAAGTGTTTTTCTTCAAATTTTATTAAAAAAAATACTAATCGATAGAATTATTTATTCTGATGAAGAAATGTCTTAAGCTATTTTTGTCTAAAACGAATAGATTTGCCGGAAAAAATACTTAATGTTTTTTTTTTGTATGGAGTGAACATAGCCAAAATTTTCTAATTTTGTCTAAAACAAATAGATTGGCCGGAAAAAATACTTAATGTTATTTTTTGTATGGAGTGAACATAACCAAAACTTTTCTAAGTCTATGGGAGTGAAACATTCAATGTGCTCTTACTACGGCCAATTTCAAATTTTTATTTGTAAAGGTTTGCGCCCACCCGGCTGAGTTGCGAATTGCGAACTGCGCCTGCGTTTGTAGTATGTTATGTATGACTACGCTAGTAATATAATAAGTCTATGTGTATGACCGACCGACAGGGCCGCTCACTGCCCGTCCCACATTGGTGCGAAATTGGCTATCGGTGATATTAATTATTATTATTGGTTTTTCCAGTTGATTTATTGATTATTTACCTAAAATGAATAAATAAGACATCCTGACCACACCAGACTTAATAACTGTCTTGCAATCCTATATTGTAGGTAATATGAATTCTTGACTTGCTTCTTGCTCTCTTTGTGGAATGCTTTTTCTGTTTATTTCTCTGAATTTAAGTGAGATATTAGCTAATTATAGGGTCGTGTGGTCGATTCTCACGCACTGCGACATTTTTTGAATTCCAGATTATCCCTAATCCCAAATCTCTATTAAAAATGTCACTAAAATCTCTATTGCAGCCAAAAAACTTTTTCTCAGCGATTTTCGATATTACAAGTCAAAAATCTTTGCAATCTCTACGATTTCTTTACTTTTTAGAGATATCTCGAATTTAACCACTAAGTCACCCGCACGAGAATCACCTCCCTACCTATAATGTCTGCCTGCAAGAAACGAAACGTTGTTTAACATTGATCATTGGCTTAATAGGTCATGATTATACAAATGTGACGTTTTGTCGCTTGATAGTAATTAATCAATTTTATTGTTATGTTTTCGAATCAAAATTGAAAGGATAATAGCAGTATTTTAGGGGATCCCTTGTTTTCGCATAAATGTTTTATACCTAATTTGATTTAGCATAACGAATTTGGCATAATCTTTTTTGTCATAATAATGCTTTCGCATATTTGTTTTTTGGCATACTATTTATATTAGCATAATAACCATTTAGACTAATTTATTTTCGCATAATGTTATTAGGCATATTGTCTATTCGCCTAATATTATTTAGACATAAAACTCAAAAACAATAAGAATAAATATTTTTACGCACTTATTTATTTTCATGCAAAAGGGGTAGGTATTGTATCACAATGCCAAAAACTCATAACACATACGACCTAAATATCGACCCATAAAACACCTATTTTTAAAATACCGAAAATCCTTAATGTCGATATCCAATAGACCGAAACTTGAAAGATCGATTATTAAATGACAGATGATAGTTCGAAACCCTGAAAGTTAAAATGCCGATAGTTAAAAATCCCGAAAATCTGTTTAGGTCTATTAGGTGCGACGACGAGCGAGCGTAGCGAGCGAGGAGGAGGTAAGGTTCCATTGCGACCAACAACGCACGAGCCGAGCGAGCAAAGCGAGCGTGCCGCGGTAGCGGCCGGCGAAGTGCCAGAACCGACCTGCTGGCATGTAACCCTAAATTAACCTTCGGTTTTTTGAGCTTCGGGATTTTGTATTTAGTTAAAATGTTCTTTCGTGATTTTAAACGTCGTGATTTTTTTGTTTATAAAAATATGCGTAAATAACATTATGCGTGTTTAAATTTATGCCAAAGAATATTATGCTTAAACATGATTATGCTTAAAGTAGTTATGCTTAAAAAAATTATGCATAAGCTGTTATGACTAACTAATATTATGCGTAAACATCATTCGGCGAAATCATATTATGCTATGACATATTATGCCTTAAAATTTTATGCAAATACATAGGGAACCGTATTTTAGTTTAATAGCTTGGCAACACCGCCGCTCGGCTCCACCGTTTCCCGCCATATTTTCCCGCCATTTGTAGTGGAATGGGGTGGGGATATGCGGCGGAACGGTCAACGAAAGTCAGTTGCGGAGTCAGTCACTTTCCAATAGACATGGGTTGTAACAGGGTAAATTGCCTACCTGTTACAACTGTTCCTGTTACAATAAAATAACAGTTCCAACACCCTGTTACAAAAATAACAGCCATGTCATAACAATTTACTTCCATTGTTCTTCCGGTTCCGGGTGTGGAACAAGCGCTTCTTTACTCTAACCTTAGGACTACTTACATAAAGAAAAGAGACGAAGCTTGTTATTTTTATCTATTAATTTGTGATCATTAAATGTTCTGTTATTTTTTTCTGTTAAGCAAGACTAAACTTTATTGCAATTAAGTAAAATGTAATATTATAAAATACGTTTTCCATTTCGGCAGTTACGGCACACTTGCGACATCTTGTTTGTATTGGGTGAACCATCATGTCACCTAATAAAGTTGCTTGCAGTACTACTTTCATTAATCATTTTTCTTAAATTGGCTTTGATAACTTTTTGAACATGACTGGAAATCTCAAAACCATTTCGAGGAATAAGCTTTCGGTACAGTGTCTACTAATTAAATTTAAAAATAAGTCTATATTTTTAAAGATATTTATAATATTCAATAAAAAGCTTTAACCTTCAAATGACCTTCATATGACGTCATCACATACAGATCTCCCAGCCATAATAAAAAAAAGAAAAAAGTGCAAAGACAATTTTGACAATGAACATGGCATTAGGGATGGTGGAAGGTGGAAGTGAAAAAATATCGATATAGGTAATATTTCTCAGAAAAAAATGGGATGAAATGGGACGATGACTAAGTAATGGATTCTAATTTTAAGGTATTGTAAAACATACAAAATAGCAAAATAAACCCCTACGCGAAATTTTGGCTCGATTTGACGAATTTTACGATGATTTTTAAGACTCAAAGTTGGAAAAAATCAAAATGCTCCAGTGACAAAATAGTGTCGACTATTAGAATCCATACGTAATTACCAAAAAAATTTTTTGGAAAAATTATTGTAAAAACATCTATCGATATATCAGAGTATTTAATATCGCCCGAAAAATATCGATGAACTTATCTCGTAATTTTTCCACATCCCTACTATTAAATGTTTGTAAATAGAAATAAAGTATGCACATATTTTCACAATGTTTATTATGTTATCCTGCAAATTTATCAGTCCACAAGCAATCGTTACAATTTCATCCATGTAGCCTACATCCAAAATAGACACAATACATACAATACATTTCGCAATTTGGGTAGATTGGGCGTGTCAGTTTTTACAAAGTTTTTCAGCAGAGTTTCCACTGGTAAGCATTTTTATTATAATTTTACCACCTCAAAAATTATTGCGGCAAATTAAGAAGGTAGGCTAGAACCGTCACAACTGGATTAAATGAATAAAATAGAAGAAATATTAACTATAACTTATTTGTTTACAAACAACCATAAAGTCATTATGACAGTTAATGACACTTGGCCTTTCTTTTTCTATAAGTAGATGGCAAAGGTTTTCTTCTTAAACTTTCATGCCACTAATGACGTTATTCCGGTTGACCATATCCGCTCGACAAATATATTTATAAAAAAATAAATACGGGACCAAATGTTAAAATATTCAAATTAGTTTCTTAAATTGGCCTAATCTGTAGCAAAAAAATATAAAAAAAATACCTTTTATTTTTTAACCAAAGCCAATTGCGATAGATGGCAGTAATTATCATAAATTTACTAAATAAGTTTAAATAGTAAAAATTAAAATAGATTGTTGTTAAAAACTGGTGCAAGCGATTTTCGACCATATTGACGTTTAAAAGTCAGTAAGGTCTAAAATCGCTTGCACCCGTTTTTTAACTAATGATCACTAGTCAAATGTTTTCCTATATTCTCTACATTATTTTGTTATTCCGGCCATTGCCTGTACCTCAGCAGTAGATACATAAATGGTGATTATGATGATGATGATGATGAAATACCAGGTGAATTAAGTCTACTGAAGAAAAAAAAATTCAAGGATTTTTTACTGAAAATACCCCCAATCTGGGAACCCTGATCTTTTCCTTAAATCCCTGGCAGCACTAGATGTACCATTTCCTACCCGCATATCCTAATTTGCTTATGAATGCATCCATTCCACGTAAATAATAAAGCGCTTAAACATCCTTTAGAATCTCAATAAAAATAAAATATTTTTATTTAATTCAGCCTGTTTACCTACCTTTTAACATAAAATTGGCAAAACAGCCAAACTCTATTGCCACAAAAAACAAAAAAGGCCATAAACAAACACAGGAACAGATAACACAACTAATTTACAAAGTCGAATGTATTTTTGATATGGTCGGTTTATATAACAGGTAAAAATAACAAGCTTTGTCTCTTTTCTTTTCATATGTTAGAGCAGGGGTCTCCAAACTACGGCCCGCGGGCCAGATCCGGCCCGCGAGCACCAACAATCCGGCCCGCGAAAGCAGGCCGGATCGTACCAACAATACTGTAATTTACAGTATGTTGGTACGGAGCTAGCTAGATCCTGGCCCTTGACACTTGGTGGAGGAGTAAGTCTGGCCCTTTTGCTAAAAAGTTTGGAGACCCATGTGTTAGAGTAAGCAAGCGCTTGTTCCACGTAACAGGTGGAACAATGGCAACAGGTTGTTACTCTGATAACAGCTCGGTACAGGGAACAGTCTAGACGGCGAGAACAGTCTGTTTCACCTGTTCCTTTGAACAACAGTTATTTCATAGCCCTCGTAACAGGGCGAAACAGTTACATTTAATTATCTGTTATTTTTAACAGTTACAATAAATACGCCTCACGTCTACTTTCCAACCGTCAAGAAGAGAACTAGTTAGGGAAACTGCTAACGTATTGTTGCTATAACCTAGTTAATAATAATCATGGTGTGTTCCTGTAAAGAAAGTAAAAGTAGTTCACCGTTACTACTGTAGTTTCATCACAAATCAGCAGTGGAAGAACCAATGTATGTACGGTCATGAATTTCTTACTTTTCTAACGTTTTAAACCAAACTAAAATTACGAAATCAAGTTGGGTAGTTTCAAGTTTTAATACACTCGAGAGATTCTTATTACTACTTTTCATTGCACGTAGCCGAGGCTACTCTTCGGCCGTGCATTCACACCATTATTCACAAAAATTGCACGTGGTCGAGGCAACTCTTCGATAGTGCATAAACACTTCACAGTCAGTACACGTGGCCGAGGCAACTCTTCGGCCGTGCATACACACCATTATTCACAAACATTGCACGTGGTCGAGGCAACTCTTCGATAGTGCAGAAACACTTCACAATCATTGCACGTGGTCGAGGCTACACTTCGGTCTTGCATACACAAAACTACACTCAAGAGTCGTCACCATGATGAAATAGTACGTTGATATTGGAATAGTAATTTTTATGATTGTATAAAGCGAGGTCATGAAATGAAAGAGTATTTATTACTCGGTTTTTGGTTACTCATGTTAGATTTTATTCTATTAAGAGTTTATTTTGGATAACTGTATAGATTCTATATATTTTCTAAAATTTAATTTACAAAGAATTCATTTTAATTTGTTAAAAGTTGTGAAACGAACATTCTTGTTACCAATAGTTTTACTTCCGGTTGATGCGTGGCGCCACGGGGGGTGTTTTTCGTAATGGCGGACAGGCTGGGCGTCGGTCGCCAGTAACGTTTGAACGGTCATTGAAGGTAGATGTTCTTGTTAAAATTATTGTTACTTATGTTACTCTTTCAAGATATAAATATTTCTTTGAAATATCAAACGTTGTTTGCTTTATCTTCGCCTGATTCTTATATCAGAAGCGGAATAGAGTCAAACGCCCACAAAACATAGGCGTCGGAGTAATAATTCTGTAGAAAATGTAAAGCGGACTCGGTCAAAAACGACAAGTAATGGCTTGCGAGCGCGGCTGAGCGACGACGACGGTCACCCCTTGCACCTCGTCCACATGTTGTACACGACCAAATGGTAAAAGGCGAGGGTCAAGGTTGCAGATCTCATCGGCAGAAGCGATCTCAATTCACATCATAGGCCAGTACAAGTGCTATATAATTTTTTTTTTTGCATTATTTCTCTCGTTTACAAAAAAAAATGTAAGATTTGTCTTTTCTGTATGACTTTTCGGAAGAAATTAATGAGTTAATATCAATTCATTAATTTTGAAATGCTTTTAAGATTTTGCTTGAATAAATGACAATAGCGGTAGCCATTGTAATGACATGTTTTTCCCCTTCTCGGTATTATTGAGAAATAGTAAAAATTTTAATCTCAAATGACGTATTATCAGTAATCTTGAAGAATTATATTAGCATATTTTATTTCTCTCTTGAATGTGTTTAGGAATAAATAACGTTTGGATATAGTATTATTTACTTTATTAATGAAATATAAAACAATGTCTTATAAGTTATAATATCCAGTATTATGTACTTACAGTAACTAAAAACTCTTTTTATTGGATAATGATCCTGCGCGGTGATGGTTTTTCCAGGTCTTAAAAAAAACAAGATTCATACTGCAACAGAACTGCTGGTTGATCGTGGTCGTAGACAGAGCAACAGGGCGGCAGCGTCCACGCAGGGCGCCGCAGCAAGGCGGCAGCGGAGGTGCGGGGCGCACCACATCAGCTGTAGCGAGCGTTTTGCGACGACGGGCAGCGTATGGTCAGGTGAAATGTGTGCAGTGTAAATCGTGAGTACTTTGAACTTTTTTTTATGGATAGGAATAATAGCTGTGTTAATCTTAAAATCGTGCAATTTTAAACTTTATTTGAAAGACAATTTTAATTTAACATAGTTTAGTGTTTCTTTTTTTATGAATTGAATTGTGTTTATGGATTTAGAATAATTTACTTAAAAACGATGAGACGGGGAACCTATGCCCGATTTCAGCCAGAAATTAATTGTTACAAGACTTAGATTTTTACTTTGTGTTTGGACTTATAAAGATTTGGTGTTATGATACAAAAAAAAACCTTTTTGTAATTGTAGCCTGTAAAATTTTATTTATTTGATTTAAATTGTACTTTACTTTAAAAAAAAAGAAATGTTTTATGTATGAACTTGAAAATTTATATTTAATGGTTGATGCAGCATATTGTTAAAGTTTATAAAATAACTTTTGTAATCCAATGTTTATTATTGGGTTATTTCAATTTTAGCCAATTTAGTATTAAATCCATAGTATCATTGATATCATTAATATGTTTATTTAATATCAAGTTTTTTTTTATCAGTTGTCACAGTAATAAAATTAACATCAGGCAATGTGCAGCCTTGCTTTGTCAAATGAGGAATACAAAAAATACAAATAACTTTATTTGCTGTAAATAGGGTGATTACAATTCAGGTGTTCTGAATAAAAAAAATGTTACCTTAACCTTTTTAGCCATTTTACATAGCAAGCAAATTTATTACAACTTATTAGAATACTGTTTGTGTAGACTGGGAAAATATGTCCTAATAATAATAAGTATGCTCCAAATTTGTTCCCAAAACCACAAGTGATACATTTGGATATTTTTTTGTAAGTCAAGTTTTAGTATTACAACAGCTTGCATCCCATTTGCACAGGTTTTTATCCAGCTTAGTGCTAGGCCTCTGATCCCATGATGTTCCAGTTTTCCTCTTTAGTAGTAGCTGAGGATGGAAACGAAAATCTAAGGATATAGACGTAACATGTGACATGTCTAAGAAATAAAGTGCTGATGTAAAATTATTATGAAAGTTACTTAGGACTTCAATCACTAGATAAATATTGCCCGAGTTGTCGATTTGTTCTTTGGTAATTCAAATTGGTATTGATTCAAAATACTATAATTTTTAAATAACGCTATTAGTTTAATTAACATTACTTTTTCATATAATTTTCGGTAGAATGGATATCAGGGTAATTGATAAATTATTATCTATACCTGTTAAGTTTTTTTCAATTCTTATTATACAAGGGTTTTGCCAATGAAAGCTTGAACCTGTCGGGAAAGGTTTCAAGGTTTATTAAAAAAGCTAGTAGTGGAGCTATTTCTCATGCCTTAATAACTTTCGTGCAGATATGGTTATAACATAATTCTCCGGGTTCGTCTAATTATAACAATAATAATAGTAAGCTGAGAAAAATAAAACAAAGAACATAATAATAATAATAAAACTTTATTTGCTAAAAACATGGTAATATGGTCTTAGTACACTTTAAAGGGCTCATGTTTTGCTTTTTAGTATTCAGCATGCAAATACATATTGTTCAATATTTAGAATTAATTATACAAAATTATCAAGATTAGAATACTAGGTACAGTTTTTTTTTAATTTCACAATACAATTAATTAATTTAGTAGTAAATGACAAAACAATATAAATGATAAATGATAAATGATAAATGATAATTTATTCGCTAAAAACATGGTAAAATAGGTGGTCACAACATTTGAGCGTACAAACATGTTTTACCAGACTGGCATGCAAATATTATATTAATTTAGTTAAGTTAAATATTACAGTATTCATTAGTAATCGATTTCATTTTATTACTAGAAAATTTATGTCAAATTATTAAATTATTAAAATTAATTTCAACAATTGCTTATGCTAAATAATTAGATTACAAATATTTATTCCCATTGGTCACTAAAAATTCTGCTACACTATAAAAACTGTGGTCTATTAGAAAATTTCTTAGTCTTGTCCTAAATATAGTTAAAGATGGTGACTGTTTAATATCAACAGGTAATTTATTAAACAGCTTCATTGTCATTACTAGGCAGCTTTTAGAGTACATTGCTGTTCTAGGAGTATGAGCCAAAACCAATCTATTTATATTCCTACTTGCGCGTGGATACACTTCTTTAGCAGTTTTATAAAGATACATATGCTGTCTAACAAAAGTACATGATTCAAAAATGTATAAACATGGAAGGGTAAATATTTTCAATTCTTTAAAGTGCGGTTTACATGATTCAAACGGTTTAATTCCTACTATTGCGCGTATACACTTTTTTTGGGCTATGAATGCCCTATTAATGTCGGTAGAGTTTCCCCATAGAATCAACCCATACCTCAACACAGATGCTACATAAGCATGGTAAGCTGTAAGAGCCGCCTCCAAAGAGACTGTTTGCCGCAATCGTCTGAGAACAAACACAAAACTGTTGATCCTATTATTCACCTTATTAACCTGCTCTTTCCAATTTAGGTGTTCATCAATTGTTATACCGAGGAAAGAGGCTTTTTCATTTTTTTTTATTAGTTCATTCTGATATCTGATTGATAACTTCCGTTCATCATTTCTGTAATGTTTTCGAAATAGTATATAATTCGTCTTAGAAGCATTTAGCATCAGATTGTTTTGGCGAAGCCAGGTAGCAACACGTGATATTGAGATTATGTTGATTTAAATGTCATTAAGATCTAAGTCAATTTATGTTCTTTCGTCAAAAAACTCTTTTATGCCATAAAATGTTTTTTCTATTAACCATTGCATTAATTTCTTTCTAAATTAGGGGATTTGTTTTCGTCAACTAGGAGTCAGATAGATCTCGGATGCGCAAACGCATTCCCCCTACTATAAAAAAAGGAGTCAGATAGATCGAATTGCTTTAAATGACCATAGGTGATTCATAAATGCTAAATATAAGTTATTAAAAAAAAGGCACACGATTTGGTTGTCACATTCATTGAATGTGTTTGCAATTTTTATGGGACTTTGATACATTCAATAGTTTTAACATAAAAATTTGTTTGTACTATGATTTAGTATTTGTCTCAGTTGGTATTATTATTCCAAGTACTTAGTTTACAGATAACATATATTTTTGGTTCGATATTTTTTCTCTGCTCGTAATATACATCTTTTTAATAATTTAGAGTAGTTTGGGTATTGTTATTTTTTTTTTCTTGTGTAAGTTGTCTAGAGTTATCTAGTCTTAGGGTGTATTTAAACTTTTAATGAGTTTATAAGTTTTGCTTCGTTTATATTAGTTTCATTGTAAACCTCTAGAAAAGAGAGGCTTCTCAGTTATTGTTTTCTATTCTGATGGCGTAGGTTTTTTTTATTATTGAAAGCTACCTGGACCTGGACAGTCACGATTGAAGGATGGTCCCCGTTGCTAAATGTGTGGTCAATGCTTGATGGGCCTCTTGTGCGTTGACTCATGTGTTGAGCTAGTTTATAATTATTGTCTAGAAGGTGTTTAGCTATATTATTCATTAGGTAGAGTGTTGGATATTTATTTCCTCTACAGTGATAGTGCTTGTGTAAATTATTTGTTTGATGCTGGTCTAATCACTTTAAAAATGAATCAGAATGAAGTTTATTTGCAGCTGTAGAGCTGTGATATAAGCTAATAAATATATTGCACAATGAATTTAAAATGGGGCAGTATTCAAAGTAATGGTTTGCTAAAAGGTTGTTAAAATGCTCATTTTTAGTTTGAGGAAAACTTAGTACATCGGGCTATGCTTAAAATTCAGTCAGTGATACTTCTTTTTGGAAGGCAAACCTCAAATGTTTTGGTATAGATTGATATTATTTTGATATATTACAAAGATTAGTATAGTATTATTTGTTAGAAGTCAAAAGCGATCCTGTTTAGGTTCTTCTTAGTACTTCTGTGTGTTAAATTATTTGGGCTTGAATTATAAATTTGTCTTAAGTAGGTATTTCATCTTGCGGCTTTTATCTCTACGATCTCTCTACAAATCTCTACGATCGGGGAAATTTCCTTCACTGTGGAAGGTGGCTCACGTGGTGCCCATTCATAAGTCTGGGGATAAAACTGATTGCGCCAATTTCAGACCAATAAGTATACTCTCCTGCTTGGCAAAGCTGTTTGAAAAGGTTGTCTACGATTACATTTACCATTGTGTTCAAGCTAAGCTCTCACAAAATCAACATGGCTTTGTTAGATCTCGATCAACGGTATCTAACCCAACAAACAAAAAATGCTCTTGTAGTGGCTTATATTGCCAAAAATAATATTCTTATAGGAGCCGCATTATCGCTAATAAGGGTGCGTTTGGGCACAATTTATAAAGACAATAACCTTATATCCTCCTTTTAGTTGCTTTATTATCCGCTTTTTTTCCTTATATGTGTTATATTATGACAAGGAACAAGGAAGTTAAACTTATAATGGCAAGAAGAAAGCTCCTAAAAAGCCAATACACTTATAAGAAACGTATGGAAAGCGTTAATACGAGCGATCACCCTTATACGTGCTTTATAATGGTCCGATATAAGAGAGTTAAACTCATTGCGGCAAATCAAAGGTTCTTAAAAATCCGTAGGCCCTTATAGCCGTCTGTTTATGACTCTACTAAAAGTCTTTTTGTTAGTGATTTACATTTTCGCAACAGTTTGGCAAAGAAAGAGAAACGTCAACCATTTTACAGAAAAGTGAACGGTAAGTTATTATTATGTAGTTTATTTGCCTGATTTATGTGCTCGTTTATAGTGAAAAGTGTATGGGAATTCAAATGCATGATAAAATGTGGTACGCTGTGTGTTATAGTATCAACCCGCCCTTGAATTTAGGCTGTTTTTGTGCTACAAACGTTATTAATTATTTAGTCATGTTATAAACAGTGCCATTAAAAGACCAAAACGATTCGCACATCGTCTACAAGGAGTCTATGAGAGTGAACACTTTATAATGGTAACAATTGTTGCTTATGCTATCGCCATTTTACATATCGTTAGGGTTCCTTTCAGACGAACAAAATCGTACCTAGCTAGTCTTGTTCCCCAAGATATAAAAATATTTTTCACTATAGTTGGGTTGGCACTTATTTTATATTTGAAATATAATTATAATAGTAAATACACAATAAAGAATATAATTTATACAACGTGTTACAAAAATACCCCTAATGCCAAATATGGTAGATAGTGACCATCAAACTGAACAACTTTTACTAAAAGACCAACTCGGAAATCGTGAAAAAATAATCAGCTGTTTCATACATTTTGATGTTTTCGTTATATGTTTTATATGAAACAACTGGGTTTTATTCGCGATTTCAGAGTTGGTCCCATTGTAAAAGTTGTTCAGTTTGATGGTCCCTATCTACCATATTTGGCATATATATATATATATATATATATATTTATATTAATATGTCTGTCCACAGAAATTGCAATGGTAGTAAACATATTGGCAGATGTTGACAAATTTTTACAAAGAAAAGATCTTAATTTACATAATAAGCGATGGCCATGGAAGTGGACTCATTTTATTCTGAGAAAGGAATGTTTTAATTGTACATATCCGACCCTTTCTGGTTTACCTTTACACTTTGTGATAGCTTGTGAAAACATAAAGGTTTTGCAACAGTTCACTTTCATTTTGTGCCAAAATTGTAAAGAGTATCTGATTTACGACCACTTTATTGAAGAAGAATGCGAATATTGTAATCCTTAATTATTGTCAATAATTCTTCTATTTCAATAAAAAAATACGATCATTATTACTAGGTAAGTTGAAGTTGGTAAATATTTTTTTAAGTTTATCTAGTACCTACCTAGCTTGCACTTTGTGCAAAATTAGCTGATATATATCCATCTCCTTCCCCCACAAGTACGGTAGGTACGAAATCAGTCAATGGTCGGCGACTTGGCGCGTGCGGTTCGTTCGTTTCGTTTGTTAATTGTTTAGTGTCGCTCATGAGCTCGCGCCAGACAGGCGTATGCGAACGCGTAAGCAATCTTGTTTTGACCGTGTGCTAAATAGGTATTTCTTTCGATTATTATTTATCCTATAAGAAAGTACAACGAATATAATATGTATTGTACTGTATGTACAGTACAGTATAAGAGGCGTGGCGGATTTTTAACTGTCTACTAATAAATTAATACCTACTACACTACAGCGAGCAGAAATACATTGCTTGAAGCCACGTGTGTACCTACGAGACATTATGCAGGTAGTATGTTGTTTTAGGTTATATTATTTATTTTATGCTTTTTTCAGATTTTTTAACAATGCCATACAAAATTGTAAAGACGTTTGAAAAGGGGAACTCAAAACTATCAGCAGTACCAAGTAATTGGGAAAAAGATGGCGTTTTGCATTGGCCCAGATATAACCTAAACAAATTAACAAGAGTTGAAAATTCGTACCCTGAAAATAACTGGTTAAAAATTAATTGCAAAGTGAAAAGATCTAATTTGATTACTTTTCTTGAAGCGGAACAGGAAATAGACAAAATGTGTAATAAATCTGAAACAGAAACAGACACTGAGCAATATTATGTGACAAACCAAGAAGAAATGACGTATAATCAACTTGTTCAAGATTGCATGATGGTAAGTAAACTTTTATAGAAATACAGATATTTGAATGATGAATTTAAATTTCTTTTCGAGTCTGGGTGTACCTATTTATGTACCTACATGTTTGTGTGTGTTCTCCTGCTCTCAATCCTTTCATGCATGCCTGTCGCCTGGTTCAGGGTACCTACTCTTGACCAGGGGCCATACCAGCTAACGCATCGAACTTCGATAAGTGTGCCCAGCTTCAAAATAAAATAGATAAATCGAGCCTCAATCAGGCCAAAATGGCGAACCCCAATTCATGATGTCACAAGAACATCGATATCATCTAAATAACTTCAGCAAACAGTACAATACGAAATTCCTTATTTCGATTCATCAGGGGCCGTACCGGCTAACGCATCGAACTTCGATAAGTCTGCCGAGCTTCAACCTAAAACAGATAAATCTAAATAAGGAATTTCGTATTGTACTATTTGCCGAAGTTATTTAGAAGATATCGATGTTCTTGTGACATCATGAATTGGGGTTCGCCATTTTGGCCTGATTGAGGCTCGATTTATCTGTTTTAATTTGAAGACTTATCGAAGTTCGATGCGTTAGCCGGTACGGCCCCTGTTTCAAGTTGAAGCTCGGCAGACTTATCGAAGTTCGATGCGTTAGCCGGTACGGCCCCTGGCCTTTATTTAGAACAGAGGTGTCCATACGGATCGACCGGTCGATCGCGAGGGGTTTTAAGATCGATTGCCAAGAATAACAGATTTGACACTTTGCACCCAAATGTAGTTTTACTTTATGATATTCGTGGGTTAAATCTGGGGGAAAAACATTTTTTTCTTTGTTCTGAAATGTTGATCTCTTAGTCATACATTTTTGCTAGGTCGATCTCATTATGAAAAAGTAGGGGCACACCTGATTGACTAAATCAGGGGTGCCTGGATTTGGCCCAGGAACGTTCATCTAGCTAGCCCCTTCCAACGGTCCCGCTCACTCTGTCCTTGAAGATTTCTTTCGTAAGTCTGCTTTTACTCATCTTTTCTTCCTTCCCAAACCATCCCACCATTCCCTTCTCAATTTTTACCCACGACAGCACAGAGACGGTAAGTATAGGTCCTTCTTAAATAGGGCACAAAAGTTTAAGGGGTCAATATACTCATGCATAAAAATAATAACTTCTACTATGGGACCAACATTGAAATCGCGAAAAATAAATCAGCTGTTTCATAGAAAATTTAAAATCGAATGAATCAAAATGTATGGAACAGCTATTAATTTTTTCTCGATTTCAATGTTGGTCCCATAGTAAAAGTTGTTTGTATGCATACTCATGCATGCAAACAACTTTTACTTGAAACTTTAAGGGGTCAATGTACTCACATTGACCCCTTAAAGTTTCGTGCACTGTTTAAGAAGGACCCTATATGTATATGCGTTTGGGGTGAGAAGATGTTTGTATATGTTTGTGCAAACCAATGTTACCATTTATTTCCAAAACCACTGGGTCGTTAATGCGGTTTTCAGTACTAGGTTTTGATTTGATCGGTGCATGTTCTTAGATAGGTGTTACGGTAACAACTCGCCAGGAGGCGCTGCAGTAAACTTTAGCTTGTGCAAACCCAAATCTACTTGTTTGATTTGGATGCGGTTTTCAATAATGGGTTTGTGATCTGTAATAGGTTTGTAGTTTGTCGGCGATGGTTCTTGATGTTATGGTGTTGAGCCGCTAGGGGGCGCTGCAGTAATCATTATCCGAACAGTTTGACCGATTTAGATCTGTTTTATAGAGTACATAACGTATGAATTATTTAAGAAGTTTTAAATAAAAAGCAAAATTAAAAGTTTTGAAGAACCCAAGACGGTCAAAATTGTTACTCTTAATTTAAAAATAGTAAAATAAGTTTTACGAAAATCACCCGACTAATAGTGATGTAGGTAGGTACTATACATATTTGTCCACCTATTCATAAATAAAAGCGCAAGAAAAATCCGTTGCCATCTCTCTAAAGTAACTATTAACATAAATAATCACAACTACAAAATATAAGTTCTTTTAAGGGCAAGTATTAGCAGCCCCAACGGATTTTTCTTGTTTTTGTAATTTATTAATAGGGGGATAAATATGTATAGTACCTACACCTTCATCACTATTAATCGGGGGATTTTCGTCTAACTTATTTTACTCTTTTGAAATTAAGAGCAACAATTTTAACCGTAATGGGTTTTTAAAAAAATAATGCTTTTTTAGTCACTACATTTATTTTCTTTATTCAACAACGTTCTCTTAACACACTATTTCTTATCCTGTCAGTCACTTTTACACCAACCATACTCCTCAAAGCTCTTATTTCTACTGCATGTATTCTAATCTCATGCATCTTCTGCCATACCCAACTTTCACTGCCATTCATTAGTGTTGGCACTAAATGCCTCTATGCTACTATCACAAATTGCTTTCTACTGCGATTTTTAACTCGTTGGTTTGTATTTTCTTGCAGTATGAAAATATTTCGTCAGGAGCATTGAATAAAACAGTCGGAGCAGTTAAAATGGCGGAAAATGATGTATTGTGTCAACCTTTTCAACGAAGAAATTCAAGAAACTCACTGATAGCAATTCAATCTTCAGCCATCAATGCAGATTCCAACGCTCAAGAAAATGTGACTCAACCAGATGAAGCAAGAAATTTAGAACAAACACTTTTAGTAATTCAACCTTCAGCAACTAGTTCTGATTCCAATGTTCAACAAAATGTGACTGCCGAAATACAAATTGATGACACCGCCTCCTTCAATTTAATGATTTTGGCAAAATTAGAAACTTTGCAAGAAAATTACAAAACTCTTAACGAAAAAATTACTGAAGATTTCAAAGCCAATCAAGATGAAAGGAAATTTGTCAATGAAAGCGTTCAGTCTATTTTGCTCGGCTTATCCAATGTTAGTGTTCAGTTTGAACATGTAATTAATCAGTTCAGCCATTCGGAAAACAATAAACAAAAAGCAAACATACAAACTATTACAAGTGAACACGAGCTAAACAATTTTGAAAAAGTATTGGAAAATCCAGAGATAGAAGAAGAATGGAAAAAGAAATTTTCAATTATTTGTGGGAAAGGAAAAGGTCGAGGGGTAAATAACGCTTATGCATTGGTTGATTCAATGTTTAGCAGATGTTTTTTACTTCAGTGTAGCTGGGCTGGAGGATCTCGAACTTCTGAACAAAAGATTTGCTTTAAAAGCCACACTAAAATCATACATTTCTTTTTTGATATTATTCATGAGTCAGATAGTTCCTTTACCTTAATAGACTGCCACAAATTCTTCAAAAATATCCTGAAAAACTCACGTCAACGCAACGAAAGCAAACAAGAACGAACATCTAGAACCAAAAATCGACCAAAAATAAAAGCAAAGCGTAAGAACTTGTGCACCGAAACACAGCCATCTTTACCCATCACCGGAACGACTGCACCAGATAACAGTTCAGAGGTATCATTACCAGCTGCTGGGACGTCTGGCTCTGGTTCAGAAAACCGCTCAGAGCCAGTTGATGAAATGTCTGGTCCAAACAATGATGATAATGACCCGATGTCATCTGCATCCCTTGCAGGAATACCCAATAAGCCACTTGAAACATCCGTTTAAGGCGCCTATAGCTATCAACTAGCGCCGCCAATTCATTTATTTTTATTATACCTATGCCAGGTCAATATTTAAAAAAAAGGAAACAACCATGCCCTCAAATTGCCTGTAATATTTTTTGAATGACTCTTCAACAGTTTTCATTCTTTATGTAAGTTCTGAAATCCATTTAAACCAAAAGTGGCCACCGTCGTTTCGATTACATTTTAAAACTAGTACAAAGAATGAATAATGTTAAACAGTAATCAAAAAATATTAGAGACAATTTAAGAGGGCATGGTTGTTTCCTTTTATTATTGATTTGGTTTATGTGTAATAAAAATAAATGTATTGGCGGCGCTAGTTGACCGCTATAAGGGCCTTAAGGATTTTTTTTAACTTCTTATTATTTTGATACGTTTTATACTTACTGAGATTATTACCATTATTAGCTAGTTTTAATTAATACCTAAAACTAAAATTATCAAAGACTTATTGTAGTTGTTAGTCTGCTGCACTTACAATTTTTTTTTTTTTTTTTATTTTTATACATCGATGGTTGCCGGGAATAAAGACACAATCGCAAAATAATCGTACTGATAACTTTATTCCCTGCAACCATCGATATTTGAATGAACCAAAAGTGTTTCTTATTGTAATAATTTTGTGACTGATTAATGATAAGGTTTCTACTTCTAAAAGTAAAGTGAGAAGTCACTATAGCTTGACCGCCGTAAGGTATACCATCCTGACTGAGGCTGCATCGATAGATCGATTGATTGGTCGAGCGCTCCCGATGGTCGACTTTACGGCGGTCAGGCTATAATTTTATTTAAACAGACTGATTTTGTACTGTTTTCTTAAATACTATTGTGTTCAAAACACATCAGATGAGGGTATTTTACTTATAAACACTGAACCAATCGATCTATTGATGATGGTTGATCATGTTCCTACTAGTATATAAGTAAAACTATATTCTAATTACTATGTAACAACATGCTTAGTTAGTTCGCCTACGTTAATTGCAAAGATTTTTTTTATTAAATTGTAGTTAGAAAGACTGATGATTGAAGTCCTTTCTTAAGTAAGACTTAACTAAAAACGAGTTTAGATAGTAAAAAACCAAGAAATAGCTCCCAAATCAGGCATCATCTACAGGCTACAGGTTATGTTCAAACAGAGATTTCTATTGTGAACCTACCAACTGTTTCAGCTAACTGAGAGAGCGTTGAGGTCAGTCCTTAAACCAACAAATACAAAATTAGTCTTCCTTTAGACAATGCCCGATTTGAGAGCCACTCTTTCTCTTGATTCTGGAATACGGCGGCATGATAGCCTATAAAAAAATATGACTTTAATAAAAATACGTAATTTTCAAATTAGTTGTTTTATTTTACAAAGTATGGATTAATGGTGTAAAATACAATACCGAGTCATATTCTACATTTAACAATTTACATTTAATGTCAGCGCACGAAAAGCCATATATATTTTTTGATTTACTAGAGATGTAATCTTCACATTTATAAATATTAATTAATGAAGACTTTAAGGGGTAGTCAAAGACGTCAACTAAATTATTCATGACGTATCCTTCTAGTCGTATGTCTTCAGTTTCATTAATGTGTATTGCTCTTATTTCTATAACTTGTTCGTCCGTTGTTAAAAACCATTTATCGTATTTTTGAGATGATAAAATAAAAGATTCAAAATGCAGTACCAATAGAGATCCATTTTTGCTGTTGCACTGTTTTGCAAACGGATATTTTATTTTATTTTTACTGTAAGTCTCAATCTCGACTTCACTTCTTTCGTGTAGCCTACGAGCTACTTGAGCCAGAGGCTTATTTCCCTGTCTCAACATATGTTTGATAACTTGGAGTTTATTCTCAAAAGGGTAAGCATTAAAACTTTGTAAAGTTCCAAATTTTCGGACCTCATCAACGAGGTGTGATAAATTATGCACATTACTTGTAATATAATCCTTTCCATAATATTTTGCATAATTTTTTATAAATGAATCTAATAAGGCCTGTGCTAGACGTAAAAACTTAAAATGATTTTCGTTAGAACAAATTGTGATGGCACAGAATAAGCAAAGGAAGTGTTTGTATGCGTCAGAATCTAAAACATGCTTCAGTATTACCCAACTCAGGTATAATAAAAAAGTGCGGTATTCAGAAGCTTTCCAGTGTGATAGAACATCAACAGTCCGAACAGATCTGTGTATTTCTTTAGGTAACTTAATAGTTACTAAAAAGGCGTTCACTTTTTCAATGTCACGATGACACCACTTAGTACGTTTATTAATAAAATTTCCGTCTCGCCATCCCATTAATAAACGTTTCATAACTCCGAGGTCTATAAGATGCAGTGAATCACCAACCGGAAAATTTTCGATCATATCAATTTTCAATTGAAGTAGAGGTGAATCAACTTTATGATGTAGTCCATATTTCTTATTGCGAAAGTCATCATCGTTTCTTATAGGACAATCTATTTTCGGGAATATTACTGTATGTGACAAATGTGAATAATCACCAACCACAGTGCATTTTAAACATCCGTGCTTACTGTTGAAATTAGAAACTCCTGCAAAAAAAAAAAGAAAAGTGTAATTATGAATACCATCCACTTATAAACATAAATGTTTGTTTATATTTCCGATACACATGAAATTCAGGCAAGTATACATCACCTTTTATAAAAGCTCTCGCAGGTGAATCGCATATAAATGCTCTTATACTAACTTCAATCGTCTTTTGCTCTCCAGTTAAAGTGGTAATTGTGATACCATTCTCAATTTGCTTCATTTCATTGACAAAAGGATTTAAATATAAGTTTAAATTAGCAGGTTTTGATTTCCCTTCATATATTCCCACCACGATAGGTGATATATTTTTAATTTCAGTAATATTGCACAGTATTGGCCAGAGTTGATGATTTGAGCTTTTATATATCGGTAAACCATCGATATTTAAATTCAAGGTTATTTTCTTGGGCACTTCATAGTTTTGTAAGGTTTTTTGTAATTGTGCAAGTAATCCATTATGCCAATAATGTCCAGTACCAATTTCAGTAGTGCATATTTCTACTTTATTTGTTTTGAGCAATGTACGAGCATCCAATGGCATTTTGTTTGGCATTACATGATGTAATAATTTTAATAAATCACTTAAAGCGATATGGGAAATGTTGAATTTTATTGCCCATTCTCTGATATCACTACGAACATCAATATTCTTCAACTCTTCATTTAAAAATATGTCTATATCACTATCACTATCGCTACAATTATATTCTTCGTCACTGGTTTCCTTTTTATTCTCATTTTCTATAAAATAATTCTCTACGGAACCCCTGGCTGATTCGTTGGTATCGGCTTGGTAATTTTGTAGTATTATAGGAGTAGAAATGGTGGGTGTAATGCTCACAACCAAGTCTTCGTATACCTTTTTTACTTTTCTTCTGTAACCACCGCTCCTTTTAAACTTCTTCCAGTGGTTAGAATTCATTTTTTAAATGTAAATTCCGGTCCGTAATAAATTCACACAATCTGCTGTACTTACAAAATGGCGAATCTAGTTATGTAAAGCATTTTAATGTAACCATAAAGAGAATAATATCTTTATAATCACTCTATACGGGAATATAGATTGCTTTCATCCTTGTTAAGATCATATAAAATGTTAGAATTCATTTGTTGGATAGACGTCTTATCAAAGGATCCTATAAGTTAGAAAGCATTATAGTTACCTTGTGCATAACTTTTTTAAGAATAATTGACCATATTAAAAGCCTTTATATGACTTTGAATATAATACGGCTAAAAAGCAATGTAACTAGCCTCTATAAGAAGAACACATTTCGAATCCTTATTGTAGCCGTATTAATTGGGTTTATTAAGGTTTACCCAGCCAAATTATAAGAATAAAGGTAATATTAGCTAATTCTCCTAATAATGTGCCGTTATAAGGAACATTGACATAATGAATGCTCTTTTATAACAATTATAAGAATTTAGACCTTATAGACTTAATTTTATAAGTTTAGTTTGTTTGTTTCTACTTGAGTATAAAAATTATATATGCTCTGTCTTTGCTTCGGGCGGACAGATAGACTCAATTTATACGGATTTTCAAAAGGCTTTTGATAAGGTCAACCATGTTATTCTCTGTCATAAATTAAAAACACAATTTGGTTTTCACGGCAATCTGCTTAGGTGGGTCACTTCATACCTGGACAATAGGTCTCAGTTGGTGACCCTGAGGGGGTACACATCTCAACCAGTTACTGTAACTTCAGGCGTACCACAAGGTTCACATTTGGGCCCATTGCTGTTCGTCTTATTCATCAATGACTTGGCTGCAAAGCTGCAATGCATGTCTCTTTTATATGCTGACGACTTAAAGGTGTTTTCGGAGATTAAAAGCATTGATGATTGCCTAAAACTGCAACGAGACCTGGAAATACTATCAGACTGGTGTCATAGTAACAGAATGTACTTAGGCTTGAGTAAATGCCACGTCATAACATTTACTTATAAAAAACAAAAAATCATCTTCGATTACCAGCTGGAGGGACATTCTTTGGATCGTGTTCATTCAATCAAGGACTTGGGTGTTATTTTCGATGAGAAGCTGACTTTTCGTGATCATTATAACCAACTTGTTGCAAAAGGTCATCAGCTTCTCGGTTTTGTAGCTAGGAACACTAAATTCTTCAAAAATCATGAAACTTTCCTTCATCTGTATTTAAGTCTCGTCAGAAGTAATCTGGAGTACTGCTCAGTAATCTGGTCCCCCCACTATTCGATTCACTCGCAGCGCATAGAGAGTGTACAAAGGAAATGCCTAAAACTGCTTGGATACAGATGTGGACAAAACCGGGTGCTCACCTGTTATTCGGAAAGACTACGGCATTTTAACTTGACAACGTTAAAGACACGTCGCCAGCACCAAGACCTTTTTAACTTGCACAAAATAATTCATAACTATACTGACTCCCCGGTATTATTATCCTTGATTAATTTCAATACAAGACTTCTTGTACGAAATAGAAATAAAAATATATTTGTTCTTAAAACGTATAAAAATAACACATCGTATTATAACCCGATTGTAAGAATGTGCCGTCTGTACAATGATCTAGCTATGTTGAATGAACAGCTCGATATCTACACTCGCAAACACACTACTTTTAAATCTCAAGTCAAAAAAATAAAAAATAACCCCTAATTAATTAATATTATTATAGTGTATGAAAGTTTTTCTTTTTTTTTTAAGGTTAAATATTTTGTATATCTGTTCGTCAATTGAAATCAATAATCCTACCCCCTTACTAATAAAGATTGTATAGCAGCTGCATAGTTACACAGTGTTTTGTCACTTTCTTTTTAATGTCAAATTCAAATAGTTTGACAAAGAGTAACCATTGTGTAACTATACATCTGCTATTCAATCTTTATTAGTAAGGGGGATATTATTTATCAATTCATCATGTCAAAATCAATGATTATATTATATAATTTCAATATTGTAATTTAATTATTATCAGTGAATGTATAAATTTATTTTATCGTATTATAACTTAAGTTATTGTATTCCTAATCAGTAACGAATAAGTATTGCTATCATGGATGTACATGTAATGAAATCTGCACTAACGTTAAAAATTGTTTACGCATTCGATTATGATGCTGTGTGTACACGCCATTGGGTGTTAGTCTTGCTCAATACTTAATATCTGTTTTTATGTCTTTTTATGATTATCACCTGTTGTGTATGCCCTAATGAAATTAAATTAAAATTAAAAATTATAACTCAAACGTGTAAAGGCCCTTACTTTCCAAGTTTATTCGAATAATATTGTAGGTACCTAATGTACTATAGATTTATTTCTTTTCCCTTTTCGTAGCAAAGCCTTCTTTATCTTGTTCAATAACAATATTTGTTTTTTTTTATGATACACACACTTTGTAGTTTTACTCTTTTTGTTATGTCGATAATTTGTTACTAAGACGATAGTTTTCGTATTTTATTTAAAAGTGATTTTGCTCGGTGGGTAGCAAGCAATGATGGAAAGAACTGAAAAAGCACTCGGCTTATATATACTCAGAGAATACGGTGGAGTTTGAATGTTAACATTTTTTTGGTATAATGTAGTCTATGTATTTTTTTACATTTAATACTAAGGAAGATATCCGAACCACTTTGTTTTTATATTTGTACCATAACATCAAGTACACTTATAAAATGCATAGATGTCATTTTATTTTTGTTATATACAAAATAATTAGTGGAAGAAAGATTTTTAAAGATTTTATGAGAGTAAAGTATGCAGTAGACTTAAGTATAAGATAACGACTTGATTAATTGACATTAAGAATTCAATGGCTGATTGCAGAGGGTGATAGTACCCACGGGTAGTAGTACCCATTGTTGAAAAATTCTAAACTGTTAAATGGTGGTAGTACCTAGGGGCAGTGATACCCAAGGGTGGTAGTACCCAAGGGTGGTAATGCCCAAGGGTAGTAGTACCCATTGTTGATAGATGCTAGACTGTTGAAGGGTAGTAGTACCCAGGAGTGGTGGTACCCAAGGGTAGTAGTACCCAGGAGTGGTGGTACCCAAGGGTAGTAGTACCCAAGGGTGGTAGTATCCAGGGGTAGTAGTACCCAAGGGTAGTAGTACCCAAGGGTAGTAGTACCCAAGTGTAGTTGTACCCAATTGTAGTTGTACCCAAGGGTAGTAGTACCCATTGTTGATGAATGCTAAACTGTTGAAGGGTAGTAGTACCTAAGTATAGTTGGACCCAAGTGTAGTTGTACCCAAGGGTAGTAGTACCCAGGAGTGGTGGTACCCAAGGGTAGTAGTACCCAAGGGTGGTAGTATCCAGGGGTAGTAGTACCCAAGGGTAGTAGTACCCAAAGGTAGTAGTACCCAAGGGTAGTAGTACCCAAGGGTAGTAGTACTCAGGGGTAGTAGTACCCAAGTGTAGTTGTACCCAATTGTAGTTGTACCCAAGGGTAGTAGTACCCATTGTTGATGAATGCTAAACTGTTGAAGGGTAGTAGTACCTAAGTATAGTTGGACCCAAGTGTAGTTGTACCCAAGGGTAGTAGTACCCATTGTTGATGAATGCTAAACTGTTGAAGGGTAGTAGTACCCAAGGGTAGTAGTACCCATTGATGATGAATGTTAACTGTGAAAGGATAGTAGTACCCACGAGTAGTAGTACCCATTGTTGATGAATGTTAACTGTGAAAGGATAGTAGTACCCACGGGTAGGAGAGGAGTACACATTGTTAATGAATGTTAACTGTGAAAGAATAGTAGTACCCACGGGTGGTAGTATTCATTGTTGATGAATGATAACTATGAAAGAATTGTAGTACCCACGGGTAGTAGTACCCATTGTTGATGAATGTTAACTGTGAACGGATAGTAGTACCCACGGGTAGTAGTACCCATTGGTGATGAATGTTTACTGTGAAAGGATAATAGTACCCATGGGTAGTAATACCCATTGTTGATGAATGTTAATTGTGAAAGGCTAGTAGTACCCATTGTTGATGAATGTAAGCTGTGAAAGGATAGTAGTGCCTATTGCTGATGAATGTTAACTGTGAAAGGATAGTAGTACCTACGGGTACCCATTATTAATGAATGTTACACTATTAAAGGGTAGTAGTATCGATTGTAGATGAATGCTAAAAGGGTGAGTTACTTGTCAATAATGACAGATCCATTGACAGATCCATCCAACCTGAAAACCTTGGTGATCAGTGGGTTGAGTAATCCAAGATCATGAAGAATGAATCTTATCTGTGAAAGGGTAGTAGTTTCCATTGTTGATGAATGTTAAACTATGAAAGTGTAGTAAAACAGTAGCATTCTAAAAATGATGCTGTATTGTAATGCAGTTATAGATCGGTTAATAGCAGTCTATGCGTAGCAGTGTTTCTTTCATTCATTTTAGGCATTTGCGGAAGACCAGCGTCGTGGCGTTCTTGAATGCTGCGATATTATGCTGAGTAAATGCCTTTTCGGTGCCATTTCTTTTAAATTTATTTTAATGTATGTTAATCATGTTGCCGAATAAATCATTCATTCATTCATTCATTCATTCAGTAGTTGATGAATGCTAAAAGGTGTTGATAGGTTCACTATCATAAAGAGAAGATCAAGTGGTGGTTAAACAGTGTAAATAGATCAACTGATGATTGATGAATGCTAAAATAGAATTTATTGTTAATGTTGATAGATCCATTGATTCTTAAACGGAAAATCTTGACTTGGTGATTAGTGTTGACAGATCCACTATCACAAAAAAAGACCAAGTGTTGGTTAAACAGTGTTGATAGATCCACTGATGACTGATGAATGTAAAAAAAAAGGAAGAATAGAATTGATTGTCAATGTTGATAGATTCATTGACTCTCAATCGGAAAATCTTGTCTTGGTGATTAGTGTTGATAGATCCAATCACAAAGAGAAGATAATTAACAGGGCTGATAGAACGAAAGGGAAAGATGCCAGAGTAGATCGAGCAAAAACGAATTGAAGAACAAAGAAGCGTACGGGTCAAGGATGGTGTCCAGGATATAGCCCGGCCCAGTAGCAGCGGAGTCCAGGGAATATCCCGGCCCACGGAGTCCAGGGTATAGCCCGGCCCAGTTCCTGTGCTGTCCTGGACGATGATCCTGTGTCTCCAAAAGAAGATAGATTCACAGAAGATTTTGAGTTGTTATGGTTCAGAGTTTGATGGCAAACTTAGCGTCGGGAAAGGCTGAATGTTAAATTTCCTTCAATTAAGAGTTCATTATGGATAACTGTATTGAATTGTTGTGGTTCAAAGTTTGAGGACAAACTTAGTGTCAGGAAAGGCCGAATGTTAGATTTTATTCTATTAAGAGTTTATTTTGGATAACTGTATAGATTCTATATATTTTCTAAAATTTAATTTACAAAGAATTCATTTTAATTTGTTAAAAGTTGTGAAACGAACATTCTTGTTACCAATAGTTTTACTTCCGGTTGATGCGTGGCGCCACGGGGGGTGTTTTTCGTAATGGCGGACAGGCTGGGCGTCGGTCGCCAGTAACGTTTGAACGATTATTGAAGGTAGATGTTCTTGTTAAAATTATTGTTACTTATGTTACTCTTTCAAGATATAAATATTTCTTTGAAATATCAAACGTTGTTTGCTTTATCTTCGCCTGATTCTTATACTCATTAGACAAGAAAATAACAACTCAATGTAAACTGAAGGAAAAATCAAAAAAGATCAAAATGGCTGCTAATTTGTTTTTGAAATCGGCCCAAGAACAAAAAAGTTGGCCACCATCTAGAATTTTGTAAGTTTTCCACATTGCGTTGTTATTTTCTTGTCAAAATCGTACCAAAAACCGAGTTTCATCTAAATCAGCCCAAAAACAAAAAAGTTGGCCGCCATCTTGGATTTTTCAATTTTCAACATTGCGTTGTTATTTTCTTGTCAAAATCGTACCAAAAACCAAGTTTCATCGAAATCGGCCCAAAAACAAAAAAGTTGACCGCCATCTTGGATTTTTAAAATTTTCAACATTGCGTTGTTATTTTCTTGTCAAAATAGTTCCGAAAACCAAGTTTCATCGAAATCGGCCCAAAAACAAAAAAAGTTGGTCGCCATCTTTGAGTTTTAGTTTTTTAAAAATTGCTTTGTTATTTTCTTGTCAAAATAGTTCCCAAAACCGAGTTTCAAAAACAAAAAAAGTCAGCCGCCATCTTGGAGTTTTAGTTTTTTAAAAATTGCTTTGTTATTTTCTTGTCAAAATAGTTCCAAAAACCGAGTTTTCATCGAAATTGGCCCAAAAACAAAAAAGTTGGCCGCCATCTTGGATTTTTTAAATTTTCAACATTGCGTTGTTATTTTCATGTTGAAATAGTACCAAAAACCGAGTTTCATCGAAATAGGCGCACAAACATGAATTTGATTATTATCATTAATTTTACCGTCTCGCCTGCGACCTCTAGCCATTTCAATAGAACAATTTCGTTTTTTTGGAAATCTGAAATGGTGCAGTATTTATGGTCACACTAGTTTTGTAAAGTAACATTTCCTATAGATTGAAATTCTTAAATTGAAATTCGGCGCCAAGGTCAAAATCGGAGTTGCCAAGATTGACACTTCTATTTATTACCACCTGACCGATGATAGCTGATTAGCATTATTTTAGATATTTAATTAAATCAAAAGAGTAAGTTCTGTTTTATATTACAATTATTATGTGTCATTCTAAATTAATATTTAAATAGTATATATTCGACTTCGATACACTACTTGATTGGTAACGTACATATTTTTAGTCCTACTATCGTGGTATTATTGTTTAGTAATGGCAATTGTGCGAACGAGACACCGACCTCCACCTGGTGTTGTCTCATTCACACAGTAGTGCCTTCAGTCAATGTCGTCGATAGAATTTCAACTCTATGTGCAATGCAATAAAGTTGAATTTCTTTTAAACGATAGGTGAAAATTTTGGCAGAGTACTCACTCCCTATTATAAACCTCCTTGCTTACATTCGATATATACGCACTAACTAGTGTTTTTTTACTTAGTCGGATTATAATTGCAAATTACACCAACTAAGGTAAACGACCAATATTTCTTGTTAGTACGTTATTTCGTTTAGTTTTTTTTCTGTCGCAAATTATTAATTATTACACCTACATTAGTACAAAATCCAAACCACATAAACTGTCTAAAAATCAAGTACCAACATTTTGGTAACTGAACTGAGACACGGTTACGATATTTATCCATTACCGTGACTGAGGGCAATGCGACGTTCAAAACTCTCAGTCGTCGGTACAGACAGCTTTATGGCGTGTATTCCTTGTCACCACCATAAGATTAGTGCTCGTATGTACCTACTTCTTAAGCTCACAGAAAGTCAATTTGAATAAAACTTTGAATAGTTAAATAGTACAACTGATCCCGTATGCCCCTAGTAACTTCCAAACGAAATGTCCGATTAGAAAAATTTAAATAAGAATTGACATGTAAATATTCAACCTTGATCATTAAATTATATAGTTGGATAAGGATTAATATCATGAAACAAAATATGTAATCATTTTTCGATTCTACTCCAGTTTTGATTGACTAATTTGAACAAAAATTGGTCATTGCGACTACACTATAAAAATTTGATATACAGGGTGTCCCAAAACTTTGCCACATAGAGGGAAAGTACCTTAAATATTTAAGATAGGAAAATTTATTGAAAGAAACTTTGAACAACTCTCGAGTAAGGGTTGCAGCCAAGGCCATGAATGATTTCGAGGGTGTACTATTCAATAAAAATCCACTTAGTACACGACAGAAGTATTGGAATAATTAATTTTAACAAAATTGTCTCATGCCTTATACTTCTCACAATACAACTCAATAGCACGATTAATCTAACAGTGCCATCTTGCCATTTTGTTTTTAAAAAAAACAGAACTGCATACAAAGATTTTTTAAAGTCACTTACGTTTCGATACAAATTGATACAAATTTGTAATAATGATAATTTGAATGTTAAATTTCATGGTCTTCCTTTTGTTTAAGATGCTGTTTCACTTAAGAAAAAATAATCTTTATGAGTAACCCTTTTGATTGGTATCGTTAAAATAAATAAAAAAAAAAACGTTTTTGTTGGGTTCGATTCCTGGTTAAGGCAGGTGATTTTCCAAAAATCTTTGAATGCAGTTCCAATTATTTTTAAAAATAAAATGAAGTCTTTTTTCAGTAAAATTTCCCATCTTCAATATTTAACGTACTTTCCCTCCGTGTGGCAAAGTTATATTGGGGAATTCTCGATCCAAGTCGGCGAAAATAATTTACAATTTTCGAAAATTTTGGAAAATCTCAAAAAGTTACTGACCTATTTTAGGAATTCAAATTCCACTTTGAAGCCCTCTGGCAGACGTACAATTTGACATATAGCCCATCCGCGTACCTTTTATATCAGCGAAACTACAGGCAAATGACACAATTTCATAAATCGGGGCACAATACTCGATCACGTAAACATAAACCTAATCTAAGATGGCATTTTTTTAATCAAAAATTAATTCTACGTTATTGATTTTTCTGAAAATGATACCAAACTTGGCTTAGTACTATACTTAGGCAGTTATTAACATCAGACTTCATGAAGGCTGAACTCTCCCCTCCCCCCACCTACATGAAAAATCCAGGTGGCTCCACTTCGTACACCCATCTTAGGAACACAAAGACCAATCCTGGTGAAGGAAACCTTTGGTTAAGCAATAGCCGGATTTTTATTATTTTTGTCGTGTACAGTCACTACCATAAACTTTGACACACCATAGCTTGGAAACTATAACTTGTATCAAAATGAATAGTTATACTTATTTGTAGGTAATTTATCAGTAAATAATTGAATTATTGACCATTTTATCCTAGCTTGTATGGTTTTCCTGAAAAATTTAGAAAATCTGTAAAACGGGTCACATTTCTAGGGGGGAGGGGTGACGTGTTAGAGGGGAGAGGGGGAGAGAACAAATCCTATCCAACTGCAGCGAGGTGTGAGACAGGAAGATGTTATTTCTCTGAAAGTGTTCACAGCTGCGTTGGAGGATATCTTTAAACTCTTAGACTGGAAAGGACTCGGCATCAACATTAATGGCCAGTACCTAACACACCTTCGTTTTGCCGATCATATAGTTCTTATGGCTGATACCTTGGAGGAACTGAACACAATGCTCGAAGATCTCCGTTATGCTTCCCAAAGAGTGGGTCTTAAAATGAAAATGGATAAGACGAAAATCATGTCAAATGCCCATGTTGTGCCCGCTCCAGTTCATGTTGGGAACACTACACTTGAAGTTGTTGACCATTATATATACCTAGGACAGGCAGTCCAGTTAGGTAGGTCCAACTTTGAAAAGGAGATCTTTCGTCGAATCCAACTCGGATGGGCAGCATTCGGGAAGCTCCGAAAAATCTTCGTGTCCGATTTACCTCAGTGTCTCAAGACGAAAGTCTATGACCAGTGTGTGTTGCCAGTGATGACTTACGGCAGTTAAACGTGGTCGCTAACTATAGCGATAAGAACCGATGGCCGTTGGGGCGGAAAGGTTCTTGAATGGCGACCGCGCACTGAACGACGCTCCGTGGGTAGGCCCCCGACAAGGTGGACCGACGATCTGGTGAAGGTTGCGGAAGCCACTGGATGTGGGAAGCGCAAGACCGATCGTCGTGGAAATCCTTGGGGGAGGCCAATACCCAGCAGTGGGTGTCGTGCGGCTGATATGATGATGATGATGACTTCTCCTATAAGTACTGCAAAGTTGTTAATATGTTTTCCTTAATAATCCTTACTAATATTATAAATGCGAAAGTCCGTTTGTTTGTTTGTTTGTTTGTTTGTTTGTTTGTTTGTTTGTTTGTTTGTTTGTTTGTTTGTTTGTTTGTTTGTTTGTTACGCCTTCACGTCTCAACTACTGAACCGATCGTCATGAGATTTTGCATACACGTTGTCAGGGGTACAGAGAAGGACATAGGGTACCTTTCATCCCGAAAAAAAGTATTGTTCCCGAGGGATAGCAAAAAACCTTTCCACGCAGACGGAGTCGCGGGCAGCCTCTAGTTATTATTATAGTTTTAAGATGTATGTTTATGTAAGTTTAACATAATATTATTTTATGAATGTTTTTAATTAAATAGTAACTTTTCAGGGCCATTTTATACCCTCACTATTTTCATCTTCTGTCAATCTCTCCGTGCCTTTCCGTTTCCGGTCGTCTCGAAGAAATAGCTTTTAGCGATAAGACCGCCATGTTTATCACTGTAAGCTTTATTGTTAACTCTTTTTTTAGGGTTCCGTAGCCTAAATGGCAAAAAACGGAACCCTTATAGATTCGTCATGTCTGTCTGTCTGTCTGTCTGTCCGTATGTCACAGCCACTTTATTCCGAAAGAATTAAGACTACACAGTTGAAACTTAGTCGGTAGATGTATTCCGCTATACGAATACGATAACCGCTTAACGAATTTTATACAAAAATAAAAAAAAATAAAAGATTAAGGGGGGCTCCCCATGCATGGAACTGAAACTGAAAAAAAAATTTTCTACAAACCAATACGTGTTGAGTGTCTATAGATAGGTCTTTAAAAATGACATTGAGGTTCTTAAGACAACTTTGTCTCAAAGTAAAATGTGTGTCCCCCATATGCTGTAGATCTAAATAAACACTTTCAACGAAAATTGGTTTGAACGAGTTACAGTAATTAGTTTTTGAGATATAGCACATTTTCCAAAACCGCAAATATAACTTTGTCGTTCATACCAACACTGTGAAAAACAAAGTTATTTTTGCAGACGAAAAATGATAGGTGGTATTAAATATGGTATGGTATAAGGTACTACGGAACCCTACGGTGCGTGGCCCGACACGCACTTGGCCGGTTTTTTTTTATGTATGTTTCTTGGTTTTAAAATAAAGTAAAATCTAATCTAAGCTAATCTAATCTAACCTCGCAGAACTAGATTACGTACTGACATCATAAAAATGGCTAATAATTGGAAACAACAATTACGTTTGTTCTACGACTTTTGCGAAAAAGACAAAAAATCACAGCTGATCAAGTTTTGTAAAAAAAGTAGTTTTCTTTTTTGATTTTTTTTTCTTTATATTATTTTATTAAACTTAAAAATTAAGTGCTTTGGAATTGTCTATATTTTTCTACCGTTCATTCGAGACTTTAGCTGACCAGAAGAATCGGCGCAAAAAAATTATCAGCTTTTTCAGAAATAACGATACTTACAAAGTACAATAACCTCTGTGATTTACAAATAAATAACAAACTCTGTAATAATCATAGTTCTTTTATTTTTTCCGGAGAATAAGTTCATCTTGAATTAGTTTAATTTGTAATTAACACTTTAAAGGCTCAGAGACCAGATTTTATACAGTAAAAGTTTTGATTCACGGACTACAAATAAAACAATTAAATAGGACAAGTAAATTGTAATGATTTTCATTCACACAAACTAGTGATGTACAAGACTCGAGTCCTCCGAGTCCTTTTGTCTAGAGCTCGGAGTCGTTTTACAGGGCTCGCCTCATTTGTATGAAGCTCGACGACTCGGGAGTCTTTTTCAGAGCTCGAGCCATTTTCATACCTCGGTCGTATCGAGGCTTTTTCGCGACTCGAGTCTTTTTCGGCGCACTAGTTGTGATGGGCTGCTGACAAATAGGATAAGTAGAGCTAAATGACAAATAGATTGAGCATCTACGGTGCTCTTTCTGACATAAGACATTCATCTTTTTGAGTTCTAATTTTGGAGACTAGATTCCGATTTGCAGGGCTCTGTGAGCTCGATATGCTCGGCTTTAATGTGAAAACGGAACATTTTGGTGATCTATGAAGAACTTGTTCACGGGCTGGGTGAACGAAGACCGGGAGTGCATGACCGGTGCCTTGTCCTGAATTCTTGTCTTGGGGTTTGTTTGAGTGGCCACTTCAGGGTAGGTGTGATTAGGACTTCAAGAATACATAAAACCGGTTTTTTGGTGCTTGTGTGTCACCCCGCTTCCAACCAAAACTAATTGGTAAAATAATTGATGATCCTTTAACTAATGCAACGGCCTTTTGGGGACGGCTCCAGGAGACGTAATAAAATGGAGCAATCCCCTTAATTTGTCCTTTATTCGTACATTATCTGAGCAAATTCGTAACACAAAATGACCAATTTCTCTGTTAGAATTTTGGTCATGTCCTTCTTATCTCTCTAAGAAGGGTCTCATCTGAGTACTTTGAGACACCAAAAACGCTTGTCCTGTCAGTTGCAATTGCAACCTTTTAATAAGGTGAGCTATCTCTTAGACCAATTCTACCAGTACCAGTAGATATTACTAGTGGCTGCGTGAGCCGTAGACCTCGCGATAAAAAGTAGCTCAAATTGTACAAATATAAATTAAAGGAGAACAAACACCCGGAAAGTCGGCCTGGAATATGTTTTTCTACATGTGAGAGAAAATAAAAGAAAGGATGGCAATGTGAGATATTTATTCATTTATTTCAATATCGTGGTTATGACTAAGTGACCGAATAAGTTATTGATTCTAAATTTATCACATGTTTTAAATTTATTAGCTTTAACATTACATTAAATATTGTAATTTTATTACACTATTATTACTGTCATAAAAGAAGTAATACTAGTAGGTGATTATTGGGCATTCTGGAACAATTCACTCCAGCGATCTCACGTCCGTTCGATCTCTGTCGTGAAGTGTTCCAAACTGCCCAATAATCACCTTGATCGCTGTGGTAAAAACTGTTTCAGAAAGTCCAGTAATAAATATATGAATATGTGTATGCTAAACTCCCTCGTTCCTACCTAATGAATATGTGTATGTTAAACTCCCTCGTTCCTACCTACTCGCGATGAATAAATATAAAATTGTTTAAAGTAAAACTTACATGCTGCTTAGCTCACTGCACACCAATAATTTATTAATTGCACTCATTATATAAGTAACACTGATTTATGACGATTGCTGAAACCGATAATGGATCACACTCGGCGGCTGACATTATCAGTTTATACTCGCATTTAAAACAACGGAGTAAAAAAACGTTGGGTTCAACTTCCTTGTGTTGTCTTTTTAAATCATCTTACCTTATTTCACCTCGCCTGTATCCAGTTTATATATTGAAGCATTATATTATTTCAGTCATTTAATTGCAGCCCACGAACCTCCGTAGTCATATAAGTACAATTATCGGACATGAAATTTGTAAAACAAAAACAGTCATTAAAGTTAAAATGCATTTATAATCCTTTGCCAAATGAGCAAAATCGACATGGTAGCTTGTTGCCAAACTCGATACGTTGTATTGTGTGCGGTCCATCAAATTGTGGAAAAACAAATTTAGTAATAAGTTTATTGTTGCATAAAGATGGTCTACGTTTTCGTAACCTGTACGTGTATTCAAAATCCTTGTATCAAGCTAAATACATATATCTAGAAAAGGTTTTAGATATGGTTCCCAGGATATCATATTTTAAGTATAACCACAATAGCGAAATATTGAGTCCACATGATGCTTTGCCAGATTCTATTATTATATTCGATGACGTAGCTTGTGAAAATCAGAACAATATCAGAGATTATTTTGCCATGGGACGCCATAAAAACATTGATTGTTTTTATATAAATCAGACTTATACTAAAATACCGAAACAGCTTGTAAGAGACAACTCGAACTTAATAATACTTTTTAAACAAGATGACATTAATTTAAGACACATCTACGATGAGCATGTAGCATCAGACATGTCTTGGCCCCAGTTTCGAGAAATGTGCTCCGCTGTTTGGAGTAAGCCTTTCAATTACCTTGTAATAAATAAGGACTGTGAAAAAAATAAAGGCTGCTATAGATTGACATTTGATACATTTGTAATAGTGGATTAACGTACATAATAGTTTGTTATGATCTGACTCCATCACTTTCATTCGTGACTCAGAACTGAGCAGTAAACTGTGTAAAATGGAGAAAAATATTAAACAACAAATTGTGAAATCTGCTGCAGCTGTAAAAAGAAAAGTTAAAATGATAAAAGACGCAAGAAATAATGAAAATATGGTCTTGGAAAAAATTCTTAAACCTATAGTTGACCCACTTAACTCATTGGCAAAAAAGAATGACGAAGAACATCTCGAGACAGAAAATCATTACGGACCCTTAGTGAAAAGAGTTAAGAATAGCAATAATAATAATAATAATAATAGCGAAACGTCATCGTGTTTGTCTAGTGAAGATCTTAATGATGCTGATAGTGAAGAAGAAAAGCCCCTTAGTAGGATATACGGTGACAAAACCCTTGTGGCATCACCTTCGGAAGATCTTAATGCCAGTGAGTCGTCATTCAAGTCTCTTCACTCATCATCGACGAGTGATAAAAATCAGTCATTGTCGTGGTCTATATCATCTGAAGTATTTTCTGATATACCTTTCGGAATAAGAAATGACCGTGGGAAACTAATGCTTGGCAAAACCCGCGTTTTCGATGATGGCAGTTTCCTTAAAATAGGAACTCATAATTTAAAAAAAACAAACGGATTAAAAGAGCTATTGTTTAAAAAGAAACCAAATTTAGATATAATCACTGATGATGACTTACAAAATTATAAATTATTATTATTAGAAACAAATGCTCACCGACGCAATTTTGATTCGTCCAAACCAATAAACAGCAACAAGGGATTTAAGTACACGAATATTGTAAAACCTTTGTTTAAATTTGCTAGAAGTGCGACAACAAGCGTGGAAAGTATTTCACAAGGAGAAGGTATTAATGTTTTGAAGAAAGTTAAAAAAGATACTGACTATGTTTATTGGGATGATCCGAACGAATTAGTTGAACGATTAAAATTACTTCTAGCGTCAAGAGTTGCGGGTAACACCGGAGTAGATAATGAAATAATTTCGATAGTTGAGGAATTACACGAAGCCGGTATTGGTATAAACCTTAAAGAGTATAAAAAGCGTGATGCATTGGGGAAGATGGGCAGTATACTTGATATTTCATTGAAAAGAGCATCGAGACGGCAATGAATATAGACAAATTTGGTCACCACGTTCACAAACGTTTACGATTAACAGAATACATTGATACCCTCAACGACTATTTGGTGAAATCTGATACAGGATACTATGATTTAAAGTCATCAAAATTGAAAGGTCTTTCGTTTCCAAATGAAGACGATGAAGCAGTGAACAAAGCTTACATGGATAAAACTGTTGAAGAAATAAGAAAAGAAATACAAAAAGTTAATAGTAACGTTAAGAATTATCTAAATAGCTTGGAAAAAGTAACTTCAAATCGTCTAAGTACTTTATATTATACTAAAACAGAAATAGATAATTTGATTGAAGCTAAATTAAAAGCTAAATTAACTTAAAATGAGTAAAAAAGATATCGTTGATGAACTCCACAAAGCAGCAAGAAGAAATTATCCACGACGATGTACCATCATAACAGGAATAGATGATTTATGGCAAGCTGATCTTATAGATTTTCAGAAATATTCGCATTTTAACAAAGGCTACAAATATATTTTGGTAGTAATAGATACTTTATCAAAATTCGTCTGGATAAATCCTTTGATATCAAAAGAAAAAAAAAATGTCACAAAAGCAATGCAAGAGATATTAACTGTTTCATCACGGAAACCTAAACATTTACAAACTGATTTAGGTAAAGAGTTTTACAATGATACTTTCAAAAACTTGTTAGCAAAAAATAATATAAATCATTATTCTACTTACTCTGTAAAAAAAGCTTCCATTGTAGAACGAGTAATACGCACGTTAAAATGTAACATTTACAAACTTTTTAGTTTGAACGGTCGCTATCAATGGATAGGGAAAAATATAAATTCTGTTGTAGAAAACTATAACCACACAATTCATCGAACAACAAAATTTAGACCTTTTGATGTTAATATAACAAACCAAGAGATTGCCAAGGTTAACATAATTAAAACACGAAAGAATAAGATGGTTCAACAACCTAAGTTCCAAGTTGGTGATCATGTTCGTATCAGTAAATATAAAGGAGATTTTTACAAAGGTTATACTCCAAACTGGTCAACAGAAATATTTATTGTCAAAAAAGTAAATTACACGCATCCACTAACTTATCACTTGGAAGATAAATATAAACAGAGTATTTTAGGGACTTTCTATGAATATGAACTACAGAAAACGAAGTTTCCTGAACTCTATCTAATTGAAAAGGTTATAAAAAGAAAAGGTGACAAATTATTTGTAAAATGGTTAGGTCTCGGTGATAAAGAAAATAGTTGGGTGAATAAAAGTGCATTAATTTTTTAATATATATATTAAGCGTTGTAATAAGATGTATCTCACTTCAAACACATCAATGAAGGAAGGAAGTGGTATTATTAACGACTTAATAAATAACTTACCGATTGAGTTACATATTCCTGGATATCAGTATTGTGGTCCAGGAACAAAACTTCAGAAACGGCTACTTAGAGGCGATCGAGGTATAAATAAGTTGGATGAAGCTTGTATGTATCACGATATTGCTTATAATAACAGTGATTTGAACGTTCGACACAAAGCTGACTTAGAACTTTTGAAAATGGCGAAAAAAAGGTTGAAATCAAAAGACGCTGGGAAAGGAGAAAAGGTTGCATCATGGATTGCCAAAAATGCAATGAAAGCAAAACTTAAAGCTGGTGCTGGAGTAAGACCGTTTATGTCCATCATTAAAAAAATCCAATCTCAACTAAAACAATTAAAAGCTAAAGACAATCGCACAGCTATAAAATACGCATATGCAGCTGCAAAAAAACTGTTTATTAATAAAAAAGGAATACGCTTACCGCGGTGTATTCCTATACCGAAGAGTGGGGGTTTCTTACCTCTCATTCCAATTTTCGCTGGGTTGTCAGCTCTGGGTTCTCTTGCTGGTGGTGCAGCAGGTATAGCAAAGGCTGTCAATGATTACAAGGTTGCTCAAAAAAGCCTTCAAGAATCTGAACGACATAACAAGATGATGGAAGCTGTGGCTCTTGGAAGAGGAATGTATATCAAACCTCTTAAAAAAGGAACTGGTTTATATTTAAATTGTTCAAAAAACTAATTAAACGGCTACCTAGACGTCCTCTTACTAATTTTGACATATTGGAGCATGCTTCAGATATACCTTACTTTCGAGGAGTCTTTATGAGAGATACACTACCTTCAAAACCAAGAAAAATAGAGTGTGCCATAGTAAATTTAGATAGTTCTGATAATCCTGGAACTCACTGGGTAGCCTACGTTAAGCAAAATAACTACTGTGAATATTTTGATAGTTTTGGTAATTTAAAACCACCATTAGAATTAATAAATTATTTGAGATATATTTCTATAAATTATAATTATGTACAATATCAAAATTTTGGTACTATAATTTGTGGTCATCTTTGTTTAAAATTTTTAAGAGACTATTGGAAAAAACATTTATATTAAGAATGAAATAAAAAAACATTGTCAGTACTAAAATGTCTTTCACTGTGTCAATAACTGGAAGAGGAGAGACTTTAATAACAAATTACTCGCCAACCTTGCAATTACACGGAGAATATGAATGCGGTCTCTTATATTTTTCAACTTTCAATTCTATTCCTAATATAGACAAAAGAAACAATAAACTTTATTATGGCAAAGATGGAGTTATAGAAATACCTGAAGGTTCATATGAACTCCAAGATATTTGTGATTTTTTGAAAAGTAACATTAAGAATGCTGTGCTAAAACTAACATGCAATAACAATACATTAAAAACAAGTATTTATTGTTCTGAAGATTTGCACTTTGATAAAAATGATTCTCTTGGTAAAGTTTTGGGTTTTGGCATGGAAACAGTTAAAGCTAATATAAAAACTGAGTCCAGGTATCCTGTCAGCATTTTATCAACAACTATAGTGCGCATCGAATGTGATGTTATCAGCGGATCATTTGTTAACGGGAAACCTAGTCATATAATTTACGAATTTGTGCCAAACGTACCACCCGGTTATAGAATAATTGAAATACCTAAAAATTTAATTTATTTTCCTGTCAATCAAACCTCAATAAGTTCTATTAATATAAGATTGTTGGATGCTGAAAATAAGCAAATCAACTTACGTGGTGAAGAAGTACAGCTGTATTTACACTTTAGAAGGAAATGTTAAATTTCAATAAAAACCTGTCAACACCTCCTATGCGTGTCAGTTCTAAAAGATCATCTAGTAAAGAAACACCGCTTCGAAAAAAAAAGAAGCTCACCAAAAACAATAAAGAATTTTTAAAACTAATAGGTTTGCTAAAATGAATATTTTAAATATATCTCAACCTGTGTCATACGATAACAGCATCGAAAGTTTTGAATATCACTCGTACAAGCCATATGTAACAAGTTTCAACAAGAATGATGTAATACGAATACCTATTAATCAGCAAGATTTGTATGTGCTGCCTGCCCTCAGTACTTTATATATTGAAGGCAAAGTAAATGTGACTAAGCATAACAGTATTACTAAAGAAAGTGAAAGAGTAAAGAGTGTACATTTTGTAAATAACCCAACGCTTTTTCTTTTTCAAGACATTCGATATGAACTAAACGGGGTAGAAATAGATAAAATAAAAAATGCAGGTATCACTACAACAATAAAATCTTATCTTTCATTAAATGAAAATGAATCAAAATGTGGGAAAGTTTGGGGCTGGTCTACAACAGGCACAACCACTGTTAACGATGGTCTGTTTTCTGGCTCTATACCTCTAAATAAAATATTAGGTTTTGCTGAAGATTATGAAAAAATCATTATAAACTGTAAACATGAATTAGTACTATTGAGAAGCAATACCAATCTCAATGCTTTAAAATTAAGTACGGGTGAAGTTGTGGACGATATCATAATAAGTAAAATTGTATGGCGAGTTCCTCATATTAAAGTGTCAGACCGCCAAAGGATTAATTTATTAAAGCAATTAGAAAGAGATCGACCTATAACAGTAGCATTTCGTAATTGGGACTTATATGAGTATCCTTTACTACCCAGAACACGTAAACATACTTGGTCTATTAAAACATCGTCGCAGATTGAAAAACCACGATTCGTAGTAATTGCTTTACAAACCAACCGCAAACATAATGCACTAATGTCAATGGCAGAGTTCGACCATTGTTTTATACGGGATGTAAGAGTATTTTTAAATTCATCGTATTATCCATATGAAGGACTGAATATCAGCTTTGCTGACAATAAGTTTTCATTGATATACGAACAATATGCCAGATTTCAACAGTCTTATCATGGACGTCGACCAGAGCCGTTGTTGAGTTTGAAAGAGTTCAAGGAAATCGCGCCTTTATTTGTTGTTGATTGTTCTCGTCAGCACGAAACGCTAAAAGGATCCATAGACGTACGCGTTGAAATCGAAGCAGAAGTAGAGATACCTGACCAGACCGCCGCATATTGTCTTATATTAAACGATTGTATATTTGAATATAAGCCGCTCAGTAATATAGTTAAAAAACTATCATGAATAACGATACTATAATAGTAGATGTACAAGGTTTTAAAAATGAAAACAACGTTTTTATATTAAAAGAATTAGTTATAGGCACATTAGAACACACACAAATATTTTTGATAAAACCCCCATACCCATTCTCAACTCTGACTCTGGAAGAAAGAAAACATGTATGGTGGATAGAAAGAAACAGAGGATACCGATGGAGCGAGGGATATATTGACTACAGGGAATTTAAAAGAGTTATTAAACCTTACTTAGAGAAGCGCAAAATTATAGTGAAAGGTGAAGAAAAAGTAAAGTGGGTGCGAGAAATATGTGACCATGACAATGTTTTAGATATAAGTATTAAAGGAATACCTAGTTTAGAAACTCTATGTAAGCTCTATTGTAAAGATATATTTGCGTTTAATTGCTTTAACCATATTAAATATTGTGCTTTGAAAAATGTTATTTGTATAAAAAAATGGTTATTAGAAAATAATATATCAATGTATGATTTTTTCAATAAATAAATAAGTTTACCTACATAAAAAAACCTTTTTTTTTATTCTGAACGCCTTTAACAGAGAAATAAAACGACATCATTCCTTAAGTTTAATTTATTAAAAAAAAATATATATATATATATATATATATATATATATTGACATTTATGCTAAAGCCTTAATTAATAAAGTAACAAAAACTTTTTACATTTGTACACAATATAATATATCTAACATTCGAAGATAATAATAATAGGTATTAAGTTTAAAAATGTATCTCTTTATAGGTTCATAAGTAACAAGAGAAGTTACGCATAAAACCTACACGAGAACTTTAATTTACAAAAATAAGTTGATTCGTAGCTTTAAAAACTATAGCTATAACCACATATTTTTTTTGATATATTGTTGATGAGACCTTCTGCCTGGTCCATAATCTGGTCCATGTCTTCCGACACCACATACTGCGCAGACAGTAGAGCATCCTCCGACGAGTCACCCAGCACTTCTTGCTCGAGTTCTATTATCTCAATTTTGATGAGACGCCGTCCTTTCTTCGGCGGACTTTTCATCACGAACGACTGCTGCGTGTTGTGTAAGTGCTTGAGGAAGGACGATCTCTTCTTTCGTTTCCTCTTCTGCGTGTTATACGCCGCCTTTCGAATTTTGAGCTCCAACGGCGTTTCTTCGTGTTGTGGCTCTACAACCCAAGGAGGGAACATTTGTGTCCATCCTTCGAGCGGGTCCTGCGCGTCTTGTAAGACCGGAGATGGTGAGCGTAGGTCTTCGACGAGATGCTCGGTGTTCATTGACATATCCTGAAACAAATAATATGAGTCATATATTGAAATGCAACCAGATTCCTATATTTAATTAGTAAATATATTGAACTTTAAAAAGCAACTTACCATCCTTGATGTTCTTATGAAAATAAATTTACATTAGCGATTGACACGAATATTTATACCCTAGCTTTGTGATCGTGTAAGTTTCTAAGTAAACCTATAGCTGACACGGCTATTAAAATTAGACAGGTAAAAACTTGTTCCTGATGTCGACACCTTATTGAGTTATCATGTGAATTTTTATGTAAGTGGAAACGTATTGCTGACAAAAAAGGCAAACAAGTGTCGTTTTCATTCAATCCTAGACAAGTTAGGACTTGTTTTTGTCATTTATATTTTATAAATCCTCGATGATAGTGATTACTACGTATTCTGTGGTGATATGTACCTAATTAGATTCAGAATAAAACAACAAATTACATATATACTATTTATTTTAAAATAAGTAGGCGCTGCTTTTACATAATATGTACAGTTATATTAAAAATTATTATCCTATACCTCCTAAAAACTAAAATACTTATACATGATTACATACTAATTACATAGAATGGAACACTTATGCGGTAACATTTTATTTGATCATTTATAAACTAAAAAATAATAATAATGAAATTGAACTTTTTTTTTTTTTTTTTGGCTGTCACAGGCGGAATGGGAAACTGCGTCTAGCCATAGTTGCTAAGTAGCCAGACTTGTCAACTTACTAAAGTTGTGATTCACATCTCGCTTGAGACAGTAATTACATTTTTTTTTTTCGATGTACTTGGACTATTATGAATACATTTTAACATATTTACATTATTTTTATCATTAGTAGGTAGGCATACCTACACTATTCATTGATTGTTAAATAGCATTAATAAATCCATATTAAAGTCTACACGACTCTATGATTTTTTCAACCAGTCCAAACGGAAAAACTCAGAAAAGGCTTGATTTATGTCCCCAGGACAAAGTCGATATCTTATCGTTAAGTATAATGCGTTTATCATCACTTGAAGATAGAGCAACTTTGTTAACGGTTTGCGTAAAAACCACGTGTTTCAAAGACTTGAATATTACATTTTTCTTCCTAAGTGACTTATTAAGAAGTAGAACTTTATTATAATCTTTAAAATCAATTCTTTTAACTACAGATTTTTTAACCCCTTTTGCCTTTTTTATCTCTTTATCTTGAGTTTTTACACAATATAACTTAGATCTCAAACCTACAAATTCAATTATAAGTTGACCCCCCATCTCATCTTTAAATAATCCAGGGACCTTTTGGTTTCTCCGAACTATGTTATACTGATTATTTTCCGTGTAATTGCTCGTGTCAAAATACTGTTGAAAATTAGATCTTATGTCTTTGTAAATGTCCGTTGCCTCGATAGAGTACAAAAAGCTATCAGTATCGGTGTAACATAGTTTTAAATTGGAACCATAAAACGGTTTTGTAATAGAATAGTGAAAATCATACATATGATTTTTAGATATTTCTAGAACAGTGAATCCTATGTAAATAGGTTTATCTAAAATAACTGCCTCGGGTTTCATTTGCACAGCTACAAAATTTTCTGTAAAAACAGTACAACTATGAAAATTAGGTCGTGAAATGAGTTGTTCGGCCGTGTAACATTTTTTTGTTTTGTTCCTAGTATCTGTCCACCGATTGACTAAGTGAATATTTAATCTTTTTTCAGTATCTTCCAATGTTTTGCCAAAAATGCTATTATTTAATAATTTAAAAAAGTCCTGTTCAAATGTTGACTTAGCCTTTTGCCGTAATTCTGTATTTAAATCTATATATTGTTTTAAAAATGGATGTTGTTTGAATTTTATTACTCTATGAACTTTTTTTAATATTAAACCATGTCGCAAGCATGTTTTTAAATGCACATAGTGTATGACATACTTAAATTTGTCGTACAAATTTGGAATCAATTTAGGGTTTTTAGATCCAGGTGGTGTAAATTTCTCAGGACAAAAAGGTAGGTCATTGTGCAAATCGTGAAGATGATCTGGGTACTCTAAATCTACTTCTAAAATGTAACCATATTCGGAGTCATTAGGGACTTGAAGAATATTAAGTTCATTAATTTCCGTTTGGCTAATTAGTTCAAAACCAGAATAAGGCAAATAAGAACACATTGCATAACCATATAAGTTATTGCAATCAATGTACAGTAAATAATTATCAGGAATAGACGGATCGTAACTTGATATGTACTTGTTATTCGCCTTAGAGTATCTATTGGAGCATAAACAAACGCCTCCGCGTATTCCCTTTTGAATCATACGTATAATTTCTAGATTTTCTATAAGTTGCAGTTTTACTTTCGTTTTAAGCAACATTGCATCAAAACTTAACCCAGGAGCCGTCATGTAAAATGCTGGATCTAATCGATAATTAATTTTACAAGTTTGACGAAAGTTTTCAAAAACATCTGCAAGTAAAATAACATCGGTTTTAAGATATAAATCAGTATATTCCCCAAGGTTTTTTATTTTAAATATTTCCCAGATGCACTGAGCGTGACGATAATCTGATTCTGAAACGGTTTCATCAGTTAAAGTGCTATAAAAGTGTTTCAGTGATGGTAACCTATCTTCTTCAAAACACATCCAGTTCGTCATATATTCATAAGGATATACACCTTTGCGTCTAAGTAATTCAAATTTTTTGGTTTCCGGGAAAAACTGAGATAAGTGAAAAAAGTCGTTTCTATTCAAGTTTCCAGCAAGTTTTTCTAAGCTAGTGCCTAAAAATTTGAATGAATCGACAAATCGAACTGGCATGTATTCCTGGCACCCGGTCCTGAAAAACTTCGTAAAAGAAATATAGTTTTCCTTATTTTTTGCTATAACTTTTATATTGCCCGGTATTTCTCCTAATTGTCGTATGAACAAGTGACTATCGTAACCGGATAAATTGTGAAAAAATACTGGTATGAATTTCGGTAAACAAAATTGTAAATTACAGTAAGAATGAGCTGGTCCCCGGTATTTCCCTGTCAAGTGACAATGATCTTTAACTTTATCGTCGAATAGTAGTTGACTACAAAGGAAACAATATTTTGTATTATCAAAGCTGTCTTGCTCCTCGTCTGTTAATGGTGTCATAGGAACTGTTTCTTTTAAAATCTTTTGTATGTTAGCAACATCTTCACCAAGGTATTCTAAAAATTTTTCAACACAATCCTGACCACGATATGACATGTATTTATTTTGAGCGCTATCATACGAACAAACAATGTAATATGCAAATGCAGCGGGTAAATGTTTTTGTAAATTCGTTGTGGTATTATTTGAATTGAGATGGTCACTACTCGATTTGGGTTCTAATAATGATTCAAAATCCGCATATATAACATATGGCATATCTTGCATTCTTTCGAAATGTTTAAATTGAATTGTAGTACCTGGATCAGGCAACAAAGTCCGGACACCGCTACAAATGTGGGCATTTAATGCAGGTTCGTTATTAAAAAAAATCATGCAGTCATCACAAAAATATATTTTTCCATGATGTTTTGTTAATTGAGGTCTAAGCAATCTACTAAAATTTTTTATCAAACAGTAGTGTTTAAATTCGCCCTTTTCCAATAATAATAAATTAATATGATACTTCTTTTTGTTTTCTGACTTATAAAGTGGTCCGACAATGCTCGACTTGTTTGCAATACCATAGACATTAACACTGATATCGCGATTATTTTTCTCAAAGATCCTTATATCCGAGAATCCGACTGGAAACGACATGTTTCGGGTGTTCAGAACGTTTTCAAAGTTAGGGTAAGAGGATGTCCGATGTGCGTTATTCTTAGCTGGAAATAATGCTGCCATTATACACCATAAGAAACAGAATGAATCATTATTTTGTATATTAATGCAAGCATGCTTCAATTTTAATGTTTTCGGTAATTCAATAAACCGGGCGGCTCTCAAAGGGTTGTACTTGTTGATATTGACTTCTAAATAAAGATTTCTTAAAAATGCCCAGCCACTATCTCTTTCCTGAAACTCGTCAATTTGTGCTATGATTGAGTGAACAATCTTTGAAAATATAGCTCTAAAATCATAATTACGGTGCAATACCACATTTTGACTAAAAGCAAATGATTTTTTGTCACTAGTGTTATCTTTCGGCAAGATAAATTCAGCGAATAATTCAAAGTTTACTTTAATAGTGTTATACGTAGCTAGTCTTGCGTCTAGCAAGTGACGCACGCGAGACTGAAGCCTACGCAGAAACTCAGCTGGCAGGCATGGGAGTTTGGCCTCGTCAGCGCTATCGCCGCACGCGGAAGGCCGCACTCTATACGATGCAATCCTACTTCGGAACGCACTACTTATTTTTTCAATGCCATCGCTTATTTCGATAGAACTGTTATTTTTATGAACATTACTCCGCAAATGACCTGAGAATGCTTTACTTTTAACGGATATGTCACAAACTGTGCAATATATTGTTCTACTTGCCATGACTGTTGGATTCAGAAAAGTCTCAATGTATTAGAATTTAATAATATATTATTGAATGGACTGGTTGATTAAGTAGGTAATAATAATAAAGCAAGATATTTATTTTAGTACAAATGAAATATTTTTATTTATTTAATTATATTATTATAAGACCTTATACTAAAAACTTACATTAAAAACGCCTATCTATTATACCTAACCTATCCTAACCAACTTACTAATAAAATGAACAGAGAAGTTATTTTATACAAGTACCTAAACTATTTTTTTTTTGAACTATAAAATTTACCTTCTTCTTCGAAGTTTTTCTTAGACTTTTTTATAAATTCTTTTAGAGGGGCCAGCTCGGGAGCGTTTCCGTCTGCCTGATATTTGAGGGAGACGACCGCGTGCTCCCAACGGTCCTTTGGGTCGACAGCTAAAATTTCTTTTGTATTATATATTTTTACATCAATAAAAACATCGCCGTCTCTAAATGTGGTGCGGCGCAGGTATCCGTCGGCGACACGCCGCGACAGCACCGACTGCAAGGGTTGGTTCTTGATACGTCGTGTAGCTTGCGCCCGCGCTTCCTCCTCGCTATCCGAGTCGAGCTGCCACCCAGATCCCGATGTAGTAGACGGCGATGTTTTCTTTGGCGCCTTCCTTTTCGGTGGAGCCTTGGGCTTCGTCTCTTTCTTGGCGCTAGAAAAAAAATAATACATTTGTTAAAAACAAGGTCGTCAATGTAGAGAAAATATTTACAGGGTTCTTATTTAACCTATTATATTTCTCGCAAAATATACTATCCAAATAACTTTAGTGTTTGAAAAATATTTCAATAATTGTATTTCTATTTATCGTTTGTACCATAATAAATAAAAAAAAAATATAGGTAAGTACAAGTACTTATTATTTAAATGAAATAAATAAATGTATAGTATAATGTCTTTTGTTAAATAATTTAATAGAAACAAACAACTCGTCACCAGCGCCTCAGTCGGGACTCGAACCCACGACCTTTAGAAATCCGATTCACTGCTTTGAGCGACTGAGTCACTGTGTTTTGTTCACACCGAACAACAATTCATTGTAAATAATGAAAGCACGAATAAAATTAGACTCACTATTTAGTGTGGATAAATAAATTTGTGTTTGTGATGATTAGATTAGACTTTGTAATACATACTTTATTTTGGTAGGTGTATCCTCGCCGCCGCTCTCGGAGTCGGCAAACTCATCTGCTAGCTCCTTCCTCGCCCCCTTGCTGCGCTTTGCCTTATATTCTGAGTCAGACCTGCAAAAATATTTTAAAATTATGAAACAACAAATTCATAATATTAAGAGATAATTCGAACAATGAGAAAAATTTACTGCTGTTATTGAGATAAAAATATTTCAACTCCAACCTTTGAAAACTAAAAAAATAACTAAAGGAAAAGATCGTTTCCTAATTTGATCCAGCTGGGTCCAAACCTTGAAACATTAGAGATGGTGACACCATAAAAATCACTCGACTAGGGAGGTCATCAAAATAAATATACCTATGTTTATAAATAAATAAGTAAAAACAAAACTTACGAACATTATTTCAAGTGCACGGATCCTCGTGTTGGCAGGTGACTGGTGAGCTTATGCTGGTGGAACAGCTGGTCGAGCGCTAGGCGACGGGTGGGCAGACTTGTCTTGCAGAGCTGACGGAGCACCGGTGAACTTGTTGTGGTAGTGGACCAGCTGGTTGGCACTAGGTGAAGGATGAGGGGCAGACGGAGCACTCGCGACTAGATAGAGCAGACTCCCGCAGGGCTCTTTAAAACTAGTGGAAATAACGGTGTCGTAGAAATGATTTTTTGGTCGATTTACATCGCATTATAAGGGAATCGTTCCGGTACCTATCGTTCAGGTATCGCAAACCTTCATTTTCAATAAAAATTATTTTAAACAAATATATTTCTATAAAATCGGTATTACTGAGGTAATAACCAGTATACGATTAAAAGTTTATTTTTATTATCAGTGAAAAATTAAAATGAAAAACAAAAAGTTTAAAATTGTAAGTTTATATTATTAATTTAATAATGAAGAAAAAAGACTACATACATAAGTATGAGTAATCAACTTATTCGTATAAAGTTTTACAAGTTCAATACTTATTTGGTGTTTCAAAATATTTTCCAGTACATATTGCAATAGTTCACAACCACTGAAAGAACCACGTCAACAAATTTTATTTTCCCATAGTTCTTCACTGAAAATCAAGTTTCATATTCATAATATTGTATTTTATTTCAATGTTAATTTGATATTCAAATGTCGACAAATTCAGTAAGGTTGTCTACACTTGATAAAATAATAATGTGGCTGTATTATTGTGTTTTAAGTGTATTTCATTAATAATGTCCTACATAATATTATAAAGCTAATTCGTAAATACTTTAAATATTCCTACTGTAAACAAAAATTTGAATAAACTTAAGTACACAATTTTCATATCGATTAGGTGTAGGTAGGTTTTTATTCCATTTCCTTAATTTGTCATCATATTTAGTTGAATTCCATTTCAATTAATCTTACTTTAATTTTCATACTTTTCGTTTATGTATCTTAGCTTATTTTTAGTTCATCGAATTTTAAAATAGTAAAATTGCATCAACCCTAACAATATTTTATATTTATAAATTTATAATCATAAAATGTGAAAGTAAGTTTGTTTGTTACGTTTTAACATCTTAAATTATCATAAAATTTTGAATACACGTTGTCAAGAGTATGTATTCCGGGTGGCCACTAGTATAAGCACTGGGTAAAAAAAAAAAAAAAAAAAAAAAAAAAAAAAAAAAAAGAACTGTGATTATAGGTTCGCTAATTGAAACAAAAACATGGTGCATCGTCACTCTTTATTACAGGCGAGCTGTAAATACAACAATATAGTCAAGTCAAGTGGCATAGCACTGGTAGCATAGTTAACTAACTCCAACGGGTTCGATTCCCGATTACTTCAGAATAAACCTAATTTTATAAAATTAAATGTATTATTCTAAATAGAGCGTGCCTGCCATATCGTTTTTATGCTTTTATCATTTCAAAAATCCCTTAACATTTTTTTACTACCTTTAAAGTCACCGGAAAAATATTATAATGAACTCGAACAAAGCAGTGTGATTTAACTAGTTCATATTATAAATCCATTCTCACGGTGGTAATTTGCTGACCAAACAGAATGTTACACTGTTGCAAAGACTAGAATGTATTAAGTCGTTGTATAGTCGATGCAATTTGTTCCTTAAATCAGATTATGATTAGATGCTATTTAAAAAGTCTACCTTTAATCAGCAGATGCACCGTGACGCAATAACCTTGCAATCGAAGTCATAGCAGCTATGCCGTCCGCGGGTGTGAGTGTGTACAGTGCAGTGCGGGTTTTACTAAGTATACTCTAAGTATTGGATAGATGGGTGACCATCCATCTCTCATTGGGTTCGTGATGAAACCTTGTTTTTTCTAAGTGTCGCCAACCATTTTTGTAAATCGGTAACCATTCTTAAAATATCGAGAATATTTTTATCAAAGCGTTATGTGATCATCGTTTCTAGGTGCCAACAGCCCATAGAGGATCCGCACGAGCAAACGGCCTAGAACGAGTTTCCTAAATTATGACAGTGATTATTTTACGATGTTCTTGATTCTAAGGTGTCACCACAGAATTACCAAATATTTTATCAATGCCTTTGTGATGGAACTTTGTTTCTAGGTGCCACCAGCCAATGGGCGACCGGCACGAGCAAACGGCCTAGAACGATGATTTCCTAATCTCTGGCAGTGATTACTAAACAAGTATTTTATCAAAGTCTTTGCGATGGAACTTCGTTTCTGGGTGCCACCAGCCAGTGGGCGACAGGCACGAGCAAACGGCCTAGAACGATGGTTTCCTGAACAACGACAGTGATTATCATACTATGTTTTTTATTCTAAAGGTGTCACCATAGGATTACCAAATATTTTATCAATGTCTTTGTGATGGATCGTCATTTCTAGGTGCCACCAGCCAGTGGGCGACAGGCACGAGCAAACGGCCTAGAACGATGGTTTCCTGAACAACGACAGTGATTACCAAATATTTTATGAATGCCTTTGTGATGGATCGTCATTTCTAGGTGCCACCAGCCCACAGGGTGACAGGCACGAGCAATCGGCCTAGATTGATGATTTCCTAAACTCTGACAGTGATTATTATACAATGATCTTGATCATATTGCGATGGAAATCTTTTCTGAGGTGCTACTACTAATGGGTGACCGGCACGAGCAAACGGCCTAGAACGATAGTTTTCATAGTGTTGTGATTTAAACTCGATTGAAGGTGCCACTCTCCAAATTTGGTCACTGACACGAGCAATCGGCTTAGAACAAAACAAATAGCTTCATAACGTCTGCTTCTGAGTGTAATCCAAAATAAGTCTCATAAATAAAAAATGTGTAGTGAATTCACCCGCATATGGGCATAGAACAAAACGAGAAACTTCATAACACCTGCTTCTGACTGTGAAGTGTTTGAAAATAAGTATAGTGAATTGAGCAGCATTAATCATTGGTAAGTTTTACACTTATTGATCTTTGCTAGTGGCAGACATAATTATTTACTTTTTTTTTTACCGTACTCTTGCTATGATTGACTGTAATGAACCCATCAAATACGCAACAACACTTCAGAAAAGTGATCGAGGTGATTATTGGGCAGTTTGGAACACTTCACGACAGAGATCGAACGGACGTGAGATCGCTGGAGTGAATTGTTCCAGAATGCCCAATAATCACCTACTAATACTTAACTACATTACCAGATAGTTCAGAGCACCGATCCAACAGAGTGCTGTGTCCGACAGTAGAACAACGTCTGAGCTATCGACACCTGCGCAAGCCGCTTTTATACACGTGCGCAAACAAGCTCGGTGGCGTGATGTGGCGTGATGGCGCAGTGGGGAGGCGCACGTGCACACAGTTGTTTTACGAGTCGTTTAGTGACTTTTATTTATAAACTAGCTGCCGCCCGCGACTTCGTCTGCGTGGAATTTTTTTTGCTATCCCTCGGGAACTATGTCCTTCTCTGTACCCCTGACAACGTGTATGCAAAATTTCATGACGATCGGTTCAGTAGTTGAGACGTGAAGGCGTAACAAACAAACAAACAAACAAACGGACTTTCGCATTTATAATATTAGTAAGGATTACATTGAATAAACTAATTATTTGTAACAATTATATTAATTGTAATAAAAATCTACTATTTGTATTTTTTTTTTTTTTTTTTTTTTTTTTTTTAAATAAATTTACTAAGAAAAGACGTGCATTCTCCCACATACATATCTCCGTCATAAAAAAAAAAAAAAAAAATATCTCGTCAAAAAAATTATATATTTATCGAACCTGCTCACAAAATTTCGCCGGGATCGGTTGAGAAATGCGACCTGTAGACGAGAACAGGCAAAGCTGGAAAGTCAAACCTTTTTTTTTTTTTTTTTTTTTTTTTTTTTTTTTTTTTTTCCACAATATTTGTTGTTTTATATTACTATCAATAAATTGTGAAGTAATAAAATTGGTTTTGGTTAGGTTATTGTGGGTTGGTTATTGTTGAAAAGGGTTACGTTAGGTTAGGTTAGGTTAGGTTAGGTTAGGTTAGGTTAGGTTAGGTTAGGTTAGGTTAGGTTAGGTTAGGTTAGGTTAGGTTAGGTTAGGTTAGGTTAGGTTAGGTTAGGTTAGGTTAGGTTAGGTTAGGTTAGGTTAGGTTAGGTTAGGTTAGGTTAGGTTAGGTTAGGTTAGGTTAGGTTAGGTTAGGTTAGGTTAGGTTAGGTTAGGTTAGGTTAGGTTAGGTTAGGTTAGGTTAGGTTAGGTTAGGTTAGGGGTGCGTGCCAGACAACCTCCACGCGGTGCACCCTGGGCGCCACTGCTGTTGCAGTGGCGGCGAATAGTCTGGCGAGGTGGGACCCGGCCGGCGTCTTGGACGTTTCCGAGCAGCGGCGGTGCGGGTCGGAGAGTGGAGGGCCTTGTGTAGGCCCAGTGGTCTTCGGACGAAGTCACAGGAGCGCCGGAACCCCGTACGTGGTGCGGGGCTGGAGGCCGCCACTTTTAGTGGGGGCTGCGTGGAAGGACACCACTATAAAAACCAAGGGGAGCCTATCCCCTCAAAAAAGAGGCATAAAATTCATGAAATGGACAAATGTGAACTATTAGTACCTCAGGAGGGTAGGGACCGAAAGGAAACAGAATCCCTCCCGACCACTTCGGTGGTTGGCAAATGCTCCACGGATTCTGGGGGGAGCAGCAAATGTTCGTTGGACAAAGCGCTGAGTCCGAAGAAAAACTGCGCCGATTCTAAACCCGACCATTCGGGATCAAGTTTGTTGGGGAATTCGGAGGGTGTTCGCACTCGATCGAATTCTTCGTTGGGAAACCTTTCGTGCTCGAAGTTCCTGAAGGGCGATTCATCGCCCTCAGATGATCCGCGCAAGGAAGGGAAAAGAAGGGTTAACTCGGTTGAGAGTTGTTTTTCGACCGCGTCGGAGAAGTTTGTGGATGCGGAAGGAGCTCGCGAAAGTTGTGGGTCGGGCTCGGAGAGTAGGGGAAGCTTGTCGTTAGGCTTCACGAGTGAAGATGTTGGTAGGATGCATTCGTTGGTTAAAAGGCCGGAGTCGGTTTCAGATGGTGTTTTTCGACGTCCAATCTCGAGGACGGCATCGGATGACGGGCTTTTCAAACTTCAGCCCCCAACTAATTCAGAGATGGATTTGGACAGTGCTGCCGGAGACGAAAGTAGTACTAGCGTTGTAAGCGCCAATAGCAGAAGGAAAGGACCAAACCGTAAGGCGAAATCTAAGGGGAAGGGAAAATTAAAGGAAACAGGATCCGAGGGAAAACTGAATACGTCAGGCTCCTATGTCGGACTGACTCCCGCAAAGAAACGTGGCTTTGGAGAAAGTGTCGACCAAGAGTATGACAATTCAGAGGATGAGGAATTGGAGGGCCCAAGAAAGATGCAAAAGAAAGGGTCACCGAATAAAGGATCACCGACAAAACGGTCCTTGGAAAAGGGCTTGTCACAGGAGTTTCGGAAGAATAATCTGGAGGACTCGACGCCTTGGGAACCCAGCTCGGTAGATCTTGCCGAAGCGGTTAATAGGGAAATGACCAAAATGTGGAGTGCGGTTCATGGCGCCAAATCCCTTAAGAACGAAATAAAGGAAAAAATCCGTGAGGCGGGCAATAAGGTCGTAGATATGGTCTATGAGAATTCCAATTACGAGCTCAACGAGGAGGTTAAGCGTCTTAGGAAAAACAACGAGAGGCTGACTAGGCAAGTGGAAATCCTACAGCAGGAGTTGAAGGCTTTTAAGGAACGCACAGAGGAAAAGAGTGTGGAAGTAGCCAAATTGAAACGAAATGAGAAGAAAAAGTCCTTGGAGGGGGCTGGAGAAAAGATTCCTTTCAACCTGCCTGCTGATTTCTGGGATGAGGTTCAAAGGACCGCCTTACAGGCATCAGCTGCCATGTTTCAGGCTAAGATTGATGGTCTGGAGGTTGACAATAGACTTTTACCGGCTCGAAACCATCGTCCCCTCCTTGAAGCGGATAAACGGAAAGCGGCCAATACTGCAGCGGCATCAAAAAACCAAGAGGCTAAGCATTCGTATGCGGCAGCTGCGGCTGGCAACCTACGTCGAGCTGGGGATTCTGAGGCACAGGGGCCGGAGACTACAAACCCCGACGCCGAGAAGGAAGCCGAATGGAATACGGTGGGTAAAGGAGGAAAGCCAATAAGGCCTAAAAAACAAGCCCCTCCAGTGCAGGCAAAGGCAAAAACGGCGAATTCGAACCCTGCACCGAAGAAACCGAAAAAGCCGAAAAAGAAGAAAATAAAATCACCCCAAACCGCAGCGGTGGTAATAACAATTTCGCAAGAGGCGGTGGAAAAGGGAACTAACTATGCGGAAGTAATCAGCAAAGCAAAGCAGGCAATAAAATTGAAGGACCTTGGGTTGGATCAGGTGAATATGAAGATAACCCAAACTGGAGCCCGTTTGATCGAGATCCCGGGTTCCACTGGGGCGGAAATAGCAGACCGAATGGCTGAGAGGCTCCGGGAGGTTTTGGATGGCGTCGCTAATGTCTCCAGGCCGGTAAAGCGTGTAGATCTACGCATCTCCGGTCTGGACGATTCGGTCACAGGCGATAACATCCAAGAAATCATGGCGGAAAAAGGAGGGTGCCCCAAAGAGCACATAAAAGTCGGTCCGATCAGGATTGGCCCGGGTGGACTCGGTGTTGTGATGACCAAGTGTCCCACCGCCGCAGCGAGGGTCCTCGTGGAAGCAGGAAAATTAATGGTTGGGTGGAGCTGCGCCCAAGTTAAATTGCTGGAGGCCCTCCCACTTCGATGCTTTAAATGCATGGCGGTGGGCCATACGCGCCAGGCATGCCCGGCGGAGGTAGACCGCACCAAAGCGTGCTACAGGTGTGGCAAAGATGGCCACAAAGCTGCAGGTTGTGACAGGGAGCCTAAATGCGCCTTGTGTCTGGCTGCGAAATTGCCCGCTGGACATGTTATGGGTGGGAAAAGCTGCCGTGCTCCGCCGGTTAAAGCCAAGTCACTTTTCTCCAAGTTTAGGAGGACTGATAACGCGGCTGGCACTAGTGCCATGGAGATAGTTGATACAGTTTCTTAATGGACAGAAGGCCCCTCAACTTTCTCCAGGCTAATACCAACCACTGCGCTGCTGCACAGGACATCCTGATGCAGCACGCAGTGGAGTTTCGTTCGGATCTACTTGTAATTTCAGAGCCGTATTGTGTGCCCCAGCGCAGCAACTGGGTGAGAGATGACGATGAAACCGTCGCCATCCTGGCACCAGTCAGAGCCAGCCTCTCCCATCCCCTCTCGGTCAGAGAGAGGGGACCGGGCTACGTGGCTGTGACATGGGATGACTTTGCCCTCCTTGGGGCTTACTTTTCCCCAAATCGGCCAGTTGCTGAACTTGAGCAATGGCTGAATCTAATGAGTGGGGTGGTTCGTAGGTTGAGCCCCATGCAAGTGCTGGTAGCGGGGGATTTCAACGCCAAACATCGGGCGTGGGGCTCTCCCACAAATGATAGAAAGGGCACTCTGGTTAATGACTGGGCAATGGCCGCTGGGCTGGTAATTCTTAATAGGGGCACCACATTCACTTGTGTTCGGGGGACTCGGGGATCTAGAGTGGACCTGACTTTTGCGACCCCTGCCCTGGCTGAAAGGGTGAGTAATTGGACAGTTCTCACGCAACCAGAGACCCTGTCGGATCACAGGTATATCCGCTTCAGGGTCTCTCCGAGAGCAGGAGTACCTGCCGCCAGTCCGCGCCCAGCAGGTTCCTATTTCCCGAAGTGGGCAATCACGAAACTGAACAAAGAGCTAGCCGAGGAGGCGGCGATAGTGGAAGCATGGTGCAGTGAGGCCCGACAGATGGAAGGGAGCATCGAGGAGCGAGTAAGTCAATTCACTCGCTCTCTTACTGCAGTCTGTGACGCGGCAATGCCGAGGGTCCATGGTCCCCCCGAGAAATCGCAGGTGTATTGGTGGTCGGCGGAGATGGAGGTTCTTCGGACTGCCAGCCTCCGAGCTAGGCGTGCCCTGCAAAGATACAGACGCCGACGTAGAAGAAGGCCGGGAATGGCACAAAGACTCCTAACGGCATACAGAGAGGCAAAGAAGGCCTTTCAGGTTGGCATCGCCCGAGCAAAGGATCAGGCCTGGGAGGAATTCTTGGCTAGTTTAGACAGAGACCCATGGGGACGCCCGTTCCGGATGGTCAGGAATAAACTCCGCCATCAGGCGCCCCCAATGGATTCTATGGAGCCAGAACTCCTCTCAAGGGTAGTGGCAAGCCTATTCCCAAGGTACACACCGCTGGTGGCACCCTTGATCACTCCACATAGCTCAGCCGAAGGAGACTCAGGTTTCTACCCTGTAACAGAGGCCGAAATGGAAGGGGTGGTGGATCGGCTCCTGTCAAAGAAAAAGGCGCCAGGCCCAGATGGCATTCCGGGGAGGGTGCTGCCCGCAGCGTTGAAACACCTTGGGGAAATTCTCCGGAATCTTTTTAGTGATTGTATGGAAGCGGGAGAATTCCCCAAGGATTGGAAGCGGGGGCGCTTGTGCCTCCTCCTAAAAGAGGGTCGACCGTTGGACTCCCCATCGGCCTACCGTCCCGTTGTGTTGCTCGACGAGGTAGCAAAAATGTTGGAGCGGATACTCGCCGACAGGATCGTGCAACACATGGAGACGGTGGGCCCTAACTTAGCCGAAAACCAGTATGGTTTCCGGAGACAACGGTCGACTATAGATGCCATCCAGGCACTTAGGGATATATCAGAGAGGGCCATAGAGCGTGGGGAAGTGGCAATAGCGGTTTCCTTAGACATAAGGAACGCTTTCAATTCACTGCCGTTCGGGGTCATTAGGGATGGGCTACAGTATCATGGTTTGCCCCCCTATTTGATAAAAATGATAGAAAGCTACCTAGAAGGCAGAGAAGTCATCTACCCCTCTGGCGAGGGAGGCCTGGTGGCCAGAGAGATGGTGTGCGGTGTTCCACAGGGGTCGGTCCTAGGGCCACTCCTGTGGAATATTGGTTATGATTGGGTTCTGCGTGGGAGACTCTTGCCCCGGATGAGTGTTCTGTGCTACGCAGATGATACGATGGTGGTCGCCCGGGGCGACACTCTCCATGGGGCAAAACGTTTAGCTAGTGTAGGAGCCTCATTGGTAATTGGTAGAATAAGGGAACTGGGGCTGAATGTGGCCATTGAAAAAACTGAAGCCACCTGCTTCCACGGCCCAAGGAGGGGCCCACCAGCCGGGACGCACATAGTGGTGGACGACGCCACAGTGCCACTAAGTCCATCAATTAAATATTTGGGGCTAGTCTTAGACGGAAGGTGGAAGTTTGAGGAGCACTTCCGTCAACTAGCCCCAAAACTCATAAGAACGGCCAATTCTTTGGGGCGTATCCTCCCAAATATCGGTGGTCCGAGCGACAAGTGTAGGAAATTGTTCGCCGGCGTGCTGCGTAGCATGGCTATGTACGGCGCGCCGGTGTGGGCGGATCGTCTGAACGATTATAACAAGAGGCTGCTCCGTCAGGCGCAGAGGGCCATGGCGCTTCGAATTATACGCGGCTATAGAACAGTTGCGGGTGCGGCGGCCTTCGCACTGGCTGGTACACCTCCCTGGGAGTTAGAAGCCCAGGTGCTCAGGGAGGTGTACAGGGATCGCCGGATGGCACTGGAGAGGGGTGAACGTCCCGCCCTAGAGGAAGCCTTAGCCCTCCGACAAATGGCCGAAGAGGTTAAAATGGAGGTATGGCAGGAGTGCATGGAACGGGAGCAATATGGGACCAGAACACTGGAGGCGGTCCGTCCCCTGTTACAGGAGTGGTGCTTCCGAAAGCATGGGGCACTTACCTTCAGGCTGACGCAGATGCTTTCCGGGCACGGGTGCTTCGGAAAGTATCTGTGTCGGATTGGAAAGGAGGTGTCCCCACAGTGCCATGAGTGCGGCGATGCGGAGGACAGTGCACAGCACACCCTGAGGTGTGTCCTGCCTGGGCTCCGCAGCGCGGTAATCTGGTTACTGTGGTGGGGGGGGATCTCTCGCTGCCCAGCGTGGTACGCGCCATGTTGGCCACCGAGAGATCCTGGGAGGCGGTAGTCTCCTTCTGTGAGGAAGTTATCCTCCAGAAGGAGGCATCGGAGCGGGTTCGCGAAGAGGAGGCTCATGCGAACCGGCTCCGACGCAGGCGGGTGGGCGTAAGGAGGAGGCGCTTTGCGCACCTCATTCCGCTTTGACAGGGACCACGCGGGTGATGGGTGGTGACCCATCACCGGCATTGCACGGTCCCGACCGTCTGGGGAGATGGCCAAACTTGCCCGGCCATCTCCCAACCGCGAGGGGCCCGGGTAGCCGGGCGAGCCACCGGGTCAATTGGGGTGATTACCACCCATGGACCCCCGTATGACCGATCGGTGGCGAGAGGGCAGGTGCCGGGGTTTTTTAGTGGGTATTCCCTCCTCCTGGGATTCCACCGGGCTTTGACCTGGTGGAATTACGGGAGGTAGTCGTGGAGGGAGCCGCAACGTTGAATGTTGCGGTCCCCTCCTGGCGAGTCCCACATGCCCCCTTCCCGATCACCAGCGGGAAGGGAAGCGCGTAAATGCGTTTTTCCTCGGCATACAAAAAAAAAAAAAAAAAAAAAAAAAAAAAAAAAAAAAAAAAAAGGTTAGGTTAGGTTAGGTTAGGTTAGGTTAGGTTAGGTTAGGTTAGGTTAGGTTAGGTTAGGTTAGGTTAGGTTAGGTTAGGTTAGGTTAGGTTAGGTTAGGTTAGGTTAGGTTAGGTTAGGTTAGGTTAGGTTAGGTTAGGTTAGGTTAGGTTAGGTTAGGTTAGGTTAGGTTAGGTTAGGTTAGGTTAGGTTAGGTTAGGTTAGGTTAGGTTAGGTTAGGTTAGGTTAGGTTAGGTTAGGTTAGGTTAGGTTAGGTTAGGTTAGGTTAGGTTAGGTTAGGTTAGGTTAGGTTAGGTTAGGTTAGGTTAGGTTAGGTTAGGTTAGGTTAGGTTAGGTTAGGTTAGGTTAGGTTAGGTTAGGTTAGGTTAGGTTAGGTTAGGTTAGGTTAGGTTAGGTTAGGTTAGGTTAGGTTAGGTTAGGTTAGGTTAGGTTAGGTTAGGTTAGGTTAGGTTAGGTTAGGTTAGGTTAGGTTAGGTTAGGTTAGGTTAGGTTAGGTTAGGTTAGGTTAGGTTAGGCTAGGTTAGGTTAGGTTAGGTTAGGTTAGGTTAGGTTAGGTTAGGTTAGGTTAGGTTAGGTTAGGTTAGGTTAGGTTAGGTTAGGTTAGGTTAGGTTAGGTTAGGTTAGGTTAGGTTAGGTTAGGTTAGGTTAGGTTAGGTTAGGTTAGGTTAGGTTAGGTTAGGTTAGGTTAGGTTAGGTTAGGTTAGGTTAGGTTAGGTTAGGTTAGGTTAGGTTAGGTTAGGTTAGGTTAGGTTAGGTTAGGTTAGGTTAGGTTAGGTTAGGTTAGGTTAGGTTAGGTTAGGTTAGGTTAGGTTAGGTTAGGTTAGGTTAGGTTAGGTTAGGTTAGGTTAGGTTAGGTTAGGTTAGGTTAGGTTAGGTTAGGTTAGGTTAGGTTAGGTTAGGTTAGGTTAGGTTAGGTTAGGTTAGGTTAGGTTAGGTTAGGTTAGGTTAGGTTAGGTTAGGTTAGGTTAGGTTAGGTTAGGTTAGGTTAGGTTAGGTTAGGTTAGGTTAGGTTAGGTTAGGTTAGGTTAGGTTAGGTTAGGTTAGGTTAGGTTAGGTTAGGTTAGGTTAGGTTAGGTTAGGTTAGGTTAGGTTAGGTTAGGTTAGGTTAGGTTAGGTTAGGTTAGGTTAGGTTAGGTTAGGTTAGGTTAGGTTAGGTTAGGTTAGGTTAGGTTAGGTTAGGTTAGGTTAGGTTAGGTTAGGTTAGGTTAGGTTAGGTTAGGTTAGGTTAGGTTAGGTTAGGTTAGGTTAGGTTAGGTTAGGTTAGGTTAGGTTAGGTTAGGTTAGGTTAGGTTAGGTTAGGTTAGGTTAGGTTAGGTTAGGTTAGGTTAGGTTAGGTTAGGTTAGGTTAGGTTAGGTTAGGTTAGGTTAGGTTAGGTTAGGTTAGGTTAGGTTAGGTTAGGTTAGGTTAGGTTAGGTTAGGTTAGGTTAGGTTAGGTTAGGTTAGGTTAGGTTAGGTTAGGTTAGGTTAGGTTTTTTTTTTTTTTGATTAATCTTATTTGGTTTTCAAATATGGTGACAATATTATTTCACAATAGAATTTATACTACTGCATTTAATAACAGTAGTGCGTTGCGCTGATTCGGATACTGCAACACTTCGCGATTTGATACGAATGTGTTGGGTAGCGAATATTGGGAAGAAATTTGTAACAAGGGGACTATATATAATGTGATTACGGAAAAGGAGATGTGGATAAGGTAGGAATGATTGATCATTCAGGTGAGCCGTAGTCAATACGGTCGCGAATGCGTATAAGCATTGCTTTTACTCTGGGGCAGCTGTCGGAGTTAGCGCGGTGACTTGTGTCAGAGTTGGTTTTCGCTCGTGCATTGTGCTCTTTGCAGTTTGTGCAACAGGTTTTGGTTTTGTCTTCTTTGACCGGGCATTTGTCAAGCGAGTGTTTGTCGGCACAATGGGAGCAAGTCAAAACTTTGCTTTGGCAGTTTGCCTTAGTGTGCCCAAATTGTTGGCAGCCAAAGCATTGGAGAAATGGTGAGAACTCCTCAGCGTGGACCCGCATGTAATCTATGTTCACTTTCTGTATTTTAAGAATGGCTCGGAAGATTTTCGGTGTGGTGATGAAGACGGCGTTGTAAAGATTCGGATTTTTGTTATTGCGTTCAAATTTGAAGATTAGTTCGCTTTCTTTGCCAGCTTCGGCGATGGTTGGATTTTGACTCATCAGGAGAGGAATAAGTTCAGTACGAGAGACATCTTTCGTGATTCCTTTAAGGATAAACATTGGTTTAAGGAGTTTTGCTGGTTCTGCAACAGTATGTGAGTAAGTATTCTCAGCTGAATTGAGTCTCGTAAGAGCCGTCTCTTTATGCTCAGGATTTTCAAACTCTACCCGTACTTTCCCTTGTGAGAGTCGCTGTACTCTGGAGGGAGCAAAGTCCAATGAAGCAAAGTTCATGGCTTTGCTAAAGTCTTTAATGGTGTTTTCATGAGTGGCTTTAGAGTCCTTATTGGTTAAAATAATTGCCGGTTTTGTAGTTTTCACAGTGGGTTTTGGTGGTTTATGTGATTTGCGAAGGACAGCGGCGGCGGCCGCATAAGAGCCAACGGGAGGTGAAGATTTAGAGGGGGTTGATTGCGCAGTGGGCTTGGAGAAAGTAGATTGAGGAATCTGCTGTGCAACAGCAGATGCGATTTTGGGTACAAGAGATTCAAGTCCCACTGCAATGGAGGACCCAGTTTCAACGTTAGCGGAGGTTAGTTGAGATGTTGATAAAGTTTCGCGTATGGTGTCTTGCAAGGTCTTTTTAAGAGTCTCCATTTCCGCAGTTACAGCAGATTTCACCAATTTGGCAATTTCTTCCTGTAGGTGTGTTCTATTCAAGGTAAACGGAAAGTCATCAGGGTTAGCTTTAGTGATTTCTTCAATGTCCGTGCATTCTTTATCGAACTGATCAAAGGTGTCTTGAGCAGTTTTGCGGAGCTTATGACAGATGGAAATGATGTCCGCTTTACCTTCGCGCGTTAAAGAACGCTGCGAAGCCAGAATATCTTCGACATTTTGAGTTTCAGTAAAAATATCGGTTCTAAGATCGAAAAGGTGTTTTTTACTATTGGTGGATATGTGATGGAAGAAATCGTCCACGTTATCTTGTGTAACAGTGGAATTCAGGGATTCGTTAGCAGATCGAAGCGATTGTTGAGACATGTTGATAGCTACTTGCGATATGGTGGCGGTTATTCGCAAGGGATGTTGTTAGCCGGTACTAGACACTGCGTTACCGTGTACTAGTCCGTTTCCAGAGCGCGCCGCGGGGAGGCCAACATCCAGCGCCCCGGTTAGGTTAGGTTAGGTTAGGTTAGGTTAGGTTAGGTTAGGTTAGGTTAGGTTAGGTTAGGTTAGGTTAGGTTAGGTTAGGTTAGGTTAGGTTAGGTTAGGTTAGGTTAGGTTAGGTTAGGTTAGGTTAGGTTAGGTTAGGTTAGGTTAGGTTAGGTTAGGTTAGGTTAGGTTAGGTTAGGTTAGGTTAGGTTAGGTTAGGTTAGGTTAGGTTAGGTTAGGTTAGGTTAGGTTAGGTTAGGTTAGGTTAGGTTAGGTTAGGTTAGGTTAGGTTAGGTTAGGTTAGGTTAGGTTAGGTTAGGTTAGGTTAGGTTAGGTTAGGTTAGGTTAGGTTAGGTTAGGTTAGGTTAGGTTAGGTTAGGTTAGGTTAGGTTAGGTTAGGTTAGGTTAGGTTAGGTTAGGTTAGGTTAGGTTAGGTTAGGTTAGGTTAGGTTAGGTTAGGTTAGGTTAGGTTAGGTTAGGTTAGGTTGGGGTGCCACGCCAGACAACCTCCACGTGGTGCACCCTGGGCGTCACCGTTTTTGATACGGTGACGGCTAATGGTCTGGCAGTTGGAGACAGCCCCAGTTCTGCCCTGGTGCTGTCTAACTCGTTACTCCGTACGTGGTGCGGGACCGAGGGCCGCCATCTCAACGGATGGGGGCCGCGAGGAAGACAACCTCAGAAAAAATTACCTGGCGGGGACCGCAAGAGGTCCTGTCTCGCTTTCAGCGGATGTTGTAGGCTCCGGGTCGGCGTCCCAGACGTATTCTGGGCAGTGGCGACGTGGTTCGGGCTCGGCCGGCGCCCTGGAGATTCCGGGAAGCGGCGGTGCGAGCGTGGGCGGCGGGTTCGTCCGGTTGCGGTTATACGTAATCGGCGGACGGGCATTTTTGCCAACTGTCGGCCAAACCGGTGACCTAGTCACGTCTTAGGGCCGGTGGGGCTGCCCTTAATTGGGTGTCCCCGCGAGGAGAAAACCTCTCTAAAAATCCCCAACCCTAAGCTTGTTGTCGTGCGGCGAGAGGGTGAATGGCTGCAGGGAGTGCAGTCATCACGCGACAACGGAGCAGGGGACTAGCAACACCCCTGTTTCGATAACCCTTGCTTGCTCAGGTACAGGGGTCTCTGCCTGAGTTGACCAGACGTTCCCCCATGATCGTGGGAATAAGTATGAGTGTTAATAAATCAAACAAAAAACAAGAAGACAAAGCACAGAGTCGTGGAAACAGTGCCAAAACTAGAGAGGATTCTGTTTGGAGACAGATTAGGGATGCTGATAAAGCAGCGTGCCCGGACGAGACTGACCGCAGTGAAAACTCGGATGAGATGGAGATTGGAATCTCTCCTGTTGAACAAAAGGTCATTGACTTAAAAGAGACGATCCTTGAGACCTGTGCAGCCTTTGCAAAGTGGTCGCAACGTGTGAAAGCCGTCGATAAGACAGAGCATGGCGTAGTAATGCAGGGTCTGCACGAAATTGAGGTAGCTGTGACCGAAATCGTTAAGATCAGGGATGAAGACTATAATGAGCTGGAAGAGGGATATATCACGTTTCGCGATGAAAATTCCAAACTCAAGGAGGAAAACAAAGAACTAGCCGAAAAATACAGTACCTTGGAGAAAGAGACAATAGAGTTGAGGGTAAAAGCGAGTATCCCTCCTCCACTCCCACCTCAAAGTCCTTTTGATCTCGACGCTTTTACAAAGATGATGGAAATCAGGGAGGCTTCCATGCTCACCTCCATGACGAAGATGCTAGACGAGCGGCTGAAAGCTTTGGAGGGTCGGAACAACAGCCGACAAGCTGCGCAAAACCTAACAATGGAATCAGCTCCTACCCAGACGCGTGTTGAAGCCCCTACGATCTCTCCTGCGGATGGCTGGAATAAGGTCCTCGGGCGAAAGAAACGAAGACAGGAAAAATCTCCTGCAATGCCGAAGCAGACCGTAGAGTCAAACTCAAAGACTACGAAGAAGCCCAACCCTAGAGGCCGACCCAAACTGCCCCCTTCCGGCACCTCAGCGGTGGTGCTGACCTTGCTGCCGGAAGCACTAACGGGAGGAATGACGTATGCTGGAATAATAGGTTAGGTTAGGTTAGGTTAGGTTAGGTTAGGTTAGGTTAGGTTAGGTTAGGTTAGGTTAGGTTAGGTTAGGTTAGGTTAGGTTAGGTTAGGTTAGGTTAGGTTAGGTTAGGTTAGGTTAGGTTAGGTTAGGTTAGGTTAGGTTAGGTTAGGTTAGGTTAGGTTAGGTTAGGTTAGGTTAGGTTAGGTTAGGTTAGGTTAGGTTAGGTTAGGTTAGGTTAGGTTAGGTTAGGTTAGGTTAGGTTAGGTTAGGTTAGGTTAGGTTAGGTTAGGTTAGGTTAGGTTAGGTTAGGTTAGGTTAGGTTAGGTTAGGTTAGGTTAGGTTAGGTTAGGTTAGGTTAGGTTAGGTTAGGTTAGGTTAGGTTAGGTTAGGTTAGGTTAGGTTAGGTTAGGTTAGGTTAGGTTAGGTTAGGTTAGGTTAGGTTAGGTTAGGTTAGGTTAGGTTAGGTTAGGTTAGGTTAGGTTAGGTTAGGTTAGGTTAGGTTAGGTTAGGTTAGGTTAGGTTAGGTTAGGTTAGGTTAGGTTAGGTTAGGTTAGGTTAGGTTAGGTTAGGTTAGGTTAGGTTAGGTTAGGTTAGGTTAGGTTAGGTTAGGTTAGGTTAGGTTAGGTTAGGTTAGGTTAGGTTAGGTTAGGTTAGGTTAGGTTAGGTTAGGTTAGGTTAGGTTAGGTTAGGTTAGGTTAGGTTAGGTTAGGTTAGGTTAGGTTAGGTTAGGTTAGGTTAGGTTAGGTTAGGTTAGGTTAGGTTAGGTTAGGTTAGGTTAGGTTAGGTTAGGTTAGGTTAGGTTAGGTTAGGTTAGGTTAGGTTAGGTTAGGTTAGGTTAGGTTAGGTTAGGTTAGGTTAGGTTAGGTTAGGTTAGGTTAGGTTAGGTTAGGTTAGGTTAGGTTAGGTTAGGTTAGGTTAGGTTAGGTTAGGTTAGGTTAGGTTAGGTTAGGTTAGGTTAGGTTAGGTTAGGTTAGGTTAGGTTAGGTTAGGTTAGGTTAGGTTAGGTTAGGTTAGGTTAGGTTAGGTTAGGTTAGGTTAGGTTAGGTTAGGTTAGGTTAGGTTAGGTTAGGTTAGGTTAGGTTAGGTTAGGTTAGGTTAGGTTAGGTTAGGTTAGGTTAGGTTAGGTTAGGTTAGGTTAGGTTAGGTTAGGTTAGGTTAGGTTAGGTTAGGTTAGGTTAGGTTAGGTTAGGTTAGGTTAGGTTAGGTTAGGTTAGGTTAGGTTAGGTTAGGTTAGGTTAGGTTAGGTTAGGTTAGGTTAGGTTAGGTTAGGTTAGGTTAGGTTAGGTTAGGTTAGGTTAGGTTAGGTTAGGTTAGGTTAGGTTAGGTTAGGTTAGGTTAGGTTAGGTTAGGTTAGGTTACGTTAGGTTAGGTTAGGTTAGGTTAGGTTAGGTTAGGTTAGGTTAGGTTAGGTTAGGTTAGGTTAGGTTAGGTTAGGTTAGGTTAGGTTAGGTTAGGTTAGGTTAGGTTAGGTTAGGTTAGGTTAGGTTAGGTTAGGTTAGGTTAGGTTAGGTTAGGTTAGGTTAGGTTAGGTTAGGTTAGGTTAGGTTAGGTTAGGTTAGGTTAGGTTAGGTTAGGTTAGGTTAGGTTAGGTTAGGTTAGGTTAGGTTAGGTTAGGTTAGGTTAGGTTAGGTTAGGTTAGGTTAGGTTAGGTTAGGTTAGGTTAGGTTAGGTTAGGTTAGGTTAGGTTAGGTTAGGTTAGGT
>OX038873.1:29966553-30236553 GCA_943789525.1 Agriphila geniculea
GCACATTAAAACGTTCCCCTGATGGCTCCATTTTTTTTCTCACCAACGAAAATAAAGAGAGCACAATTTGGTTCACCAGTTCAATGCACGTCTTTGTCAACTGCTGTCACACAACCGGATGAAGTTAGCAATGGAACTGACACTTAGTGTTACCAGAAAAATAGTCTATTATCTACTAATGGTTAAAAATTAAGCCTATCTTACATAGTTTTGGTGTTATCAATTGTTTTTCGTTTTTCTGGTTTTGGCCAAAATTACCCTCAAAGGCCAAAGATGGAAAAGGTTTGACGGTACGTAACGGGAAAACCCCGGACGGGACGAATTCTTGACATCGTTGTATATAAAAACAATAACATACCTACATACGCGACAGGACGGGCACGGGCGTGGGGCGTGGACGGGACGGGGGAAAATGTACACAGCGCGTCCCCGTCCCGTCCGGGGGTTTTTTCCCGCTACGTATACAGCGACCTTTACTTTTTTTTTTTTTTTTTTTTTTAATTATAATGGGTTTGCTCTTGACCCTAGTCTAGCCCGAAAGTATAGACGGGGTCTACGATGGAGCGAGCTTGCCCAGAAGGTGCCTATTCACTCTGGCCTTGAAAAGAGTCAGGTTGTATGTGCTCGGAAACACAGACGCCGGCAGGGAATTCCATTCCTTGGCTATGCGCATTATAAACGATGATGAGTAGCGTTTAGTACGCACAGGAGGTATATCAACCAAGAACGGATGGTAGCCTGCAGTGCGTCTGGATGTCCGATGGAAGAAAGGAGAAGGTGGAATGAGCTCATGCAGCTCTTGAGCACACTCGCCGAAGTACAATCTATAGAAGACCGATAGGCAAGCAACATTACGGCGGTGAGCCAAGCTGTGAAGCTTAGCTGATACCAGTTTTCCGTCGCCTATTAATCTCTTGGCTCTGCGTTCCACCGAGTCTAGTGCAGCAAGTTGATATTTCGCCGAGCCGTCCCAAAGGTGGCTGCAGTACTCCATGCAAGATCGGACTTCAGCTTTATAAAGGGTTAAAAGCTGCCCAGGCGTAAAGTACCGCTTGACTTTATTTAGGACGCTCAGCTTCTTAGCTGCAGTTTGAGCCTTAGACTCGATAGAGGTGCCGAAGTTAAGGTTAGAAGATAACTCCATGCCAAGAAGCTGGAGAGTGTCGGTTGCTTGGATAGATGTACCTCGGAAAGTAGGAGTTAAGTGATGCTAATAGTACTTACCTAGCTAAGGCCCGTATTTATAAAGGGAACAATATTTTCTGTCACCTAAGTTTAGATGTGTCACTAATCTGCAATACCCTAATAATAATATCTATCCCCAAGAAATATATTAGTTATCATATTTATCAAAACTGTCTCTAAGTATAAATCATCGGATTAATGTAAATATTTATCTTTAATTATAGCTTTATCACTTTTTTTCTATTGCCTGAATAAAGGATCTATGCTCTAAAAGATAAGTCACGGGCAGGAATAATATATAAATTCCTAAAAATAGTAAAACTGTCACTATAAATCTAATCATCTAACTATTAGCATCACTTAATTCGTTCAATTATCAAAATTATAGATCTGTTACCTAATTAATTGAAAAATTCCTAATAGGGGTGGAGTCTAATTGGCGGGCTATGTAAATTGACCAATCAGCTTGACTGCTCGCTGGCTCACGTGACCCACGTAACCTGGCCGACTGGCGCGCAGTCCACGTGATATACTTAGGTACCTCGCAGCACGTTAACTACCGTTGTAAGTGTACTTACCTAAGATAAAATTAAGCTTTTTCTATTCTTTTTTCACTTACTTATGTATGTGAAAGTTCTTTACATTACAGTGCAATGTTTGATTTAATAAAGTACGTACCTACATTTATAAAACCTATGGTAGTTTTATTTAATTAATTGTGTATCATCAAAATTATTTTCCAGTGACTAAAACTTATTTCTAGGCATTGATATATATTTTTAGGTAACCATTTTTAGGGTTCCGTAACCAAAATGGCAAAAAACGGAACCCTTATAGATTCGTCATGTCTGTCTGTCTGTCTGTCTGTCTGTCTGTCTGTCCGTCCGTATGTCACAGCCACTTTATTCCAAAAGTATTAGGACTACATAGTTGAAACTAAGTAGGCAGGTGTATTCTGTGAACCGCTTTACGATTTTTATACAAAAATAAAAAAAATAAAAGATTACGGGGGGGCTCCCCATACATGGAACTGAAACTGAAAATATTTTTTTTCATCAAACCAATACATGGGGGGTGTCTATAGATAGGTCTTTAAAAATGACATTAAGGTTCCTAAGACTATTTTTTTTTAAAGTCAACCGTTTGAAAAATATATGCCGCCAAAGTGGTAAAATGTGTGTCCCCCCCCTTTAACTTTTAAAGTAAGAGGGTGAAAAATCTTAAAAAAAATATAAACTATAGATCTTAATAAACACTTTCAACGAAAATTGTTTTGAACGAAATACAGTAATTAGTTTTCGAGATATAGTACATTTTCCAAAACCGCAAATATAACTTTGTCATTCATACAAACACTGTGAAAAACAAAGTTATTTTTTCAGATGAAAAATGATAGCGGTATTAAAATATGGTATGGTATAATGTACCTACGGAACCCTACTGCGCGTGGCCCGACACGCACTTGGCCGGTTTTTTTATATTGTTTGGTGATTCAGTTTTAGTGACACGTTTATTATTTTGATAATTGATATTATTACCGTGTAATTCTTAATTAATATTTAGGTAATCGTTTTGATATTACTTGGTGATTCAATTTAGGTGACAGATCCACTATTTTAGGGACAAATATTATTTATTAGGTCACAAAAATGCATTTATTAGGTAATTGATAAAATCATACCCATTTATAAACCGCTCCCAATACCGATCTCAAGAGCGATCTCAGCTGATACACTCTCAAGATGTGAGCAGCATCTAGCTGGATATTAATTAATAGTCAGATATCAAGAGCGTATCAAATAAGATCGATCTCAGCTCTTGAGATCAATCTTAAGAGCAGGATCTTAAGTTCACGGTGGTTTTTATAAAGTAAATGACACTTTTGAATAAAGGTTGAATGATTGACGTTTCGTTTAAGCTGTGTAGAATAATAAGTTAAAATTACAAAAAAAAATATAATTGTACTCTCATAAATTAGTGCAAACCTTTTTAGACAAGTGGTAAAATTTAATATTTATTTCTATTACTTTATTTACACATAAATAAAATATCATACCGGGTGTAACAAGACCCTCAACGAAGCCGAGGTCTACGTATTCTGCCCATCATCAGGACCAATTCTGTTCAAAATTATTGCTGGGAAACGATTTTCATTTTTGGTGTTAAAAAAGTATTGCATACATTACCACGCAATGTAACGCGTACTACAGACCGCGCCTGCGAGTGTATGCTACACAGCTGTGTGCGGCCGAGTTGAAAGGCAACGTTTATGTGCGTGCTCATGAAACACAGTGAGTGATGACGTTTTAAAGCCATTGTTTATTACGAAATACATAAAATTTTAATAATGTTTCTGTAGACAAAAATTAGGAAATAACGAATAAAATAACATTTCATAAAAAAATTGAAAAAAAATTTTTGACTTTGACCTTCAATAACTTTGTAGGTATTGGTTTCCCAGGTATAGTCTAAAAGACAAAAATGATCCTGATGATGGGCGGAATGCGTGGACTTCGGCTTCGTTGAGGGTTATGTTACACCCGTTATATTTTACTACGTCAGTTCAAGAAGACTGCAGTCTTGGATTATGTGTCCTGTGGCTGTATGATGCAAATGTGCCTTTTCTTTTTCTGTTTATGATAAGAAAACGAAAAAAATTGGCGGGATATTGTAATTGTTATTATGACTAATACATTTCGTAATTTATGTAATATCATAATCAATATCATCATAATGATTAACTTCCTTGATTAGATTTTGAAAATCTATAGTTTTTTCCACGTAGATAGGTACAAACACGTAGCAGTTCAGAATAAAATGACATCCCTCTCTTTTTGCATCGGGGTTAATAACTATCCCTCGCACGTACGCAGCTCTCTAGTCACGGTTTTGCAGCACTTGGTGAACAGGCTCTCAATCATCATCTCATGAGTGATCTCAAGTGCAGAGTTTTGTTTATTAATATGAGTGATCTTAGTTGATACCACGAACTTAAACCTGTACTTAAGGACCTGCAAAACGTAGCGTCAATGAAAACAGGTAAAGTTTTGTCGCATAGTTAGAAGAATCCACTCATTTTGAAAGGTAGAAAAAAATATTGTTGTATTTGACATATCCTGAATTAAAGACTTAGCTATAAATAATTTCAAGTAAAAGCTTAGTAAGTGAAAAAGAAATGTTTTTCTAATAAGTTTTTTCGTCGCGAAATACTCGAAATTTTCAGCGGCAACTAGCATATTTTTTTCAAATCACAAATCGAACAACTGATGAATTAAAGACTTATCAAGAAAAAAAGAATGTAAATGTTATGGATCACTGTTAAAATCAAAATAAACAGGTTTTTTAGCGCCTGAAAAATGTAAAGAGCAATGCTCTTAGAAAAATATTTGCTAGTTTTCGGCATACACTGATAGATTTGGCGCGGGCGGGCGGGGTGAACGCCCGGGGGCTTGCGTCGGGTGATAACGAGAATGTGGCCGTACTTTTCATTTCATATCGTAGCGTGTAGGTCAAGTCAGTCTCGTCTTTTTCTTTTGGATTTGTAAACTTTGTTTATTTTAAGTAAATGAAAGAAAATCGGGTTGCACTCCGGGAGTGCTGGCAGAAGTGAAAACTTGAATATTAACGTTGTGCATTTTTGATATTTTGGAATGGTTAGAGAATATTTTTGCACGAATTGCCGTCTTACGAATTTACTCTTCATTTGAATTTACGAATACAGAACAGTATTGTACGAAAGTCTTATCCATAGCTTGACAGAAAATCTAGAGTTTTGACCAAAGAGAATGTAAAAATATTAGCGCGTTGCTATGGTAACACAAGTGTTTACGTCTTGAAATGACGCGCCGCTATTTTCGCCACACCCCGTAGAAAGAGAGGGGGATACTTCCGCCGCCGGCTGTCTACTCTCCATCCGTCACATCCGTCTTACGAATTTTCGATCAGGGTCACGTGATCTTGACTGACTGACGCGAGTTCAACATTTTTTCCCCATTACAAAAAAGCGTACAACGCCGTTAAAGAAGTTTTCACTTCAATAATTATTTTATTTAGTGTTAAGTAATAGTTTTAGGTGTTTGTTTTGTAGTTTTAGGTTTTAGTAATAAATAAAATAGTGTTAGTATTAGAAGCGCTGCAGGTAAACGCACGCCTCGTCGCGCTGCGTCTAGCAAGACTTGATGTCGATGACGCGTCGTCGTCGACATCATAGTCTTAGAGGTCACGGAATTTTTGGTAACGGTCGAGGAAAAGGTTAGATTCGTTTTTATTGGTTGTAGAGTGGTCCCCTAATGTGAATGATGTCGGTCTGCCTGATCGCAGTGGTTGCCACTTCCAGTAATAGCGCTTATAAGAGGCTTCATTGTTACAAGAAAGTAACGATCAGAGAAATTGTCAGTATTAATACCTATTTAAAGTATGGCGTCTCTGAGTGTTTAAACGAATAGTTTGGCTGGATAAAAATATTTTATGGTTTTTTTTTGTATGGAGTGAGACATTCAATGTGCTCTTACGGCTAATTCCTAATATTTTCCGCCTCAAAACTACTTCTGCGTCAATATTTCACATGTTTACAATAATCCTATACTATTAACGCGCGGCTTAAATTGTTCAATCCAATCAATACATATTGGATTTTGAAACAGTTAAAAATCGTATTTTTTAAGTAAGAACTAATTGTTTTGTGATTTTTTTTTTACTTTCTCGTCAATTTTAACACAAGGAAAGCCAACAAAACTTTCAGTCACTATATTACTATGGATAAGTTTTTTTACCTAATGAATATAATGCAACCCAAATAACAAAATGTAGCGGGGCAAGGCCTATGGCTTAAGGCTAATGATCCTGTGTATCGATTTAATACTAGTTTTTTTAGTAGAAAAAATATTTTTTTTTAGGTAAAGTCATGTTTCGTTCAATAAAGCCAGTAGTCTGGATAGTATACCAGCCATAGTTTTCAGGACTTGCGCCCCTGAGTTAGCCCTGGTATTAACACGCCTGTACCTATTGTCTATGGCAGTGTTTCCCAATCAGTAGTACGCCTACCCTAAAGGGTACGCGAGGTTGCATCAAGGGGGTACGCGGAGCAATCTCTTACTGCTCACTAGTTCCAGTGGATATAGTTCCATGAAACTACTGATACTGATTATTCTCACTAGTTCCATTGGCAATGGAACTAGTGAGAATGAATATATGGAACTACAGAACAAAAAGTATCAGTACTTTTTGTTCTGTAGTTCCATCGGAACTAGTGAGAATGATTGGAATTAAAATATTATATTAGTAACCTTTTTTATGTTTGATTTTTTAAGATAATAATTTAATTAAAAAGTTGTTTTTTATTGGTCTTTTGCTTTAAATATATTTTATATCATGTTACTTAACAAAAGTAACTAGACTCTAACCATGACCCAAGTGTCTATTATTGGCACTTTGCTTGGCGTTCGTTGACTATGAGAAAGCCTTTAATCGAGACCTGGGTGGTGGTGCAGTCTACCAGAGGTGCCATGTGGAGCCATGTAAACTACAGGTATATCAAGATGCTGAGCTACTTCCACCATGTTATTCTGATTGCAGAACCAAAGCATAAATCCCATCTAACTGCAGCGAGGAGTGAGACGAAACTGTTTGCCGCTTTTACTTTCTTCACTGCTAGTTTCAATGTTGTGGGACTTATTGGCCAGATTGACACTAATCTGGTCATCCTCTGTTTGTGTAATAGATATCGTTTTAACCTTCCACTTCTTAAAAGTATTGTAGTCGTCGATTCTAAATAAAGAAGAAACCTATTTGATATCATAGAGTTAACACAGCCAATACTTCAGTGGTTGAGGATTCCGGATGCAGACCTGATGTTAAGTGAGACCATCAAGAGAACATCAGGTGAGATAAAGGCCAAGCACTGACCCGTTGTGGAATTTAAAAGCAAGAAAGAGAAAAATATAATTGATTGGTGCGTGTAAGTATAGGCGCTTGACAAGATTTTCGTCTAATCAAGTTTCATCCTGATCTCTACTCTTTGGGAGGCACATGGAGATCACATCATCAATCATTAATATACTTCACAAGTTAGCCGCGATACTATATACCCGGTATGGTTTAGCAGAGCCCTTATTAAAGCCTTAAAGGAAAAGGCTTTGTACCACTCAAAGTACAAAAAATATAATAACCCGTTGGACAAACACGACTTTAATATTCTACGAAAGCGTTGTGATGATCTGCTTAAGGAATGCTATTCAAAATTCAAGGACAATGCCAAAGAACATATGCATCAGTGTCCTAAATACTTCTGGCAATTTATTAAAGGTAAAAAATCTAACCATACCTCAATACCAAATGAATTATTTTTAGATGAAGTTATTGCGAGAGGTGGTCAGCAAATTACTGACTTATTCTCAGAATATTTTCAGAATGTTTACCAGTTGTATAACGTCAGTGGGGTACCGGTTAGCCACGATAGGAAAAGTATAGTGAACAATAATGTTCCATTAAGTAAAGTCTCTGTTACTGAAGAGGAAATTTTTAGATACCTCTCTTCATTGGACTGCAACAAGGGTGCCGGGCCTGACTTGTTGCCGCCATTGTTTTTCAGAAACTGTGCTAAGTATCTTTGTGAGCCTTTATGTCTAATTTATAATGCTTCTTTGAAGTCTGGAGTATTTTCTTCGTTTTGGAAAATGGCGCACCTCACTCCTATTTTTAAAGCTGGAGATCCGAGTGATGTAAGTAATTATAGGCCTATATCTATATTATCAACAGCAGGTAAAGTTCTTGAGTATTTTGTTAAGAAATTCATTTATGAACATGTGAAACGTCTCCTGAATGCTAATCAGCATGGGTTTCAACCTCGTAAATCAGCTAGTTCTAACTTAGTTCTAACTTAGTTGCCTATGTTAGTGATATTTATAAAGTTCTTGATGGGCGAGGTGAAGTTCACGCGATATATACTGACTTCCGCAAGGCCTTCGATCTTGTAAATCACGATATCCTAATACACAAATTAGAAAATATGGGAATACATGGGTCACTATTGAGATGGTGCGAGTCATATCTTAGAAACCGATCTCAACTAGTGGCATTGCATGGTTACAAATCGATAAGTAGAAATGTACCATCCGGGGTACCACAAGGATCCCATTTGGGACCCCTATTTTTCCTAATATTTATTGACGACATTTCAAATTGTATTAACTCAAACTTTAAAATGTATGCAGATGACCTTAAAATTTATAAAACAATTAAATGTCAGAGTGATGTAGATGATTGGCAAACTGATTTAAACAGGATCCAGGAGTGGTGCAATTTAAATGGAATGGCGTTAAATACAGAAAAATGTTTTCATATAAAATTTACCAAAAAGTTAAATCCATTTAATGCTACTTACCATATTGACAACAAACCCCTGAAGGAGGTTTAGAGTAGGCCGAAGCAGGGAGAACATGCTTAGGTGGGGCTACAGCTCGGAGAGCGCATGTCTGTGTGGTATTTCCCCCCAGACAATGGCACATCTTCTGTCATGCCCTGCGTGTCCCAACACCTGCACACGCGAGGATATTTACAAGGCCACTGATAATGCTATATCAGTGGCTGAGTTCTGGTCCTCACAAATATAATTATAATACTGAGTCGACACGTAAAGAAGAAGAATAATAAAATTGTTATTAGGCACAAAAAAAGAGACAAAAATAATCTATTATTTAGAAAAGAAACTTTAATGATACGATACAAAATTACGATTTTATGTTAAATTTTGTTTAAAAAAACTTTAAACTTCTAGTAGAGCAGTTTAAAGTTTTTTTAAGTACGTGAAGTACGTGATTTGCAGTTTTATTATTATTCGTTGTGGCAGTCGATATTTTTGTTTTTTCGTTGGGAATATGAAAGCTTTATATATTAAAACAATTATTAATAGACCTTTACTGTGTGACTGGACTTTTTTTGGCTTTTCTAGTGTTAAAATTGATGAGAAAGTCAAAAAAATGACAAAACAAACAGGTAATAAGACCTGTTAAATAAATGTCATTTCCGCAATCACCATCCCATACCTATACCATACCCATACCATAACCTTAAGAACGACATCCATACCGATTTTTTTCCCCATTTACCCCCTAAGGGGTTGATTATCAAAATCACAAAATATAATATGTATGACTATTTATTTTTAGACGTGCTCCTACGAAGCTTTAAGTTGTAATGTCTTTTTTATTTCTGTTCCATATAAAATTTTAACCCCATTTTCACACTTTTTGGGGTTAAATCATGTCCACCGTGTTGGACTTTAAAATAAATGTCATATTTGCAATTGTCAGAAAACCACAATAACGACATCCATATCTATTTTTAGGTTTATTTACCCCATTTCATCCCCATTATCATTCCCATAGGGATCGAAATACTAACAATAACAATGTACGTTGCGTTAAATTTGCATCCATAAGCTTAAATACCTAATAAATTTAACGATTTTCACTTTGAAAATGAAGGATTTTTATTATTTCTGTACACAACTTCATCCCCTTTTTCACCCCTTAGAGAGTGGAATTTTCAAAAAATACAATCGTCAGTCTAAATACAAAATTAGAAGATCCTCGCTTTCAAACTGAGGGAATTTCATACAAACTTTGGACACCCGTTTCACCCCCTAAGGGGGTGAGTTTTGAAAAATCCTTTCTTATTGCACTCTAAGGGTGCTATAAGAAAGGATTTTTGAGGATTTTTAAGGACCTTATAAGGAACCTATGTACCAAATTTGGAGTCTCAAGACCTAGCGGTTTGGGCTGTGCGTTGATATGTCAGTCACCAATCAGTTTCTTCTTTTATACACGGTTAAATTTGAAGTATAATAATATCTAAAAATGAAATGGGGATTTCAGACCACGTAAATGAACAGTTTTACTATGGGACCAACCACGAAATCGCGAAAAAAAATCAGCTGTTCCATACATTATAGTCGAGTCGATGTTGTACTTTTCTATGGAACAGCTGATTTTTTTTCGCGATTTCGTGGTTGGTCCCATAGTAAAAGTTGTTCATTTACGTGGTCTGAAATCCCCATTTCATTGTTAGATATACTTCAAAATTAACCGTGTATATTTAGATCACTCGAAGTTGCAACCACTGAGATCAGGCATACCGACATCATTCACATTAGGGGACCACTCTACAACCCATAAAACGAGTCTAACCTTTTCCTCGATCGTTACCAAAAATCCCGTGACCTCTCAGTCTATCAAGTCTCGGTAAGTGGCGCAACTCACGTTTTTAGAGTTTCGTCAACGAAACAGCCTAAGATACGACAAAAATGCTAAATAGCAAAATTATTATGTGCCAATAATGAGCTTAACAAAAAGGCAACACAGTGCACAAATAATTTCCTACAAGAACCCAAGGGATAGTAAAACGATAGAAGATACCCCAAAGACTATTTTTCTTATAAAAATAGACCATCACTGTGGGAAAAATTTTCAAAGAAACTTTCTTGGAAATCGAGTTTTTTTTTCATAACACTTTTTCTGTAATATCTCAAAATTTAATTCAAAGTTTTGTTCACCCTGATCAGAGAACATGACATTTATTCACAACAGCAAATAATTTAAAAACAAACAAAAAATTTCTAAATGCGGCCCAGTCTACGCTACACTCGCAGGTGAAGTGCGGCGCGGGAGGGGCGCCGCTGCACGTGCACACCGCGCTTCGTCTGCCGCACCCCCTCAAAAACCTAAAAATTCGATTAAGCAGCGCCTTAAGTATAATCTGTCAATTAGAACAGCATCTCGAGTATGATCTCAAGATAACTCTCAAAGTTGAGAGCGGTTTATAAATACGGGCCTGAAAAGTTATAAAGTCTGTCCATCCTGTCCTGACTTGTCTTATATGGTAAACAATCTTCACCCAACTCTTTATTGAAATAATCATTTATAAAAAAAACAAATGGTTTTCCACACATAGATTACGAAATAAATTGTTAATAAATTAACAATAATTTCATAAACTTACTGACATATTTTTAAATAACGATTTAAGTTTAAAAGACGTATGACAACAGTCAAAAACTGTTTACTAAATAAGACAAGTAAGGATGAACCAAGGATGAACAGACTTTAGTACATTACAGCCGAGAACGGGAAGCTAGCGATTGCATTGTCGAGGATGGTTTGAAGCCGGAGCCGCAGGAGAGGGCTTTAATCATTCGATGCAATGCATGTAGCTTCCAGTACCTACAAGGTTTGTATAATACGAAATACAATTTTCTTAGTAAAAATAAGATTTTTAAATTGGTTCGTGTGGTCATTTTAAATGACCAGTCATGCAACCATAAAGTTAAAAAAAAATGATAGCTGATGTGTCATACCGATTTGAAATTGAAATACTTCCCGCACTTGTGCGGGAAGTAAGTACTTGTTGTATGGTCTGTGGCGGGAAGTAAGTATCGTAATTCATTTCCGCACTGAAATTCAAATTTAGAATGATGTACCATACCTCCACGCAAATGTTAAACACCCCGCATTCCTTTTTCAAATAGAATGATAACATTTCAGGCCGGCCGGCCGCGGCGGCCAGGTGCGCGCGCTCTACGGCGATTTCATACTAATGTACCGATCTCGCGGGCCGTAATTGCGCTATGTCTCTAAGGCAGCGATTCCCGAATTCTTTTGGCTTCGGAACCCTTTTTGGTTAACCGATTTTCGGCGGAACCCCAGCTCTAGTAAGAAGTAAACTAACTAGGGTTGGCACTTTTAGGAACAGAAAATAAGAAAAATTTAAGGGTGCGCGGCGAGCGCGAAGCGCGAGCCGCAATAAATTTTTGGGTCTATTCTCTAAATGTACATTGAAATCATTAAAACTAGCAGTAAAACTACTGGAGATTCTGGTAACTGGTAAATCCTTCATTTACCAGTTACCCAGACATGTTGAATGTATGTGAATGTTTGTAATTAAAATACTCAAAATCAATGAAAACAAACGGGCGGGTCAGCAAAGTAAGAGTGTAATAAAAAAAAAGGATAACTAGGTACCTAGGTAAAGGGAAAAAAGAGACTTTTGATTTAGTGTTTTAAGTATTTTTTTTACTGTTTCCATTCCATGCATATTGTGTACCTATTGCTACGGACCTATCTCGTTGATTCCGCGTCATTTTTAGGGTTCCGTAGCCAAAATGGCAAAAAACGGAACCCTTATAGATTCGTCATGTATGTCTGTCTGTCTGTCTGTCCGTCCGTATGTCACAGCCACTTTATTCCAAAAGTATTAAGACTAAACTTAGTACGTAGGTGTATTCTGTGAACCGCTTTACGATTTTTACACAAAAATAAAAAAATAAAAGATTAAGGGGGGGCTCCCCATACATGGAACTGAAACTGAAAATATTTTTTTTCATCACACCAATACTTGTGGGGTGTCTATAGATAGGTCTTTAAAAATGACATTGAGGTTCCTAAGACTATTTTTTTTTCAAAGTCAACCGTTTGAAAGATATATGCCGCCAAAGTGGTAAAATGTGTGTCCCCCCCCCCCCCCTTTAACTTTTAAAGTAAGAGGGTGAAAAATCTAAAAAAAATATAAGCTATAGATCTTAATAAACACTTTCAACGAAAATTGGTTTGAACGAGATATAGTAATTAGTTTTCAAGATATAGTACATTTTCCAAAACCGCAAATATAACTTTGTCATTCATACAAACACTGTGAAAAACAAAGTTATTTTTTCAGACGAAAAATGATAGCGGTATTAAAATATGATATGGTATAATGTACCTACGGAACCCTACTGCGCGTGGCCCGACACGCACTTGGCCGGTTTTTATATTAATGAATTCCGAACAAGACATGTCTTTTGCAATTCTGCTTTCATTAAATCAAGCAACGGTTTCTGACATTAGAACATTTAAGCGTCATTTTAATTTTAATTTATTATATATGATATAGTTTGACTTTAAAAGAAGGACTTTTAAGAAATATAATATTAATTTAGTTAGAACAAAAAGATAAGTAGGATCTTGAATTTATAAACTCTTGAATTTTCGCGGAACCCCTTAGAGCTTCTCACGGAACCCCAGGGTTCCGCGGAACCCTATTCGGGAACCGCTGCTCTAAGGCATCCATTACACGGTAGGTTTTGCTGTCAGTTTAACCACAGTCATGCTCTGTGACTGACGATTAACCTACCGTGTAATGTAGTGACTGATGGTTGCATGATGTGATAATGTTCTTTCCATCAGTCAATCAGTCAAACGTAATTCATGACTGATGGAATTTGACTGACGCTTGCATGACCATGTAATGGCTGCCTAAGTGAGTAAAAACATTTAAAACTTTACAAATAATAATTGTCATTATCGACGACTTTCGGTTTGGAGTGGTTCGGTTTTATACACCGATTTTTATTATGTAGGTACCAATTCACCATTTTCGATACGTCGCGGGTTCGATTCCCGGCTGGCTAAGGCTAAAGTACTGATGCGCGGACAAAAGGGAATAATCACATTCAAAAGTCGTTCATGAGCAGTGCCATCGTAAATAGGGCTCTGCCATCGGTGCCCCCAGGCACAGGGCATAGACTCGTATCGGCTAAAACAATTAAGTTAATGTAAACTGTAATTTGACAGGTGGATCTGATACATTGCTACTTTTCTTTAGCAAGTTTTTATATGTGTCAAAACGAAAATGGCAAACATACATCTGTCAAATTACAGTCAACATTACCTTCATGCTTTTTAGCCGATAGACCCGCTGATAAGCTTCCCTTGCGCCCCTAGTGCCTTGGTTCATTGGGAGACCTTATCTTCCGGAAATCAAGAGACACTGTAATATAAAGTATAAACTGTTGAAAAATTGCGCTGCGCAAACAAGACTACAAGACTACTACTTACCTATCTTAGATAACAATATATTTTTTAAAAATATGAATCTATCTATCTCAAACATATTAAAATACGAATCTTAAAATATCAATGTCACTATTTACAAACACTGATCACTTTCACTTTGTTTTCACATCGTGTCATTAGCGCTTAATCACTTTTATATCACATTGTGTCACTATCACTTATCACTTCATGTTGCGTCGCTAACAAGTGGCAAAATCTACGGCCTTATCCAGATACGCTTACAGAATTTATTTCATCTTTTTTCTAAAACGAAACATCAATTATTTTTTATAAAAAAAAGTATTTGAAATAGACACGTGGGTGTACTAGTTGGCCGTTTAAAATGCATTTCTTGATCGATTTATGCAATAAACGGCATAGGGAATTTTTTTGAGTGAAATCAAACACTGTGCGTAGTATTTCTGATATCCATCACAAGTGCAATTACCTATACCTTTTTGGAATCATCAACATATTCGTAGCAACTTGGAATTGTAGCAACAAGGTATTCGTAGCAACTTGAAATTGTAGCAACAACGTATTTGTAGCAACTTGAAACCATATCACTGTCACAGCATACAGAAGCCCATCCGCGCGAAGACAAGACATTAAAATCGTCAATAAGCTACTCTCGCCCCGCACGCCAATAAATTACAATTTCAAATACCTACAACTCGTATTTCGTTTTCGTAAATAATGAAATCTGTTTCTATGAAATAATTCGGCAGTTCCCAATAAAGAAGAACGCCACTAATTGATAGCGCGCAAAAAGCACAATGGCGCGCGCGCTGCAGCTGTTGCCGCCAATTTTAATTAAGGCGGGATTGCGGCGCCCTGCGTTTTCTCCGTGTCCCGCTAAAACCCGCCTCCCTCCGCATGGTAAACAAATTTCAGGAGAATCGAAACAATAGGCTTTTCTATTTTTAGGGTTCCGTTCCCAAAGGGTAAAAACGGGACCCTATTACTAAGACTCCGCTGTCCGTCTGTCTGTCTGTCTGTATGTCTGTCACCAGGCTGTATCTCATGAACCGTGATAGCAAGAAAGTTGAAATTTTCACAGATGATGTATTTCTGTTGCAGCTATAACAACAAATACTAAAAACAGAATAAAATTAAAATTTAAGGGGTGCTCCCATACAACAAACGTGAATTTTTAACCATTTTTTGCTGGATATTAATAACGACAACGGGTAGACAGTTAAAATTTTCACAGATGCTGTACTTATGTTGCCGCTGTAATAAAAAATACTAAAAATAGAATAAAACAAATATTAAAGGGGGCTCCCATACAACAAATGTGTTTTTTGCCATTTTTGGGTACGGAACCCTTCGTGCGCGAGTCCGACTCGCACTTGGCCGGTTTTTTTATTAAACTACGCCGAATTTCTTTACCTACTTAGATAAGAGCAGCAAACTAAAATATATGGAACAAGCATTGCACTCAAAAAATGGCACCACATGAAAAGTATAACTAAGTGGATGGAGCTAAAACTGGCGGCATTTAATTATGCAGCACAAATCATCTGAGCACTGGTTGCTTATTAGCAACCATAATTTGTATACTCAGATATTTTCTATACTTAAACAAAAAAAAAATATGACACGTTATTTTTGCATATTTTTACTGCCTTCTTTTCATCTTTTACACCACTTGACTACACAGCACGTCATAACTTTCTCTTTTCTCTACAATACAGAACGCTATCATCAGTCACCGGATGGGTGACTGGCCCGACTAATTTTTCAGCCTCGTGGTCGTGGTGCCATTTTTAAGCAATATTTGTTACACTTCCATAGATTTTAGTTCGCTGGATAAGAGTTTGAAAGTAGCACCAGTAACAGAGAAGTTGAAAGGGAATCGTCTGGCTTGGTTTGGGCATGTTATGAGAATGGATGAAAGGCATGTTACTAGAAGAGTAATGGATATGGATGTTGGGGGCTGGAAACTAAGACGAATACCGCAGAAAAGGTGGATGGATTGTGTGCGGAATGATATGAATGTGATAGAAGTGGATGAGGAGATGACAAGTGACAGGAAGGAGTGAAGAGAAGGACGCACTGCACCGACCCTAAATAAATTGGGATAAGGGTAGGGGGTGATGATGATGATGATGACTTAGATAAGAGTTAGATTAAATCTTGACTAACACTGCCAGTTAGATTAACACTGCCAGTGGGAATGGGTCTGCTTCTGTCTGCTTGTATTAAGGGCGTCGTCTATAAAAAATCTGTTTTATATTGTCTGTATGTATGGCACTTCTTACTCGAAACGTATATATCATAATAACTTACCTTGATTTGATTTATTTAATTGCAATATTTTTGCTTTCTATAGTCAGTATTTGTGTATTATAAAATTCATAAGTGCTGACTATGGAAAGTAAAATATAAAATACATAAATATTGCCTATGAAAAGCTTTTGGATATTAATTTTCAATTCGATGCCTTAACATGGGTAGCCTTAGTATGTCATGCTCTCTTTAATCATTTCTGCGGTGGTGTCGCGTGAGGCGGGTCGTTACGTTCCCTCAAATATGGTTGAGCGAAGCGATGGCTGGTTCATGCGTCATGCTCGTGAACGGGTGCTGCCAGTGGGAATGGGTCTGCTTCTGACTACCTATCTTAACGCATATAGAATTGTAAAGTTTTTTTTTTCTCTCTTGTAACAGCCTAGACTGAATAATAACTTCAAACTTTGAATTTAGCTTGAAGCCTGTAAATTGATTAAGAAAATTTGTAATTCATTAAGTAATGATCTAATTAAATTTTATTTATTTGTTAATCTTTGTTAAAGTCTGGAAACGATATACATATTTGTAAATATCGTTCCATTTGATAAAGCTGGTAAGTTTTTTGCGCCCGTTTTTCTTGTCAGCTAAAAGACGTCATAATGGGTGGTAGGGCAAAAAAAATATTTGACGATTTAAAAACGCTCATTATGTGAGCTTATTTGAATAAAGATTTTTTTCATTCATTCATTCATTCACTAGCTACCTGAAATAAAATCCAATTGTGGACATTAGGGAAATCATTAATCCATGCTATAAACTAGTGACTCTGTAAGCTGTCTTACAGAGCCACTACTTTATAGCTACAGTATACTACTACTATACCGATTCAGTTTTTCGTAATTTTCGAAAAATGTTCAAAAATGTCACAAACGCAAAGTCTCTGTAGACTTAAATAACGGGTGTAACAAGACACTTAACGAAGCCGAAGTCCACGCATTCCGCCCATCATTAGGACCATTTCTGTTTAAAATTATTGCTGGGAAACGATTTTAATTTTTGGTGTTAAAAAAGCATTGCATACATTACTACGCAATGTAACGCGTACAACAGACCGCGCCTGCGAGTGAATGCTACACAGCTGCGTGCGGCCGAGTTGAAAGGCAACGTTTATGTGCGTGCTCATGAGATAAATTGAGTGACGACGTTTTGAAGCCATTGTTTGTTACGATTTATATAATTTTGATGTTTCTGTAGACAAAAATTAGGAAATAACGAATAAAATAAGATTTCATTAAAATTTTCAAAAAAGAATTTGACTTTGACCTTCAATAACTTCGTAGCTATTGGTTTCCCAGGTATAGTCCAAAAGACAAAAATGATCCTGACGATGGGCGGAATGCGTGGACTTCGGCTTCGTTAAGTGTCTTGTTACACCCGTTATATAAGTCTACAGAGACTTTGCGTTTGTGACATTTTTGAACATTTTTCGAAATGCAGAAAATGATGCTTTGCTTAGAATGGTACCTATCTAACCTACCTACCTAATTACGAAAAACTGAAAACGAAAAAAAAATCTAATAGGTATTTTATCGAACCTTCTCACACGAGAATTGATTTAGAAATACGGACAGCCATACAGACATACGAAAGCATTTTTTCCCTAAAACTAAGACGCTTCGCTCGTGCTTCGCGCTGGCTCGGTCAGCTATCTGTGTGCCAAACATTCAAATCGGTCAGCCGTTTTTGCGCGATTAAGTAACAAACATCTAAACATCCAAACTTAAAATTTACTTACTTATATTATTATACTAGCGGCCGCCCGCGACTTCGCCTGTGTAGAAAGGTTTTTTGTTATCCCGCGGGAACTATACATTTTTTCTGGATGAAAGGTACCCTATGTCCTTCTCTGGACCCCTGACAACGTGTATACAAAATTTCATGATGATCGTTCAGTAGTTAGGACGTGAAGGCTTAACAAACAAACAAACAAACAAACGGACTTTCGCATTTATAATATTAGTAAGGATTAGTAGATAATCCTACTTGGATTATTGAAATCTGTTTAATTCATTAGGTTATTTTAATTTAATGTGAATCTATCGAATATTTAAATGAAACAAAACAAAAAGATTGATACTCAAATATATTTTTTTCTGTCCACTTACAAAATAGTAAACATCTGTATCACTTATACTTAAAACAAAGAACTTATTTCTAACCAGCACAGGGCTCCCGCCTGTGACTAGAGATTGACCGCTTTTCTTCGCACATCTAATTTAGTAACAAATAAACAAAGCCGCATCAAAATCGGTCCATTAGTTTGGGAGCTACATTGCCTCACACAGACATACACACACGTCAAACTTACAACACTTCTCTTTTTGCGTCGGTGGTTAAAAATGTCACACAACTGTTCAAATGACCATTCTCAAGATAAAAGAACTATTTTCATTATACAACATGTTACAAAATAACCCCTAATCCCGAATATGGTAGATAGGGACCATCAAACTGAACAACTTTTACTATGATACCAAATCTGAAATCGCGAAAAATATCAGCTGTTTCATACAAAAATTAGTAACAAAAATAACTAAATGGTTTTTTTGCGATTTCAGAGTTGGTCCCATAGTAAAAGTTGTTCAGTTTGATGATCCCTATCTACCATATTCGGCATTAGAGGTTATTTTGTATCACGTTGTATAGATAATAAAAATGATGACTTCGCACCAAAACATGTTTTCGTAAAGGAACGTGACAATTTTACTAAATGAAATACGTAAAGAAGAACAGACTAACTCATTCATCTTCTTCTTGCTTCTTTTTCTTCTTCTTCTTCTTTTCGCTCTTAGGTTCCTCTGCCTGTGCTTCTGCGTCGGGCTGCGCTTCCGCCGCTTCCGACTTCTTCTTTTTCTTCTTCTTCTCGGACGAGGGCGCGGCTTCCTCGATACCGTTGCCTTCCATCGGTTCTTCTTTCACTTCCTTCTTCATCTTTTTCTTGGGTGAAACCTGTTCGAATGAGATTTTAATTTAGTTAACTCTGGCGGCAAATAAAACTAAAAGTTATCATACAAATATCAACTATTGTTACTATCGAGTACCTATAGTTAACGTAAATTCATAAAGCTTTGTCCAGACTAGTCCATTTTGGCGTATCAGATCACCGTATCTTTAACATACATCGCTAGTTTGGTTGGGCGTGCTTTGAAGTAATATCAACGTGTGATCTGATACGCTAAAATGATACAAGTCTGGACAAAGCTTAATACGCCTACAGGAAGCTGCGCATTTGCCGCTTCCGACAGTCTCTGTGCTGCGGCAGGGCTGTGTCTGTATAAAGCGCTCGGCGTCCTCTGAGAGGACAAATTTCATACGTCAGAAAAGATAAAACCTACGCGATAGAAAGAGAGGCAACTACTAAGTGCATGTTTTGGAGCGAAGGGAGCGCTGTGCGACCTGAATTGCATTTTATTGTGTCGGAGCAAGAGTTGCAATTTATTCAAACTATTTTGCGAAGTGCAACTTCTGTAGGCTAGTACTATAATTATTTATTATGTAGCTGTGGTAAGTGAACAGGCAGGCCTCCTTCACTCGCTCGTCGGTCGCGCGATAAGCACCTCCCGCTAGCCGTGCCTACGGAGGCACAAGCAGCGGGCCGCCACACGCCCACCTGTGTAGTCGCGCGGCATTTTAATGCACAAGTCTCTTTATAATAGTAACAATGTCAAATCGCCATTACTATGCCGTGTACGGATGTCAAAATCAAAAACCAATAAACAATTGTCGTTTTTCACATTATGATATATGCTACACAGTTCATTTAAAGGAAGACGACCCTAACGTTGCGTCGTCAGTAAAGGTAAGAGCACGCGATAGATAGAATTGTACTTTATTGTGTTGGAGCAAAAGTCGCTATTTATTTAAATGACTTTGCGGAATGCTGCTTCTGTACTTGTACTATTAGCTATTCTGTGGCTTTAGGCACTAGTCTAGGCACCTGTCGGTGCGTAGGCGGCCTTAGCCCCTCCGCACGCGGCGGCGTCGTAGTGTAGCGTATCGTAATACGCGCGTCAAACGAGACCACAATACGAGCACGTACATGTTCAAGGAAGTCCTCACACGAAGCGATTGCAATGTATGTGTATCGTATGAGATGTTTATTGTCATTACGATAGTCGTATAGCGTACTGGCATAAAAAATCAAGCATAAAAAATACTTTCTATACATTGGTGATGAATTTCCGTTAACGTGAAGCTCTAGTTTATACTCTAGACGCGACGATTCGTGTATAGAACTCTGCTCGTCTCGTACACGATGCGTCTTGACGATACGCTTACGATCTATGTGCAAAGGGTTCTATGCTTACTTCATTGGCGCCGTCTTCCAGTTTGATCTTCTTGGCGTGCGTGGGGTCGTCCCCGTCGGCGTCGGGCGCGTGCTCGCGCTTGAGTGCCTTGTTGCCGAGCGTGCTGTCCGCGCCCGTGGCGTACTGGAACACCTCGCTGGGGGTAAACCAAACACGTGTGTAACACACTTTATGACCCACCGCACATTGAGCCACTAGTCGCGGCCACTAAACGCGAGGACGAGTTTTTCATACATTTTTACACGACTGCCCAAAAAGGAGTGTATATTCTTGTGTTTAGAGTTGTGTGAGTGTATGTTTATAGGTATGTGAGTTTCTTTATTCCCCATAACTTCTAAATGCCTTAACACAAGGGTGGCCAACCCACGGCCCGCGGGCCGCATGCGGCCCGCCGTCTATTACCTTGTGGCCCGCGGAACCGAGTAATTTTGTTTAAAGTAAAAAAAAAAATACTAAAATTACCTTATCATCCCTACTATAATAAAAGACACTTCTTTTCTCACATAGTAGTAGTGCGGCCAGGGGTAAAATTCTACTTCCGAATTTTGGCCCAAGTGTCGAAAAGGTTAGCCACCCTTGCCTTAACAGATTTGAATGTATCCCCATACATCCAAATCATACGATATCCCTATCGTTAGAATCCTTACATTATTTCGAGTGACACTGACTATTTTTTTTTTTTGAAAAAATTCAATATGGCGTCTGTACGACGCCACTTACAAATTTTTTTTTCTTCTATTATTACAATATGGGCATCAAATGAAAGGCCTTGATGAGCACATTCCAAAACTATATAATTTGTCACTAAAATGTGTGAAATAAAAATAAATTAATTAAAAAATATTAAAAACACGACTGCCCTGCCAAATACGAACTAAAAAGTTAAATAACAAGTGACATTGCAGTCGGGGGATCTCTTTGATCAAAAATTGTTCTATAAAACGGTCCCCCGACTGCAATGTCACTTGTTATTTAACTTTTTAGTTCGCGTTTGGCAGGGCAGTCGTGTTTTCAATATGTTTTTATTTATTTATTTTTATGTATAGCAAGGGTGGCCAACACGTCGATCGCGATCGACGAGTCGTCTCTGGAGACAGTGCAGTCGATCGCGAGAGACATAACAAAAACTGCTTTACTTGTGGTAGTAAAGCAAGTGGCAACCGAACGGGGAACCGTGCAAGGAGCGGGGGCGGCAGTTTTGTAGTGAAAAATACCTCAAAAACGAAAATGCTTTAAGTTTTAAGTAGATCGCAGCCCTAAACAAGTTGGCCACCCCTGGGGCCGTACCGGCTAACTTACATGACTTCGTAATCGCTTTCATTTGACAGATGGATGTACATAATACATTGCTAAGCTTCTTTTTGGCACAAATAAAACCTTGCCAAAGAAAAGTAGCAATGTATCACATCCATCTGTCAAATGAAAGCGATAACAATAGCCATGTAAGTTAGCTGGTACGGCCCCCGTTGTATAGTATCGGCGCAAACCGAGCGTTTGAGTGGCCACGTTCGAGCCACAAGCAGCGGGAGTCGCCCGCGCTCGCTACTTGTGGCCGCGATTGTCGCTCGCATCGCGCGTACACTCGGCCCCAGTAGTCGACTTCTTCCCGGCGGCCACTGAACCACTAGCAGCTGTGACCGGTGGCTGCGTCAAGTGGCTTAACTGAGCCACTAGTGGTCGTGTTTAGTGGCCGCGATCAGTGGCTCAATGTACGGCAGCTCTAAAACGCGGAAGTCTTAGAGCTGGCGCACATTGTGCCACTATATAGTCGCGACCACTTATGGCTCAGTCAAGCCACTAGAGCAGCCACCGAGCGACAAAACGCGGCCACAAGTCAATGTCAAAAGTAAAAATTATGTAGATATTACAAAAACAAAGAACGACAACAAACAGCTGTGGCCCAACTTAAAATCATGACTATTAGCCATTTCTAATACCCCCATTGCTGGGGCACTGGCCTTCCTTGTGGGTGGATAAGGAGGATGGGCCATAACCCACCCTGCCCAATGCGGATTGGTGGGTATTAACAACTTCCAAAGCAGCCGGGACCAACGGCACATGCCTTCTGAAGCTGGATCCATTCTTCTAAAAATCATGGAAAGTAGAAAATAATCATTAGAACTACTAACCTCTTACTGTGGTACTTCTCAAACTTGGCTTTAGCCTTCCCCGTGCCACTGATCCGCCTCAAGTTGCCTTCCTCCAGTAACCTCAACTTATTCTCAAGCTTCACTTTGTGCTCGGCTCCCATTTCAAAGGAAACGTCTTCACCAAAAGCATCCACCCTCGTAGCTAACGCCGCTTTCGCAGCCAACATTCGAGACATTTTACCCTTATTCTTAGCACTACACTGACCGACCAGCGCCGCGTGGTATATCAAACCATACTTCGGAGTGTCTTTTTTAGTCTTCAATGCCCTAAATAAGGCCTTTTCAGCTCCGAATATCTGAACGGTGGATGCTGGATGTTTGGCCAAGTTCATGAGGGAGCCGGCGTGGGCGATGAGGCGCGCGCCGATGTGCTCCCCGATCAAAACTGTCAGGTTCGGCGCCATAGCCATCATCCTAGCTTTGAGGTAGTCCGTTAAATGTGTTCGGTAATCTGTTATGGCAATGATTTCATCACATAAATTTTGTATGTTCATAATGTCATCGTCAGATATTTCAGTGCCCATAGATATCTCAGCGGCTTCTTTCACTTTTTCTTCCAAGTCCTCGGGTAGGATGTCGGACAGATCAGTTTTAGAGGCATTGTCTCTAGTGCCTATGAGTTTGACGACTTTCACAAACAATGTGTTATCAGTCATAATTTTACCTAGTTCGGGGAAATGCCAGCCGTACCACTCGCGGCACCTCATGATGTAGTTATTCAATTCCTTGTCTAAATCATCTAGAAGACATTGAGCTTGCACTATCATGGTGTCTATTTTGTCTGGGGAGAATTTAAGCTTGTATCTGGAGAGGGAATGAGCGAGACCGAGGGCCATAGCGGTCATCTCTTTCTTTGGCAAACCCGACAACAAACTGTCCATTTGTGAGCGAATACACCTGAGCAACTCTTGTACATTGGAGTTGGAAACACACTGTAAGTCAAACTTTTCCCTTATGGCGCTGCCGAGCTTAGCGTCTCCCACCAGCAACTGGTCTTGGACTTCCTTGCAGACATATTTCTTTAAAGCTTTCTTTAAGGGCTTTGATATTTTTCCTTCGATAGCTGCTGTCGTGGCGGCCAGAGCTTCTGTTGTGTCTTCGAACTTGACAAAGTTCTTTAGTTTCACACTGAAAACATATTTATGTCATTATTATAAATAAGCAGGTATAACATAGTATTTCTTTCAATATTAAAAATAATGAAGGATGGGTGTACCTATTGAAAACATAGAATAGAGTATGTAAAATTAGATCAGATGATTACAAAATGTAATTTCTCAATAATTATTGGATTAAGAATGAAACATTATCATTTTGTAAAATTTGACAAATTACAGTTCATGGAATCATCCTTATTAGTAAGATTGAATTGTATGTTATTTAGTTTTTCATATATAAAAGCTTACACAGCTGATGCTCCCTCTGCAGAGTTGAATTCATGGTACAAGTCATCTATCTGCGAGAGTTTTGATTCATCCAACAACTATAACAAGAATAAACAGAACTAATAATAACTGTTGTTTATTGGATGAAACAGAATTAAAATAAAACAGTTTACTATGAAGCAATTGTGCACTGGAAGAAGGCAACATTACCACATGAATAATAAGAAATAATGTGATTAATTTATCAATGTATGCATGACAGCACGTTAGGTTAAACATTTGAAAATGAAAACAGCTCTTATTACTCCGTATGGCATAAAAGGGGGTCCCAACGTCAACATGTATAGTCTGACATGCCACTGACTGTACAAGAGAACTGATCGACTTCAGAGCACTCGTGGTACAAAACAACATAATGATTGTAATCTGTAAAACTTTATCTTCACCATACATTCTCGAGTGAAGTTGCAGTAATCACTGTCTATTGTCAATTTAATTACATTATACCTACCTACATTATTGATTAATTAACATGTAATAATGATTATTGAAAAATTTCTGGGTTGGTTATTACAACTTAATAGGTACTCAAATTGTTACAGTTGACTTTTAGGTAAACTATTTTTATAATTATTTAATTAATTATTGTTTTAGCAACTGAACGTTCAGAAAAGATTATTCATATATTTTTATAACTGTAAAAGTCTATGACTCTAAGTCAATTTTTGCATACCTATTTTACAACTGGTAAGATACCTAGTAGAAAAAATAGACAAACAAATGGCAAAAAATACACCATGTCATTGGAACAAAATTTATGTTTTAATTGTTTTCAGTGCAATAGATGAATAAACTACATATATTTTATTCATTTTAAATGAAAAATCCTCAAAACATTCCTGTAGTTTAGGTTATGAATAACACGTGTTGAAATTTTACCTTGAATATAGCGTAGCCCGCCGGCGTCTCAAATAAAACCAACATATTTGTTACACTGTTCACTTAACACTTTAATGTTTAATATTTTTTTAAAGCGAATGGTCCGCCAATTTGCCGTGAAAATAATAATACAAAACAAAATGTGCGAACGCTACGGCATCATGCATGTCGTTCGTTTGTGGGCTAGTGGGCGGGCTGGGGGGGCTTTCTGACATTGACATTTATGATTTGACAGTGACATTAAGTGTATTCCAGCAGACTAATCGCTGAGCCACCGATCGCCATAGAGTACATTTCAACAATAGAAAGTAACATAATTTATAATAACAAGTAACATTCCATGTTACGGCTAATAACCGAAGTGCGGCTAAACCTAGTTTTAGCTGACTAAAACTAGGTGTAGCCGATAGCTGTTGGCTAAAACTAGGTGAACCGATCTGCTTTACCTCTGTAGGTCCCGAATATAGGTTAGAAAGGACATCAGACACATGAGACTCAAAAGTGTATAAACATAATTTTGTTATCTATAAACACTTTATGTTACTAGAATCATAAAACAGTAGCAACATTATTTTTTAACTCCTTCCTTCATTTAGCTTTAATTATTTATTGAAAAAAACAAAAGCATATCAATGAAACGGACATCTTTGTTAGCGATTTCACAAGTCTCTCCTGAGTATATAAATTTGTTCTGTGGCACAAGTGATTGCGCATTAAAAAAAAGTCTGTGGGATGTCAGTCAACTCAACTGTCAAAAGCGTTTTGTTAGTTGCGACATATGCACAGATTTTCCGTTTGATCTGCCTTTCTATTGTATAACTTCAAAATCTATCGCAATCGCTTTCAGGATGTAATCCATTGAAGTTTCTTTTTGACAGAAATAAAAACTTACCAAAGAAATGCAGCAATGTGTCACATCCATCTGTCAAACGAAAGCGATTGCGATAGATTTTTAAAATTAGACAATTAGCCCCCTGTTCCAACTCGTACATTGTGGTGCTAATCTGTATCACTAACGCAGCTAGCGAAACGTATTGTCGTGAAACTGGTGTTGCTATTTAGTGTCGGGGTTACCAAAAAAACCGGCCAAGTGCGTGTCAGGCCACGCGCCATAGGGTTCCGTAGTTACCTTATACCATACCATATTAAATACCACCTATCATTTTTCGTTTGCAAAAATAACTTTGTTTTTCACAGTGTTGGTATGAATGACAAAGTTATATTTGCGGTTTTGGAAAATGTGCTATATCTCAAAAACTAATTACTATATCGCGTTCAAACTAATTTTAGTTGAAAGTGTTTATTAAGATCTACAGCATATATTTTTTTTAGATTTTTCACTCTCTTATTTCAAAAGTTAAAGGGGGGGGACACACATTTTACCACTTTGGCGGTGAATATCTTTCAAACAGTTGACTTTGAGAAAAAGTTGTCTTAAAAACCTCAATGTCATTTTTAAAGACTTATCTATAGACACCCAACACGTGTTGGTTTGAAGAAAAAAAAATTTTTCAGTTTCAGTTCCATGTATGGGGAGCCCCCCCTCAATCTTTTATTTTTCTTATTTTTGTATTAAATTCGTTAAGCGGTTAACAGAATACATCTACCTACCAAGTTTCAACTGTGTAGTCTTAACACTTTCGGAATAAAGTGGCTGTGACATACGGACAGACAGACAGACAGACAGACATGACGAAACTATAAGGGTTCCGTTTTTTGCCATTTAGGCTACGGAACCCTAAAAACATCTTTCAAACGTAAATAACTCTTAAAACATAAATCTTAGTAAAAATCTGAATATTATTTATGACTTAATAATTACATGCCTACATACATAACTACATACATACACTCACGCCTGTTTCCCATGGGGGTAGGCAGAGACTATGGATCGCCACCGTACCAAAATGGTAAAAAAGGAACCCTTATGGTGTGACTCAGTCTGTCTGTCTGTCTGTCTGTCTGTCACAGCTAAATATCTCGAGAACTACTAATGGTATCAACTTGAAATTTGGAATAGTTTTAGATGACATTTGCCCAACTATTTTGCAAATAAGAAAGAAATAATAAAATTAATGTTTTTTTTTACAACAGGGACTGAAAAGGGGTCTTAAAATTTTTAAGTGAGGTGATTAGGGCATGTGGGGTATCATATGAAAGAACGTTGTTTGCACATTTTAAAACAATTTTTTCTTTTTTCTTAGGCCACATAGCTTTCGACTTATGATGAAAAATGTAAAAAAAAATACCGTTCCCCCCCCTTATCTCCGAAGTTTGCAAAGAGAAAAATCTGAAATAATTCTATGTGATAGTAGTTTATGTAAAGATTACAGGAAAAATAAAAAGATGTCTCAATATAACACACTTTTTAGAAATTTAAAAAACAAACAATTTTTTTTAGTTTCACTACCAGTCAACAGATGGCGCTGTCCTAAGCATGCTAACTTAAGGGCAAAAAGTAGTTCCACTATGGGTCAAGAGATGGCGCAACCTAACACTACAATAATAAATTGGTGGCTGGTTCAAATATAATTACCTACTATTTGCCGTACGAATAAACGAAGAATAAGTTCATACTTTACTAAGTAATTATATATATTACTATATAGTAATATAATAATAACGAGGAGCTCGGTGGCGCAGTGGTTTAGCGCCTGGACCAGCGATTGCGGATGTTAAGCAACGTTCGCAAGGTTTGGTCATGGGATGGGTGACCAAAAATTTATTATCTCGAGCTCCTCCGTGCTTCGGAAGGCACGTTAAGCCGTTGGTCCCAGCTGCATTTGCAGTCGTTAACACCCACCAATCCGCATTGGGCCCGCGTGGTGGGTTATGGCCCGTCCTCCTTATCCACCCATAAGGAAGGCCTGTGCCCCAGCAGTGGGGACATTAAAATGGCTGATGGACTAGTAATATAAACATTTTGCAATGTGGAGTGGCTGAAACGTTTTTCAGTCACCATAAGCAGCATTTGTAAATTAACTGTCCGCCTGTTCGCCCTTCCACCTGTCTGCCGTTTATCCTACTTTTTTAAAGACTGTCCTAAAATAAAATATCCAAATATATTTATGATTGTACGGAACCCTCGGTGCGCGAGTCCGACTCGCTCTTGACCGGTTTTTTATTTATTAATTAATATCTCAGTAATGTATGAAAATAAATGGAAAAGAAAAAATACGTGTTGCCTAAAAAACGATAAATTTTCATTATATCCATAAGAACATATACCTAAAAATTTTGAAATGTTGTCAATTATGCAAAACGCTGCCAACAACACAACACTGTCAGATTTTTCGTCGCTTCGTCACCGCGCGTGAAAGCGTCGATATTCTAGGAGCGCTTTCACTTATCTAGGCGTTCCAGTCGCGGCGTACCGTGCGTCTCTCATTTCCATCATTGACAGACGCACGTCTGCACTGAATTATGTATTACGTTTTACCTCGATGCGCATCTATTATACCTATTCATATCCTTACTAATATTTAAAATGCGAAAGTCCATTTGTTTGTTTGTTACGCCTTCACCTCTTAACTACTTTACTACTTTTCATACACGTTGCCAGGGGTACAGAACAGTGAAGGACATAATATGGTACCTTTCATCCCGAAAAAAGTATTGTTCCCGAGGGATAGCAAAAAACTTTCCAAGCAGACGAAGTCGTGGGCGGCCGCTAGTTTAGGTATAAATATGAGACGCACGGCTTACGCCCCGAATAAAACGCCTACATAATGTGAAAGCGCTCTAAAGGCGTAATAGTACATTATGATATAAGTGCGGTACGTTGAAAATTACAGCCGAGGCGATATTGCTAGCCCGAGCCGTAGGCGAGGGCTACAAGAAAGCAGAGGCTGTAATTATTAAAGCGCACGTATGTCATACGACGTTTTATAACATATTTGCGAGGAAATAAATAAAACTCGGACTTTGCACCTTTGCTTGTTTTCCATATGATTAAATTTTGATACGCTTGTAAGTATCTTATCGGTCAATTTTTCGGGCAAGAGGCTTAGAGTAGCCTTTTTCGCTGCCTCTGAGACTTCTGGCGGTGTTGAATTAATAAATTCATCAGTACTTGACGACATTTTCAAATAAAAACAATACAGCAAAAAAAATTAAATTAGCAATGCGCGCGCATCAGCGTTTTTTTAAGGCAAAGGCATAAAAACAGCCAGTATTACTAATAAAGTAAATTAATATTTTAGTGTTTTTGTTACAGATAAATGGTTAAAATTTATTGTCAACATTAATTAAATTGAATAATTAAATGTTTATTTATTACATTTTATCTCCCAAAGTCAATTTTATCCATAAAATGTTGACCTCTTTTCTGACATAAAAACTCTTTGCTAAGATTTTAAAAAGTACCGTTCGTTTTAGACGAAGTATCTTGATAAACCGTGCGGTAATGTAAAGTAAAACGCACGGCTTATCAAGGAAACCGTGCGTTTTACTTTACATTACCGCACAAGTTCGTAATGAGATACAATACGATATTGAAATTGGTGTAATAAGAGACCCTTTACGAGCAAATATGTTATAAAGACGTTATTGAATACAATTTAAATGGCGGCCGTGGCGACGACGCCGACGACGCCAAGGAACGAACAACTCGCTCGAGCCGAGAGTAGAAAGAGTTATTTATTCAATAACAGTGCAAGTAATAATCATACATAGATGCAAGACACGTAAACTTATTACCCCTCCCTCTGGTAGACCGAACGAGAATAAATATTTGCGCAAATGGATTTTTATTCACGCCATTCTCCTCGCCTCGAGACGCTATTTGAATTCGAAAATTCAATAATTCTGCATAAAGACATGCACCCACTCGCGAGTGGTGAATGATTGAGCGACTAGGCGGAGTGAATGGAATCCATCGAGCGGTGAGTGAACGAGCGCCGCTGTCAATCGTACGAGTGGGAACGTGATTATTTTCTGTATTGGATATCCTGCATTGAAAATTACAACTCAAGGAATTTTCAATACAAAATGTAGTGTGTAGTGTAAATATTACTGAGCGAGTGCCAGTAAGCTGACTTAATTTTAGTTTAATCCGTGATTTTAGTTATACTTATTAAACAGCTCTTTTTAATATCATTACACAATTCACACATGCATAGGTATACCTCCACAATAAACTTATCTGCATGTCTCTGTTTAAAATTACAAACCAAATTTGGTAATGATTATTTCTTAATTTATTTTTCCACATCCTTTTCAGTAACCTCGAATCTGACAGGGGTTAAGGTGATAAACAATGGTGTCGTTACTACCACAATTTGTTAGGTTTCAGTTTCCATTAGATTTACGGCTGCTCTCGCACGGAATGGCCTTAATAAAACTATACTCACATCACACCACACCCGCTGCGCACCTCATCTATCTCGAAACCTTTCTTGACTAAGTACCTACGTGCACCGCTTAATAGGTACATACATATAGATCTTAAGGTGGATGAAGAGGTGTATTTTTAACACGTTGTTAAATCTCGATGTGAATTATATGACCATGAGCCATTTTAATGTCGTCCCCTGCTGGGGCACAGGCCTTCCTTATGGGTGGATAAGGAGGATGGGCCATAACCCACCACGCAGGCCCAATGCGGCTTGGTGGGTGGGTGTTAGCGACTGCAAATGCACCCGGGACCAACGGCATAGTAGAACCAAATAAGTAGGCCAACTCAAGCCTCGAGCGAGCGATAATAGCCTAAACACGTAGGGTTGTCACTAGTTTATTCAATCGTCAAAAATGCATAGTCAATCTCAATACAAAACAAATTTTTCCTTGTAGGGTAAACATCAGGGATCTTTAATACAAAGTTTTTATAATATTTTTTTGTAAGTACATAGACCAGCGGGTCTGTCGGCTAAAATAATAGAGTTAAAATTTGACATATGTACCTATGTGATACATTGCCACTTTCGTTATGACACCAATAAAAACTTACAAAAGAAAAGTAGCAATGTATCACATCCATCTGTCAAATTACAGTAATTCATTGTTTTTAGCCGATAGCCCTGCAGGAACTAACTACAATATTTTCATGTATGTTAAGTGATTTGAAAACTTACGGTCGAAATAGGATTAATTAAAATGTTGCTTTACTAAATCAAGTAGGTGTACCTACTTATTTATTCAAATAAAATGATTATGAAATTTTATTTTTTACACTATTTACTATTTTTTACTCTTTCATTTAACTACACTTATCGAAATTTTAATCTTATAATTAATATAATCTAATCTTAAATTTGAAAATTGAATATTGACTTACGGTGTACTATAGGTACACGTACAAAGTACAAATTATTACGAGAGGCACCGCAGCGGCGCGGAGCGTGCGTGTGAGCGCGGGCGGCAGCCACGACTGGCGCACCTTTATCACCTTTAAATTTTGTCAGTGTGTGCGTGCGACGACGCATACGTACGGGCGCGCTCACAAACAAACCGCGCTCGGTGCTATAATGAGTAAGATGACTTACTTATTTGATTCTACTATGCCAACGGCTTAATGTGCCTTCCGAAGCACGGAGGAGCTTTAGATAATAAATTTTTGGTCACCCATCCCATGACCGACCCTTGCGAAAGTTGCTTAACCTCCGCAATCGCTGGGCCAGGCGCTAAACCACTGCGCCACCGAGCTCCTGAATTATATGAAGGCAAGAAACTAAAAATATAAGTAGGTATTTAAATGAAAAATAACATTAACAAGGTACTGACTGACAAGTTTTTCCTACGCCAATCGCGGCGTGGCGCTGGCGGAGGTGGTTGGTGAGACGAAAATTAGTAAGAAAAGAAAACACTGAGTAAAATAACTTTATAAGTAGATTAATTGGTTCGAAGCATGTTCGAAGGTCATCGTAAAAGCACCTACTCACGATTCAACTCAACCACAATATATACCTGACACAATTTGTTGAAGTCGCGGTTGGCTGTGATTTACTCACGTTGCGTTGCGCCCTCAACTCGACTACCTGACGATTCAATCTGTCAACTCTCAGTAGATTGGGTCAGCAAATTGTAAAAGAAATTAAATCGTGAGTAGGAGCTTTAAGACGTAAGGTCATTTCACCAATCATTCGTTCTTTTGTGCGCGGGCGAGGACACTATGGCGAGGAGAATTACTGACTGGAATAAAACAAGAAATTAAATGATTTCAGCTTTATTTCAAAAAAATAAAATCAAAACACACACAGGCACAAAAGTATTATTTTTTGTAAATCACCATTTCAATAGGAAGGTTTCGAGTTCTATGGTTTTTTCAGTCGTGAATTTTGTCTTCTTTGAAGAGCACGGATCCTGTTTGGGTTTGGTTGGTTGGTCTTTCTTACACGAGGAAGGGGGCTTGGCGGGTTTGGAAGGAGATGGCGATGGGGCGTTGGGCTTATTGCAAGGGGATGGGGCAGCGGGGGGCTTGCAGGGCGAGGAAGGAGGCGGAGCCTTACTCGGTACGGGCTTACACGGTGACGGGGCAGAAGGGGCCTTGCTAGGAGGAGCTGGAGACGGGGAACCGCAAGGATTCTTAGGTGCCTTTGTGGTGGGGCACGTCGGGGTATGAGCGTTGTCTTTGCGACAGTTAGCTAAAAGTGACTTGATGGAAAGCCAGGGCTCACGCTTTTCACTTTGATTTGTGGCGACACTGTGGCAGCGACCGACCGCCGACGCCGGAGGGTCCGCAGCGGCGCCACAGTCGGTTGCAGCTTTTGGAGTTTTTACGGGCACCTCTTTACAATTAGGAGGCTTTTTACATGTTGGTTTCTTTTTACAGCCTCCTTCGTCTACCAAAACTCGTACGCTTAACTTTTCTGCACCCGGTGGTATGCAAACGTCTAAACTAGCGGTCGGGTTGCGAGACTTACCACTCGATAAAACCTCCTCGGTGGCGACGCGACCTCGCCCGGCTTCGTTATACGATTCTCGTTCTTTGAGCGCCTTTTTGAGTCTTTCGGTATCAGCTTTCATTTGCGCCGGGTTCGAGGCCTTTTTCTCTTCTGACTTTGAACCTAAGGCGGCGGCCGTGTGAAAGCAGCGGGGATCGTTCGGGCCGCAGCGGCTCGGCGGCCGCTGCTTGAGGAGCTCGGCGCGCGTCAGCTTGCGGCAGGGCTGCGGCACCGCCGGCGGCGGCTTGAGGTTGGAGCACCAGCCATGGTCGCCGGCGCGCCGCGCCCCCTCCCCGTCGCACTTGCCATCGCAGGAACGCCGCGGGCAAGACTTCGCTTCCGTGTTCCGGGTTAAGCTGAGAGACTCCATCAGACGTGTAGTGAATTTCCTGGTCGGTGCGGGAGGTGCACTTCCTGCCCGGGTGCCGCACATCGTCGTCGCCTTCTCGGGCCTTGTTTCGGCGACTTCGGTGTGTTGCTGGGCTTTAGGTTCACGCCGCCCGCTTCTGTCGATTTCGACGATAGTGCGCGGCTTGTGTGCGCATGGGTCGACGTGGCGCAGACCGCGCACCTGGCACTCTGTGTCGCGCACTAGCTCCACGCAGCGAGGCGGCGGCGGCGTGCGGTTGGGTCCGCACGGCGGCGTCTCCGGGGGGCCGCACTTCACCACGTGGTAGTCTTTCCCGTCAGTCGCGTGGCAGCACTCGCGCTCCGCTCCGAGGGCGTACGAAACCAGTTCGGGAAATGGCTCGCGACACGCTTTGCGCTGCGCCGCTTCCTGCTCGTAGTTCTGCCGGCGATACTGCGCCGCTTTTTCTAGCCGCAACGCTACGCGGTCGAGTTCTAGGCCACATACTTCCTTGCTTGCGCACGACGCGACGCGGCCAGTTTTTCTAGTCTGCAATTCGTAATAATAGAAAATGTATTTTTATCTTCTCGAACAAAGCTAGTGAGAAACTATGAAAGCACTTTGCGGGCATAGGTAAATGCGAATGCGGGTGTAGCATTCATTATACAGGGTTATTTGTAAAACACCAACAACCTCGCAGAAGTAGATTACTAACATCATAAACAACAACATTTTGTTCTACGACTTTTCCGAAAACAGACAAAAAAATATCGACTTTTAAAACAAAACTCGATCAGCTGTTCGGGACATTTTGTATGGAGAGTCGATTTTTTTTTGTCAGTTTTTGGAAAAGTCGTAGAACAAACGTTGTTGTACATGACATTACTAACCTACTCCTGCGAGGTTGTTGGTGTTTTACAAATAACTTTATATAGCTCGTGTATCTGGCAAATTCACTTTAAAGAAAATAAGTAGGTACCTAAGTTTTAATTTTTCGCGGTTGATTTACCTTGGTGACGGCCTCCGCACAGGTGAGCGGCGGGTTGATGCAGGGCGGGGCGCAGGGCGGCGGGTTGCCCTGCGGCGGCGGGCAGCACACGACGCGCGTGGCTCGCATGCGCTCCGGCGACAGGCCGCGGCACGGCGGCGGCGGCTGAGGCGGGCACGGCGCGCATGGTTGCGTGTCGCTGCCCTCGCAGGACCGGCTGGCCAGAGTGCGACGCGGCCCCGCCCCCGCGCGCCACCACTGACGACCACATTACTAGGTTAATTTAATGTGTGCATTCTGCCAAAATCTCAGTCATCGATCGCCATACAGTAAATTTTAACCATGGAAAGTAATTTGTATGGAATGTTCAATATTTTACTTTCCATGGTTAAAATGTGCTCTGTGGCGATAGATGACTCAGAGATTCGTCTGGCTAAATGCACCCAATGAATCACAGGCTTCACATACATTCTACATGTCGAAAATGTCGTGCCGAACCTTGGAAGGGACATACTACTAAAAAAACCCGCCACCGTTATGGAGTGTCGTTTTATATGGAGTCTGCTTTAATCAAGCCAAAATAGATCGAAGGTGTTCGATTAGAACAATTCAAAACATTCAATGTGAGTGTTGCGTTGTATTGCATAGTAATTTTTGTTTCACCTCCTTCTGTGTACGGTACCTAGCCATGATAACAGTCTGCTGCATCTGCTGCCTTATTATGGCTTCTAGATAGACTGAATACCTACAGCTTATCACCATTTCTATTCGCAGGTCAAGATTTGCCTTAAATGAACGTCCGCAAGCGAATTTAGAAGATTTCCTTCCACATAATGTTTGTTTTGGAGCGGCGCAAGGCGCGGAAGACGACTAACCTGTGTTCGGGCGCAGGATCCGATTGCGGTGCGGAGCGCCATGTCGCGGCGCTGCTGCGGTGCCTGTGTGTGACGTGACGGAGCGATCGCGATGGCCGCGCCGCCGGCCGCCTCCACATGGCTGCGCTACAATCTCGATGGCTTCGCCTCACCACCACGAAAAAGTTATCGCGCTATTGACTTCTTCAGATGTCATTTGTGTCTTCGCACTGCTGATACATTTCTGAAACTTCGTATTCATTCGTCTGAGGAGTCGCAGTGCTTCTCCACACCTGACAGAAAAAAACACAGTGTTACCGGTCAGCAACGAAAGTTACTGGACAGGAATTAGTGATAATTTTTTTGACAAATGTTTCAAACGTTCCAAAGTTCTTTGAGACATGCGTCAAAAATTTTGCTTTGACAAATTATAGTTCGTATCACGAAATATGACCACAAATGGCGCCCATCTTCGCATCATAACTCATGAAGGAAAGACTTAAGACTTATGCGTACTTATGCGCAAAGAATTATGCGTACATTCAATGAACGACTTAGACAATCTGATATCGATATCTTTTCAATTTCATTAGGTTCTTTCAAAAATGCAATCTGCGATGCGCTATCGCAGGCACAATCACAATCTATGTGAGCCGTGTTCATTAATAAGACAAGTTATAAGTTTACCAATTACCGTGTACCGTTTACCGTTATGTAATGAAAATCTAAGCTTCAAATTTCTTTATTTTAAGTACAATGTATTTTAACAGTTTGATGAACTATTTAGTAACCTGAGTTGCAAGTATTTGTATTTATTTTTTCAACTTAACATAATTATGTTTTTTAGGGTTCCGTAGCCTAAATGGCAAAAAACGGAACCCTTATAGATTCGTCATGTCTGTCTGTCTGTCTGTCTGTCTGTCTGTCTGTCTGTCTGTCTGTCTGTCCGTATGTCACAGCCACTTTATTCCGAAAGTATTAAGACTACACAGTTGAAACTTGGTAGGTAGATGTATTCTGTTAACCGCTTAACGAATTTAATACAAAAATAAGAAAAATAAAAGATTAAGGGGGGGCTCCCCATACATGGAACTGAAACTGAAAAATTTTTTTTTCATCAAACCAACACGTGTTGGGTGTCTATAGATAGGTCTTTAAAAATGACATTAAGGTTTCTAAGACAACTTTTTCTCAAAGTCAACCGTTTGAAAGATATTCACCGCCAAAGTGGTAAAATGTGTGTCCCCCCCCCTTTAACTTTTGAAATAAGAGAGTGAAAAATCTAAAAAAAATATATGCTGTAGATCTTAATAAACACTTTCAACCAAAATTGATTTGAACGAGATATAGTAATTAGTTTTTGAGATATAGCACATTTTCCAAAACCGCAAATATAACTTTGTCATTCATACCAACACTGTGAAAAACAAAGTTATTTTTACAGACGAAAAATTATAGGTGGTATTAAATATGGTATGGTATAAGGTAACTACGGAACCCTATGGCGCGTGGCCCGACACGCACTTGGCCGGTTTTTTTACTACATTCTAATCGGTTAAGTACTGTATCTTGATTATCATCAAGTAACATGTGGACATTGATGCTGGTCTTACAATTAGTCAAAATTATTATATTTAATTTTAAGTAATAGTAATAAATATTGTATGACTGTTTTTTGTCCCTGGTGAAATAAAATAAAAATAAAAATAAAAATAAGACAAAATATTATTTCATATAATATTATATAATACATATATCTATATGTACATGAAATATTATTTTGTCTTAATTCTTTTCTTCATGAGTTATGATGCGAAGATGAGCGCCATTTGTGGTCATCTTTCGTGATTCGCACTATACTAAAAGTATTGTCACAATCCCGCTTCGTGACGCTACTGCTGCTGGAGACCTTTGTATGGGCATTTATAGCCGATTTTGCCATTTATTTTAAAAATGTTTGATACTAATGAATTATTATTATAAGAGTCGGATGGTAAACGAATTAAAGATTGAAGAAAACTAAAATGTGTTGGAAGAAAAATTTATATTTACGAAAAATCTCTTCCAACATCCAAAAATTAATAGCAAACATAGAAAATAACAAAATGACAGGTCTACTACACTAGCGCCAAGTTGGCAGTTGTGCGCCGACTTTATCCTGCCATTGATGACTACTTTTTGTTTATTGCACACAATAAACTTACCGCTCGGATACGACCTCACACTACATCATCATCATATCAGCCGCACGACACCCATTGCTGGTTATAGGCCTCCCCAAGGATCTCCACGACGATCCGTCCTGCGCTGCCCGCATCCAGCTGCTTCCCGCGACCTTCACCAGATCGTCGGTCCACCTTGTCGGGGGCCTACCCTACCCACAGAGCGTCGTCCAGTGCGCGGTCGTCATTCAAGAACCATTCCGCCCCAACGGCCATCGGTTCTTCTCGCTATGTGTCCAGCCCATTGCCACTTCAGCTGAGCAATCCTTCGAGCGATGGCGGTCACTTTAGTTCGCCTGCGGATCTCCTTTATTTCTGATTCGATCACGCAGGGAAACTCACACTACAGATGAATAATCCTACTAATATTATAAATGTGAAAGTTTGTGGGTTTGGATGTTTGGATGTTTGTTCCTCAATCACGCAAAAACTACTGAACAGATTTGGTTGAAATTTGGTACACATATAGTAAATAGCCTAGATTAAAACATAGAATACTTTTTATCCCGATATTCTCATGAGAACGGGAACCACGCGGGTGAAACAGCGGGCGGCTGCTAGTATATATATACTTTCGCATAACCACTTTTGCAGTCGTGACGACGAGGTGAAAGAGGCGGACATAATATCATTAGGCCGACGACAACAAGACAGCGCGCAGTGGTTGCCGATCCGCAAGACACAGGGCGCGCGCGCGGCGAGGTCGTGGCCGAGCGGTTATACTTACTCGGTCATACATACTCTAACAGCTGACGATGGCAACAGTCCTTATATAAATAAATAAAAAACCGGCCAAGTGCGTGTCGGGCCACGCGCAGTAGGGTTCCGTAGGTACATTATATACCATACCATATTTTAATACCGCTATCATTTTTCGTCTGAAAAAATAACTTTGTTTTTCACAGTGTTTGTATGAATGACAAAGTTATATTTGCGGTTTTGGAAAATGTACTATATCTCAAAAACTAATTACTGTATCTCGTTCAAACTAATTTTCGTTGAAAGTGTTTATTAAGATCTATAGCATATATTTTTTTTAGATTTTTCACCCTCTTACTTTAAAAGTTAAAGGGGGGGGGACACACATTTTACCACTTTGGCGGCAGATATCTTTCAAACGGTTGACTTTGAAAAAAAATAGTCTTAGAAACCTTAATGTCATTTTTAAAGACCTATCTATAAACACCCCACAAGTATTGGTTTGATGAAAAAAAATATTTTCAGTTTCAGTTCCATGTATGGGGAGCCCCCCCTTAATCTTTTATTTTATTTATTTTTGTGTAAAAATCGTAAAGCGGTTCACAGAATACACCTACTTACCAAGTTTCAACTATGTAGTCTTAATACTTTTGGAATAAAGTGGCTGTGACATACGGACGGACAGACAGACAGACAGACAGACAGACAGACAGACAGACAGACATGACGAATCTATAAGGGTTCCGTTTTTTGCCATTTTGGCTACGGAACCCTAAAAATGGAACACAGGCGTGAGACCACAAACACTTAGCTTGGTGGAAGTATACCTATTAATTTTTGGCCTGAAAATAATATGTCAAACGGGCCCTGCTTCACCAACTTACATACAAGTGGTCCGTAGCGAGTACGAGTAATGTGGCTCTTCGCGTGCGCGGGAAGGCGGCGGCAAGTGCGGGCGCGGCGTGCTCGAGCGGCGCGGGGCGCGGGGCCCCGCTGCGCGCGCCCCACACCCACACGCGCCCAGACAGTCCACCCTCCGGCCTGTTACAAAAAAGATAAAATATTCCTTTTCTGTATAGATTCTCTCTACATTTTGTGAAACAATAAAAAAACTGGGTAAAGCTGGGTATGAGGTGGAACACTTATTGTAAGTAATTTAGTTTTACAAGGTTGGATTAAATTTGTGACAGTGGTAAACTAACGTGACTAGATAGCCTCGTCCGACGGCGGGGTGCACGTAGTGCAGAGAGTCAGAACGCAGCGCGGGTGGCGACGCCAGCTGCCGCAGCGGCCGCAGGTCGGGCAGCGTCCACGCGCTCAGCGCGCCGCCCGACACGCACGCCCACGCGCACCGACCACTGTAACACACAATGTTACTAATTGATGGGAAGGCAGAGCAGAAGAAGTATGTTAGGTTGCCTACGAATACTATCACATCACTGTTAAGTCTTCCATCCTCCAATTAAGCAGTTTGGTACAGTCCAAGGCAAATATCTTGACACTTTTTCAACGGAGTGGGGATAAGTTCGCGCATGTGCACTTGTGAGCGACCAATAGCGAGCGCCCCTCTTCCGCCGCCCCCGTACCTCACTGTTACGCATACCGAAATACGCGTTCTGCGCAATCCCCACCCGATTTCAAGATGTTTGCCTCGTACTGTAGAGATCATGATATCGTTGTTCATACTCATTCTGTACGGTGAGCCCGATGAGTGTTCCTGCAAGGCGACATTCGGCGTGAGGCGGCGTGCACATAGCGCGCACCTCGTCTTCGGTCATCTCCGGCTCAGGCTCGGGCTCGAGGTCGGCGTGGGCGGCGGCGCGGGCGGCGGCGGCGGCGCGCGAGCGAGCGACGCGCGCGCGCAGGTCGCCCGCGCCGGCCGCCAGCAGCGGCGGCGGCTGCAGCGCGCGCACGAACCACGCGCGCACCGCGCCGCACCGCCCGCCAAAACCCGCCACCAACACTTGCGCAACACTATCTGATTTTGCCACCTGTGAAAAAGTATTATCATTATTTTATTTTATTGTACATGCCATTAATTACGGATACATGTATTATTTTTGTAATATTTGTAACTATATAAGGAAACTATAGGTTTGTAAGTAAAATTGCAAAAACAACTGTAATTTAAATTGTAACTGTTTGTTCCTGAAGAATAAATAAAAAATATTTGCAGGGTAACGAACTGAAAACTTGTTATTTGACTAGGTATTGAAAACTATACTTTTACTTAATTGTTAAGTATTTGAAGACTATACGCTGTGTGACTTAGACTGACTTGGGACAGAAATGAAAGATGTGCATTGTCTCAAGGCCTATGTTTTATTTGCTTTTTAACACGTTTTGATGATACAAAGTACACAAGGATTTCCCTCTATCCGATTATGATGGTAGGTACTTAATTAGTTTTACAACATCCTTTCTTCTTAAATTTAAGGTACTAACCAAATACAAATCAAGTGCTATGAGATGTAGGTATTTAAGAAAGAAAACCCTAGTGGAGAATATATCACTATTTCAATCTAAGCATTGCAGACGTATAAGACCGGCTGGGTCGCTTTAATGTTGGTTCGCGATCATGATTAAAATCATCCCAATTCACAAAAGGTAAATTACTTAATAAATGACTCTAAATTTAGAAAACGACTGTCAGCCTACCAAGAGCTCCCAGGCGGCAGCGGCTGGGAGAGAATCATTCTATAAGACGGTCCCAGCGTCTGTCGACTGGATGAAGTGGTGAACTGACCTTCAGGAATCCTTGGTGGAAACTCGGTAACGGCTTCATACCAAAGATCTTTCAACACGGGTACCTTCCTTCTTTTGGCAACCCATTATAGTTTTACTTGCGTTATCATCTCAGCATGTGATCCATCGCAGAAGGTTAGTAGGTAAAGAAACTAACCTGAAGTTAAACTATATCCCAACTATATAATCATCGAAAAAGAGTAAAAAAGAAAGAAAAAATGATGACCCAATCACGGAAACGGCATCTTCTTTATTAATATTTCTATAAAGTGAAGAATGCCAGCATGACTGTCTCCGGGACATTCCCTCCACCCTGAAAAAGCACATGTCGAAACCACGATCAGTATTTTGGTTTTCTCAAAAATACATCGTGTGGGCAGATGGTTTACTTACCAAAATTAAATTATAAAACGGATTACTACATAATTCCCCGAGCGATAAGCTGATGCTCCTTGATTTAAAATACTTTTAGCTTCCTCATCTCTCACAATTAATTTCCACCTCCTCTCAACCTTCCAAAGCCAAAATCTGAAGTCAAAATCACATTTCTCTTGTCCGCACTGACAGCCGTCAACGTCAGTCGACATTTTACTTTTTAAAACAAAATGATTGTAACCAGAGAGAAATCTGTGTTTTATTGCAATTTCAAATACAGCTAGCGCCATCTCTTGCAAGATCTTAGCACTAACTCATTTCAACTAACGAGTCTGTAGATAAATGAATAACTATTTTTAAAGAACTGTAACGTTAAAAAAAAATGCAACGTTACAATACACCCCCTCCAATGAAAGTTTCGAACGTAGTGAGAAACTAAGCTGCCCTCAGCGTCAGTAATTAAAATCCTACCGGAGGAGAGTGCAACCATTTACTGAAAACATGCAAAAATCAAAACCTGTGGCGATGAGACAAAAAAACTTAACCTAAAAATTTGCCTTGGCATCGCCAGGACTCCAAAGAGACACCGACACACAGAAGTGGCCTACGGCACGGCGGGTAAACGAACAACTTACCAGCTAAAATCACCATAGCCATAAACCAAAAAAACAATCAGCACACTAGTGGCCTTAAGCGAAACCTCCACCTAAGAAACAACCTATCAACAGATCCCTACTTCACTAGCGAGTGTTACGATACGTCGCTGTCTAAAAACATACATGCAAAATTTTATTTGAAAAAACACATGCAATAAAAGCTTGATCAATAACATCAAGAACATTTGTTTACACCAGGAGTGTAAGATCGCTGGTTAAACACAAGCATGCAAAAAAAAATTTGACGTTGAGACAAAATATGAAAAAAACTTAACCTAGGGGTTTGCCTTGGCATCGTCGGAGCTCATGCGAGACACCGACACACATTCTGTGGCCTACGGCAATGGTTGATACGACTTAGGTACCATTCAGACACCATCACTACAAAAGGAGACCACATAAACCAAAGCAAAACTACCTTGACTTACAAAACAACAAAATATTTCCAACAGCTTTGACGTTAGTCCAATCTTTGATAATCAAAACCCCCACCCTGCCAACTTCAGGACCATAGTATAACACCTTCTGTCCGGAACACAACATTGATTCACTCACATACTCCTTTCATTCATCTAACTTTCTTCCATCACCTACCGAGCTCCTATCAAATCTTATCTAATATCCATCATCTAACCTAACGTAGCAACAAGTTTGTTTACTTTCGCCACCCCTTGCAATAACCCCAAAGTTTTTTATAGGAGATACTCGTAACTCCATACTTTCTGAAAATGTAGGACAAAACAAAAAGTTTTTTTCCCTAAAAAAAAATTATTGGATTACCAATATTAATTAAACTCATCAACCGTCTTCGGGGTAAACCCTCGAGTTGTAAAAACAATTACTCGACCGTCAACGCAATGTCAGCTCGGGTCGGTAACAAAGGCAACCGTCTTCGCGGGGTGAACCGCTCGAGTTGGGAAAAAAAATTACACAACCGTCAACGCACTATCAGCTCGGGTTGGTAACAAAAGCAACCGTCTTCAGGAGAACCTTCGGGTTGTTAAACACAGACTTACAAATAAACTTACTCAAAGTTTTATTTATCTAAGTACCCATTTAAATACAAAAAAACTAAAACTAGAGGTTAAACGCTCTAGTGCGCTTGAGCACGCATAAAAACCTAAAACTAACCTAAACCTAGGGTTCGCCTTGGCATCGCCGGGTCCCGTGCGAGACACCGACACACTAGAAGTGGCCTACGGCATGGTAGGTTAGTAACGCACCTTTATCTTCGAAATATGCCAAGCACCTAGTGGTTTTCCATCTAGTGACACCAACTCATAAACAAGAGGAGAAAGGACTTTGGCCACTATGCACTTTTCAAACTTCGGCGCGAGTTTGGAGGCTTTGTATTTCACAGCATCGCTTTGGACAAATGTCTGCTTCCACACTTCCTGACCAACCCTCAAGGTCAAAGGTCGTCTGCGGGTGTTATAATACTTCGCATTTGTCTGATGCGCTTTAAGGATCCTTTCTCTGACCTTCTCAAAGACCTCTTTTAAAATACCGAACTCGCCCGCATATTCCTCTCTAGGCATTGTTACTTCATAGTCGCCCTCTTGCGACTTTTTATAAAATGAACCATTTATAATCGGCTCCCTACCATGCACTAAAAAGAATGGCGAAAACCCTGTGCATTCATTTACAGCGCTATTTAGCGCGAACTGTATCTTGTACAGATTCACGTCCCAAGTCCTATGATCATCCTTGACATAAGACGAAACTGCTGTCATAACCGTTTTATTGTAGCGTTCGACTAGGTTGACTTGTGGCGTGTATCTTGGGCCATAATGGACCCTGGGGATGTTATAACGTTCTAGTAACCCACGAAATTCCGATCCCGTAAATTGAACCCCATTATCGGTAATTACGGTTTCAGGAACCCCATGAGTTAAAAGGACAAAATGTTCAAACGCCTTAGCCACTAAAGCGCTAGTCGCACGACGCAAAGGAAAAAGCATAGTATACTTGGAGAAACAGCAGGTTACCACTAAAAGGTGTACAAAACCCGAGCGTGACTTTGGCAAGGGACCCACCAAATCGCACGAGAGGACTTGCCACGGCCTATAGCACTGTTTCGGTTGACCCATGAGACCTGGAGTTAGTCGGGTGGAGTGCTTATATGCGGCGCAAGTATTGCAGTTTTTCACGAATTCCACCACGTCACGGTACATTCCTGGCCAGTAAAACTGCAGGGAAAGTTTCCTGTGAGTTTTAAACACGCCGAAATGTCCGAACGTGGGTGGTTCGTGGTGATCAGCAATCACTTTTGCTCGCTGTCTTTTGGGCACAACCACCTTCCAATCGAACTCCTGAGTCAAACTGTACTTAGATTTACTAAACCGATACAGCGTGCCATTATCCACTCGATAGTTCGGAAAGTTTTGCGGATTATTTTGACAACCTTTAAAAATTCGGTCGTACCAGTCGTCACTACTGTCAACGCCATCAACCGCTTCGACTGGTAGGAGACGTGATAACGCGTCTGGTACGACGTTGTCCTTACCCTTCCTATGCACGACCTTAAAGTTGTATTGTGATAACCGGCATCCCCATCGTGCCAAACGACCAGTAGGGTTTTCGAGACGAAGGAACCACTGCAACGACGCATGATCCGTTACGACAGTGAACTCGCGAGTCCCCAAATAGGGTTCAAACTTTTCGACCGCGTAAATCACTGCCAACGCTTCGCGTTCCGTCGCACCGTAGTTTCGCTCGTTTTTATTAAGAGACCTACTGATATATGCAATTGGATGCTCCTCCCCGTTCTGTACCTGTGTTAACATAGCGCCTATTCCATAACTTGAAGCGTCACAGTGTACAGTAAAAGGTTGGTCAAAATCGGGACAGGCCAAAACTGGAGCAGAAACAAGAGCGTTTTTGAGTTCGTTGAAAGCGGAGTCTGCCTCCGAGCTCCAATTAAACTTGACCTTGGCGCTCGTTAACGCATTTAAAGGAGCAGCGATAGTTGAAAAATTCCTAATAAATCTACGGTACCACGAACACGTCCCTAAAAACATTTTTACCTCTTTAGGGTTCGATGGTACTGGAAAATTCAGTATCGCGCTCACTTTATCCGGATCCGTTCTTAAACCGCACTCATCCACGACATAGCCCAGATATTTGAGAGAGCTCCTAAAAAACTTACTCTTCTCAAAATTGATGGTTAAAGACGTACTTTTAATCCGATCATGTAACCTATTTAGCAACAGAAGATGCGTCTCGTAATCCTCACTCACAACGATTATGTCATCAACATAACAGAAAATCATGCCCTTTGTGACGTCGCTACAAAATGGATGACCGAAGAGCATATCCATTAGTCTCTGTTGTCTAGCGGGAGCGCCACAAAGTCCAAAAGGCATAACTTTAAATTTGAATAGACCTCGTCCGGGAACAGTGAAACTAGTTTTTTCCTGTGCCGTTTCTTCTAAAGGAATTTGCCAGAAACTAGCTTTAAAATCAACGCTGCTGATAAACTTAGCGTTTTTCAGGCTGTCCAGGATCTGCGGAATGTATGGAATGGCGTAAGCGTCACCTTTAGTAATAGCGTTCAGCTTACGGCAGTCCAGACAAAAACGCCAGGAACCGTCGGATTTCGGAACCATCAGCACAGGATTGTTCCACGGGCTTTCACTTTTGGTGACCACATCCAATTCCAACATCTTGTCTAACTCCTTGTGGAGTTGACCTAACTTTTCCTGGGACATTGGATATGGTCGACACTTTATGGGAGGAGAATCACCGGTGTCAATCGTGTGCTGAATCAAATTAGTCCGACCCAACCCCTTACGTTCGAAAGAGATGTCCTTAAAACTTTCTATCATGGAATCCGCCAATTCCCTCTGGTGTAAGGACAGATCCTGAAAAGATTGGACAGAAGTTACCGGACCATTCAAATTTGAAAGATTCACTAAAAAATCAGGAGGTGAGTTAACGTACGCAATGCTCTTAAATATTTCCGGCATTAAATTAAAAGCTTTCCAGAAATCTACGCCTAATATTATATTTGAGACGATAGATGGTATTACATGAAACTTAATTATCTTGGTAACGTTATTAAAAGTAATGGGCAATGTCATGAAACCGATAGTATTACACTCTGATCCATCAGCGACGGTTACTCTGGAGTCCGTGGAAGATTCCACCGGATAACCCGCATTCACCAATCGTGTGTGAGCTCCGTTACCAATAATGGAAACAGCTGCGCCCGCGGTCCGCGGAAGGTGGTTGTGCCCGAATCTAACAGACCACAAATTGTCAAATCCAATAAATTTACATTTAAATATGGTCGTACATCACTTGAATGTGGTTCAAACAAAACCGGGGCGACGTTATGTGATTTAAAATAATTCACCACTAACTCTTGCCAGTATTTCCAATCTTCAGGGTCGGACTTCCCTGAAGTGGTTCCGCCGCGGTTTAAGCGGTTTAGTTTTTTTGGCTTGGCATTACACTTCGGACACGACCTCACGGTGTAACCGAGCTCACCACAAATAAAACACTTAACCCTTTTATCCTCAGCCGGACACTGTGCTCTGGTATGAGTGTTTACCTTGCATCGGTCGCAACCCCAAACCTTTTTGTTTGAATCATAAGTCCTAGGTTTATTTTCCGGAGGCTTAACAAAGTTGTTCTTGTTCAGTTGTCTATTATTCTGTGTAGGTTTATTCCCTACGACACTGACCGGAGTCTTACCTTTACCCTTATAAACTAACTCGGGATTCAAACTTGAGGCCTTGGGTGGCTCAGTAAACAAACTTGTTTTTTGCCGTGCTGCCTCTAACCTACGGCATACCGTTTTTAAATCAGTCACTGTTTCAAAGTTGTGTAACGCCAGCTGTTCTGTAAAAGTCGGCCTAACATTGTGTAACAAAATTTCCACTTTCTCTTCCTCGGACAAAGGTTTCTTGAGTCGCGAAAATAAGCAACTCATAACTGAGAAATAAATATGAATCAGTTCATCTTGACCTTGGGTCCTAGACCGAATCTCCCCCATCAGTCGATAATCGTAGTCGACGATGTCAAATTCCTCCAAAAGCAAAGAACTGAGGTCTTGCCAAGAGGAGATTTGGTCTTTGACGCCTCGGTACCACATCAGACCCTGATTTGAAAATAGCGAGAAAGCAGACCTAAATAATTTTTCTTGCGAAACATTGTACGCAATTGCATGTTCAGCAACAGACTCTAAAAAGCTACGGGGATTTCCCGTGCCGTCGAACTGTATTTTCCACTTGGCGACGTTGGAGTCCGCCGAGCAAGTGGTTGGAGATGACACAGGCACCTGAGGATCGATCGCCTTGTCATTTGCTGGTGGTGATGAAGATGAGGACGATGAACCAGATTCATGCGAATCCAGACGCTGACGCAATTGTTTAAGGGCATCCTTGATACTGGATTTCACCGTGCTGTCAGCTTCTGCTTCCGCATTCACCCTATCCAACCTAAACCACAAATGACAGAACAAAGCCTTAGCCCTAGCCAGCAGACTTCGTTCACCTGAGGACTCAAAATCGCCGATGCGTTTCCGAAGGTCTTTTAATTTGTCGCAGATGATCGGCAACTCTTTCGCTGGAAGCGCATCGTCGTCACCTAAAATATCTTCAGGCTTAAAGTCTTTTATTAAATCTTTCAACTGTTTTCTTAATTTGTGGACTGTGTCCTCAGGTGTTTCGCCACGAATAGAAACCTCGTAAATCAGCTCGTCGCGATGCAGAGAATAAAGGTGCACTGTGTTCAATTCCATTTCGAAGAAAAAAAATTTTTTTCAAAAATACCAAAAAAAAACCTAAGTTTAAAACAAATATAGTTTAGTTATATTATTTTAAAATTATTAATCGTTATTAAATTCTCCACTAAAGTTGAACGAAACAAAAAAAAATTGTCCTAAAAATTTTTTTATAAACTGATGGTCACCCTACTTCATGAATAAAAAAATATTTTTACAAGTCTTTGTGACCAATAAAGAAAATATCCTTAAACTGTTATGTTAACACTAAATACTTAATTATTGTTAAAATGTATGCATTAACATGTTAAATTCCTTACTTAAAGTTAACATTCAATACTTTTTTAACAAAACTTTTAACAAAATGCGTTACTGCCAGTACAATGTTAGTCGACGTTGTTACTAAGAACCGTAAAATTTATCCACATAAAAGGTACAGAAACAATCACCTTTTAGTTTCTAAAAATAGAATGGTTAATTCTATTAATCAAAAATAACACAACATTTTGTTGACTTGAAATTACTAAACACTGTTATAGTTTGTGAACAAATAAGACAAAACCTACAAAAAAAAAATGGTTTTAGGTTTGTCGCATTACAAATTTTACAAAATTAAGTTTTTGTTATTAGGTCGGTACCAATTTAATAAAACAAAACAAATGATAAAGTACCAATCAAAACCAATAACAAATGTCCACAAACCATGCCTTGTTGAGTTTACTGAACAAAAAAATAATACAAATTTCAAGTTTACGTTCAAAATTGACTATTTTAATACCAAATTATTCACTAAAATTAATTGAATTGGGATTTATTTAATCACAATAATGGGCGCCATTGAAAACTTGTTATTTGACTAGGTATTGAAAACTATACTTTTACTTAATTGTTAAGTATTTGAAGACTATACGCTGTGTGACTTAGACTGACTTGGGACAGAAATGAAAGATGTGCATTGTCTCAAGGCCTATGTTTTATTTGCTTTTTAACACGTTTTGATGATACAAAGTACACAAGGATTTCCCTCTATCCGATTATGATGGTAGGTACTTAATTAGTTTTACAACATCCTTTCTTCTTAAATTTAAGGTACTAACCAAATACAAATCAAGTGCTATGAGATGTAGGTATTTAAGAAAGAAAACCCTAGTGGAGAATATATCACTATTTCAATCTAAGCATTGCAGACGTATAAGACCGGCTGGGTCGCTTTAATGTTGGTTCGCGATCATGATTAAAATCATCCCAATTCACAAAAGGTAAATTACTTAATAAATGACTCTAAATTTAGAAAACGACTGTCAGCCTACCAAGAGCTCCCAGGCGGCAGCGGCTGGGAGAGAATCATTCTATAAGACGGTCCCAGCGTCTGTCGACTGGATGAAGTGGTGAACTGACCTTCAGGAATCCTTGGTGGAAACTCGGTAACGGCTTCATACCAAAGATCTTTCAACACGGGTACCTTCCTTCTTTTGGCAACCCATTATAGTTTTACTTGCGTTATCATCTCAGCATGTGATCCATCGCAGAAGGTTAGTAGGTAAAGAAACTAACCTGAAGTTAAACTATATCCCAACTATATAATCATCGAAAAAGAGTAAAAAAGAAAGAAAAAATGATGACCCAATCACGGAAACGGCATCTTCTTTATTAATATTTCTATAAAGTGAAGAATGCCAGCATGACTGTCTCCGGGACATTCCCTCCACCCTGAAAAAGCACATGTCGAAACCACGATCAGTATTTTGGTTTTCTCAAAAATACATCGTGTGGGCAGATGGTTTACTTACCAAAATTAAATTATAAAACGGATTACTACATAATTCCCCGAGCGATAAGCTGATGCTCCTTGATTTAAAATACTTTTAGCTTCCTCATCTCTCACAATTAATTTCCACCTCCTCTCAACCTTCCAAAGCCAAAATCTGAAGTCAAAATCACATTTCTCTTGTCCGCACTGACAGCCGTCAACGTCAGTCGACATTTTACTTTTTAAAACAAAATGATTGTAACCAGAGAGAAATCTGTGTTTTATTGCAATTTCAAATACAGCTAGCGCCATCTCTTGCAAGATCTTAGCACTAACTCATTTCAACTAACGAGTCTGTAGATAAATGAATAACTATTTTTAAAGAACTGTAACGTTAAAAAAAAATGCAACGTTACAGAACGACACACACAACTAAACTGTTTTAACAGCATTTTTTCTTGAATGTGCAGGTGAGGAAATTAGCAACCTGTTAAGTTTTAATTACGACTAACGCTGATTAACATAGATAAGTTATATTAAGTATGGCGACCTGATTGGTGCAGTGGTCAACATGCCGCCTACCACGCAAGAGGTCCCGGGTTCGATTCCCGGCCGGGCAGAAATTGAAATGATGAATTTTAATTTCTATGACGGGTCTGGGTGTTACTATGTATAATAAATATATATTTAAAAATATAATAATAATAATAATAAATCTTTATTGAAATAATCTTAAATCACTATTTACAACAAGTCTAAACATAGATAATATAGGGAAAAGAAATAAAATGTGCCTGAACTAGGATTAACCTGTGTTTCAGGCGAAAAAAGGACTAACAAAACTACTTAAAATTATTAAACAATAAAATACAACGTAATTAATAATTAAATGAAAAATAAAAAACAAAAATTCGCAAAAAGAGCTAAAACAAAAACAATGTTTTTTTTATATAAATCTACATTAGCGAGAAAAACCTACATATTCTTTTTGTAATAAAAAAATAATTCTTCTCGATACGGTTTCACAAACATTACCTACAATTACACCCGCCCTGCGTCATCAAAATTTTAATCTAGGTCAATGGCAGTGATGCATACTTCAAGTTTAATTACAAATATTTATCTGTAGTTATTTATTTTGTTTTGCAAACAATTTAGATGTGGTGAATTATTATAAAGGTTAGTAGAACACTGGTGATCGGTTATTGTCGCATCAAAAACGAATGCTATTAATGAATTGTTATAAAAACAGAAAATACATAATATGTTAAAATTATTTAAAAATAACATTAGTGAAAGATTAGGCTTTTAGGCTCCTATATAATCTATTGAGTTTATATATCTTTGTTCAGCATTTCTTTTAGCCGGACAGTCAGCATCACCTGTTTTGTGGTTAGAGGGCTTCTTGAAGTGCAAGCATGTAGCACATTTTGGAGGCTCAGTTTTTTTAGCACAATCCTTGATGGCGTGACCTATTTCGCCACAGTGTCCGCAGGTTGTGGCCTCCTCTCGGCATGTCTTGGCCGCGTGACCGTACTGCTGGCACTTGTAGCACCTCGTCACAAGAGTGAAGTCCCTGACAGGGCACGAAGACCAATTCACAAATACTCTGTCATTAGTAATTAAGGCTTTTCGTATATCTGCAGGGACTTCTATAACATAGTTGCAGGTCTCAGCCTCCTTCTTTCCTGACTTATGACTTAATCTAATAGAGGTCAAAAAGGCATCGATTGTCATGCCATGAAGTTTATTGGATAAGTTTTGCTGAAAAATGCAGTTGAAGACTTCCGTTTCCTGCATACACACGGGCACTCCAATAACTACGATTCGCGGCTTTCGTTTAGGTGGTTCATCCACAGTGAGGCCAGAGGTCATCAGTTGTGCCGTCTGCTTCAGTTTCTCAACGTCGTCCTTGGTGTCAGTGCTGATGATAACACCACCATTTTTTGTTTTGCGCAAACTTCTTACATGCAGCTTCATTTGTTCCGGTTTGATAATTTTCTTAACTAGAGTTTTTGTCTCCTCGCTCGACTTTGTTTTGTCAGTAGGGTATATTGCGACAGAATTCAAGTTGTTGGGCTTAATCAGGTTGTTAGCACTTTTTTTAACAACGTCGGCGAAGGAAACTGAACCCGCGGCTGGTTTTGAGGACTCTTCAATCGTTAGTTTGAGGTCTTGAAGTCGCTGCGAAAGGTCATGTTTTTCTTTAAGAGCTTGAATTGAAATATGGGTCTGAATAGTTTTCTGCTTAAGGGACTGGTATTGGACGGCCAGTTGAGATGTTCCATGGCTAACTTTGCGGCATAAATTGTTGATACGTAATTTCTGGTCTGAATTTAATTTACCTTCGCACGAAATAGCGCAGACCTCATTTAGGCATTGTTCAATGCTTTTCATCCAATTCTGGATATCAGGAGTGGATATAACTTCTGGAGGGTCCTCTTCATGTTGAGCGGGCACGGGCGCCGGAAGTTGGCGCGAGGGCGTGGGCGGCGGGCTGCGGGCCGTTACCGCGCTCCGGTTAAAGGGGCTGCTATCCATTTTTATTGTTGTTCACTTAACATCGTAAAAATAACAAAACAATTCACTTAAAGCAATTACCGTTCGGCATAGATAAATGTCTCTTCCGCGAATCGTAAATCTAGGTCACAATTATTTTGCAAGTTATTGTTTAATTAATCACATGAATTAATCGACACGTCTGATCACATCGGCGATTCAATATGACTATATAAGTAGTCTAGCTGTCTAGCTGCCTAGCTGTCATATTACAAGCTTTACTTAGTTTGAGGCTAGATGGCGCTGTGTGAAATTGTCCAAGCATTTATTTATTATTTATTTAATTGATTTACGTACCGTATCATAATATTCATCCGATGAATATTCGTCGTCATCGGAAGCGGCACCATGAAGGGGCACATCAGCGACGGCAATGTGTCTGTAACATCGGAAATATATGATAATAATCGCCGATAAATGTCCAGATTCTCGGTGGGCATGAGTTTCTTACGTTATATTTACGTCGTCTTCGTTGAAGATGTTCAGCAGAGGGGCCGTGACACCGGCGTACTCAGACTGGGTCTCCTGTGATAATAACCTATTCATTTAATTTCTAATAACGTTAGGCAAAACATTATAATATACGTAAGAAACAGACGGCATATACTTGCGTGGCAGCGTTGATGTAGACGGTGGTGAGGTGGTGGTGTGGCGCGAGGCGGCGCAGCTCGAGCGCGAGGTAGGCGCCGCCCGCGCCGCCCGCCCAGCACCCGCCCGCGCCCGCGCCGCACGACGACCGGCTCGCAACGCACCACCCGCCGTCTTCTGTAAAAACAGAGTTTCGTCACACCCCGGGCACTCCATACAAACGCCGCGTTTCAACTACCTATTCCACAGACGCTACAGTACTAGGCACGTATCTTGAAATTATTTCGACGGAGTGGGGATAAGTTCGCGCATGTGCTCTTGTGAGCGACCAATAGCGCGCGCCCCTCTCCCGCCGCCCGCTCCCCTCACCGCTACGCATACCCAAAATATGTGTTTCGCGCAATCCCCACCCGATTTCAAGTTATATGCCTCGTACTGTACACATGACGTTTTTGCACACGCGCAACTGTGTGCGTGAAGTCTAGGGCTATTGAAGCTTTGAAGCATACGAACTGGCTAAGGAACTGGCCTACGAACTCGCGGGGCGCGGTGAGGTAATTGATTGCGGGGCGGGGCGGAGTTTCCTTTCTGTACGGTAGTATTTATATCTATTCTGTGGTTTCGTCGTAATTCCACTTCTTTTGAGCTGCTACGCTAAAGGAACAGACTGAAGGTTGCAGTTTAAACCCAATTGAGGACAGTTTGGAAGTGAAAATTGAATTCCGTCTAGATTTCCATAAATTCCTGAGCTTTTGCACTAGTAACTGTAAAGCTTCGTACAGACTGAGGCGAATTCCGCGCGAAATTCGCGAGTGCGACTACGTAACTCAAAGCGATAGCCATAGCCATAGCCATTGTCAAAGAAATTGCTATGGCAATGGCTATGGCTATGGCCATTGCTTTGAGTTACGCGATCAAAATCTGTCAAAATGAGCGACGCGCGCGATTCGCTCGCCTCAGTCTGTACGAAGCTTAATGGCCCAGCCACAGCCCGGCGCGGCAAGTGAATTCGGTAATCATTGCGTGGTCGTGATGACGAGCTGAGAGGCCACCATCGAGATAGCGCGCAGTGGTTAATGAATTCGCTTGCTGCTGCGCCACCCGCCACGGCTAGCTATGGCCGGGCCATAAAGCGACATTTTGTTCAGCTTTGTGCCGCCGGATAAACTATTATAAGATCACTTCGTAGTCCGTCTGACTGTCTACACTTCTTGCTCTAGGAGCAATACAAGATGACCTTCATGGTCGAGTTGTTTGTACGCTCGTTTTCAAGGTGTTGCCATCTCTAAGGTCTCGGGTTCGATCCCCGGCTGGGTTAATTTAGAAAACGAATTTTTCTATAATTATGGGCTTAGGTCTAGGTGTTTGTAGTTCCATTGTTGTCTCTGATTTCCATTACACAAGTGCTTTAGCTACTTTGGAATCAGATCAATGTTTGTGATGTTTTCTAACATATATTTATTTCTCTTGAGGTCAAGTTCAGTCACAGATAGGGTTGCCAACCATACTTTATAATAACGTATCCTACTTTATTTTGGTAATTATACTTTATACTTTTACATACAAATAAAGTATGCAAAAATACTTTATTTTCAACCTTTACTGTGATGCGTAAAACATACTCATCATGGGTACTTAACGATTTATAATTGCTGAACGAAATGTTACCTATCTTTCCCAAAGAACTTTTTTAATACATCTTTGATCTTTCCGATTCACGCCAACAGCGCCAACAGTGATTACGCTCGCGACCATGGGCAGCGTTAGCGTTGTCATCAGCGCGCTTACGGTTGATTCGGAACGGATTATTGGCGCTGACAGCGCTGTTGGCGTGAATCGGAAAGGCCTATTAAGTACAGTAGAAAAATGGCAATATGTACTTAAAAATGCATCTGATAGCTTACTAAATATAAAAAAATATATTTCTTATCTACTCTCCATTCCTGCCACTTCAGCTTTCACTGAAAGAGTTTTTTCTATAATGTATCTAAAGTGGCGAGAAGAGAGAAATAGAGCATCAATAAATTTAATTAAAAACGAATTGTTTATTTATTTAAATTTAAACGGTGATTGTCAAACAAGCTTTGTAACATCTAAAGACAACAAAAAATTGTTAGCATGTGCTAAAAGCACACAAAAATACGTGTTTAAAGCAATAAAAACATAAAATTTGAAAAATACTTTTTTTTCTTCCAAATACTTTATTTTTTTCCTATCCAAACCACTTTATACGTTTTTTTTGTCAAAAAAAGTTGGCAACCCTAGTCACAGAATAGATAATAGTACTAGCGTACAGTAAGTAAGTTACACTCCGCAAAATCGCTTAAATAAATTGCGACTCTTGCTCTGACACAATAAAGTGCAATTCAGGTCGCACAGCACCCCCTTCGCTCCAAAACATGCACTTAGTAGTTGCCTTCCTTTCTATCGCGTAGGTCTTATCTTTTCTGATGTATGAAATTTGTCCTCTCAGAGGACGCCGAGCGCTTCATACTCGCGCGCGGAGTGAAAGTGTCTGTTCCTACCGTCCGGCTGCAGCACAAGCAGCTCCCAACGCAGCGCGAGCGCGACCGGCCCCGCAAGGAGCAGGCGCGCTCCGTCCTTGCCCCGCGCACGCGCACGCACATCACCTTGCGCCCACTGCGCGCGCGCCACGCGCTCCCACCCGCGCGACAGCAAGCTGCGTCGCCATACCTCATGCCAGTTCTCATTATCCTCATCCAGCTCCCATATCTGCAGCGAGAAACACGAGAATAGTGCTTGTAGCCAATGATATTAAAAGTATAGATACGTTACGCGCACTCCAAAATGGCAAGACGAAAGTCAGGTAATTGCCCGACTTTCAATTAGTCAGGCACAGGCTCTCGACTAGGGCATGGATACCGGTATACCGGTATACCGAAATACCGGTATACCGATAATTTTTTTCGGTATTTTGATACCGGTATTTGAGGATAAAATACCGGTATTTCGGTATTTCGAAAAAAGTGATAAATTTTTGCTACGGTTTTTAAAGACTACGCAGAACGCTCGATTTGTATGGTGTATAGTGTTGTTCATACTGCAGATGAGTTTTCATATGACACGAATCACGAATAACCACGATTAAAGAGAAAATATCCTATACAAAACACTGCATGCATATAGCTAATACATATATAGTTGGTATTTAATGATATTGCTTCTAGTTGCTCGTCTAATGTTTTCATCATCATCGAATCAGCCGCATAACACCTACTGCTGGGCATAGACCTCCACCAAGGATCTCCATAGAGATCGATCCTGCGATGACCGCATCCAGCGGCTTCCCGCGACCTTCACCAAATTGTTGGTCGACCTTGTCGGGGGCCTACTCACGCAACGTCGTCTTGAGCACGGTCGGCATTCCAGAACCTTTCCGCCCCAAAGACCATCGGTTTTTCTCTCCCCCGTGTGTGTTTTTCCCACCCCCTGCCACTTCAGCTGAGCAATCCTTCAAGCGATGTCGGGTACTTTACTTCACCTACGGATCTCCTCATTTCAGATTCGATCACGCAGGGAAAAGCCTAGCATGGCTCTCTCCATTGTATGGTGGGTGACCATGAGCCTTCTTATGAGATCCATAGATAGTGACCTCGTTTCACTGTCGTATGTCATCACTAGTAACACACACTGGTCATAGACTTTCGCCTCAAGGCTCAAGGCATCTGCGCATCCGACTTACATCATTGTCTCAAGACAATGAGGTAAGTCAGATGCGAAGATTTTTCGAAGTTTCCCAAATGCTGCCCATCCGAGTTGAATTCGACGAGAGATCTCTTTCTCGAAGTTGGACTTACCTAACTAGACTGCCTGTCCTAAGTATACATAATGGTCAACAACTTCAAGTGTAGTGTTCCCAATATGAAGTGAAGCGGGCACAACATGGGCATTCGGCATGATTTTCGTCTTATCCATGTTCATCATAAGACCCACTCTTTGGGAAGCACTACAGAGATCTTCGAGCATTATGTTCAGGTCTTCCAAGGTCTCAACCATAAGAACTATATCATCGGCAAAACGAAGGTGTGTTAGGTACTGGCCATTAATGTTGATGCCGAGTCTTTTCCAGTCTAAGAGTTTAAAGATATCCTTCAACGCAGCTGTGAACAGTTTTGGAGAAATAACCTCTCCCTGTCTCACACCTCGCTGCAATTGGATAGGATTTGTGCTCTGGTTCTGTACTCGGAACCACATGGTGGCATTTTGGTATAAATACCTCAACACCTCGATATACCTGTAGTCTACTGGGTACCTCTGGAGAGATTGCAGCAGAGCCCAAGTTTCAATCGAATCAAAAGCTTTCTCATAGTCCGCGAACGCCAAGCAAAGTGGCAGATTATACTCCTCAGTCTACTGTATAACTTGCCGCAGCGTATGGATGTGGTCTATGGTGCTAAATCATTTCGGAACCCGGCTTGTTCGGGCGGTTGGAAGACGTCGAACTTGCGAGCGAGACGATTCGTAAGGACTCTCGAAAATAACATTTAGATATGGCTCAGAAGTAAGATGGATCTGTAGTTCTTTAAGAGGGACTTGTCACCCTTTTTAAAGAACAAAAACACCTCACTTATGTTCCATGCCTTCGGCGTTCTGCCCTCGACGATGACGGGATTGAAAAGCTTTTGGAGGACTTTAGGTATCGGCTTACCGCCCGCTTTCAGTAGTTCTGTAGTGATTCCGTCGTCACCCACCGCCTTGTTGTTTTTCAGCTGTTTGAGAGCCATACTAATCTCGTACAGGCTGACGTCCGGGATATCTTGAGTATAGTATTGGGTAAGCTTGGCTCTGGGGTCTTTAGCCTTGCTTTCAACAGGTATCTGCGTGGAATATAACTGCCCATAGAAACTCTCGATCTCCCTCAAGATTTCAGGCTTCGATGAGATGATGTGTCCGTCGTCAGTTTTCAGCTTCGTCATCTAGCTTTGCCCAATAGACAGATCTCTCGTGAATACTTTGGTGCCTTTATTTCGTTCGATGGCCTTTTTGATACGATTCGTTTTAAATTCGAATTAAATTCGAATTAAATGCGAAGGTCGCTCGTCAAAGATAGATATCTGTCTATTAAGCTGCCGATAACGATGAGCATCCGCTGAGCTCTGGAGCCTCATTTCATGTCTCTGATCCATGAGTAAGAGTTTGTGGTTGGAGAGTTTCTTTAGCTTGGGATGGCGGGTCTTAAAGACTTGGATCCTACCGTACGGACGGTATCCACTACCATGTTGTTTAGATCGTCCACATCTATGCTGTTCTCAAGAGCTTCGAAGCGGTTCTGAAGTTCGAGTTGAAAGCTTTCGAGGTTGAATGTTTATTTTACTTGAGTGAAATTGCGCCTACATGTTTTCTTATTATTAGAGAGTAAGACTGATTTGTTGTGATATTTGTGTCAATGAAACAAATAGTTCTTGGATCAAATTATGTATATGCTTTAGTATTCTTAATTACCTATACTTTAATAACTCATTTTGTTGTTTCTAGTGAGTTTGTAAATAGTTTGAGTGTTTCTGTCCTATAGCTTTAATCACTCTCCGCAAATAATATATAATAATCGTTCTTGGAATCATTTAAACAGGAACTAGTAGTACTTTAAAAAAAATACTGAAAAAATACCGAAATTTCGGTATACCGGTATTTGAAATTTCAATACCGGTATACTGCCCGGCATATATATTGGCAAGAGAATGAAAGGGACAAAAGATGCGCAGTAGCCATAAACACTAAGTTTATGGCTACTGCGCATCTTTTGTCTCTTTCATTTTCTTGCCAATATATATGCCGGCATCTGTATCAATACCGATATGGAAATTATTCCGGTATTCGATGCCCTACTCTCGACACGGAAACACACGCGACTCTCGTCAGTCAGACGCGATAAAATTGTGAAATTCCATTAAAAAAATGTCTCCTTGCGTCTTTAGACGATGTACAAATTATACAGTAACAGTCAGAGATCGGAAAAATGCTTAATTTCACACGTAAGTACTGTATTTAATAAAAATATGTATTTTCTATAACTTTATCCGGCCATATTGTACAAAGAGCGCGCTGTCTGCTTTGCGTGTGTGAGTGAAGGAGACAGCTGACGCGCTTTCAATTCACGGCCAATGCGCATGCAGCGGTCAATGAGTGTATTTATAGTACCGTTGCGCTGTTTTAAATAGCAATTATGTTGGCGTATAATTCATCTTTACTTTTAATATCATTGCTTGTAGCTGTCATTCTTACCAATTTTATTTAGAAATTACCTGAAAAATAATAGGTAAGAAATTATTAAGGGAGTCCATGAAACTGAACAACTTTCTCAAAGAAACATAGGGTCAAATATATTTAAAAAAAAACTTTTCATACAAATCAAGATAGATCACGTGATCAGTTTAGTATGGGATGACCAAAATTTTTTGGCGTATTTCGACACATGTTTCATGGAGAAAGTTGTTCAGTTTCATGGACTGAACACATCCTTAAAATTTGGAGAGTGGTCACAAATGCACCATCACCGTACAATATTTAAGCTTTCGTGCAAGTATTGAAGTGAACCCAGACCAGCACTTGTGCGTCGTCGGTGGTGAGGGCGAGGCGGCGCGCGGCGCGGTCGAGTGCGGCGTGCAGCAGCGCGCCCGCCGCCGGCGCCGACAGCCGCGCCGACAGCTCCCAGCTAGCGTGCACGCGCACGTACTCCTCACGCCACGATATGCCTGCTATTAACAAAATATATGTGGGAGAATGCACGTCTTTTCTTAGTAAATAAATAAAAAACTATGCAAATAGTAGATTTTTATTACAATTAATATAATTGTTACAAATAATTAGTTTATTCAATGTAATTTATAAATAAAAGTCACTAAACGACTCGTAAAACAACTGTGTGCACGTGCGCCTCCCCACTGCGCCATCACGCCACATCACGCCACCGAGCTTGTTTGCGCACGTGTATAAAAGCGGCTTGCGCAGGTGTCGATAGCTCAGACGTTGTTCAACTGTCGGACACGGCACTCTGTCGGATCGGTGCTCTGAACTATCTGGTAATGTAGTTAAGCATTACTCCTTTTATGACAGTAATAATAGTGTAATAAAATTACAATATTTCATGCAATGTTAAAGCTAATAAATCTAAGACATGTGATAAATTTAGAATCAATAACTTATTCGATAACTTAGTCATAACCACGACATTGAAATAAATTAATAAATATCTCACATTGCCATCCTTTCTTTTATTTTCTCTCACATCAGAAGTGAGATCTAACCTAGTTGGATTACATATACTCTGCCTTCGAATTTTTATGTTTCAGGAATATCAAAATGCTTGCTGTAGAATCCGCCACGTTGGCGACTTTGTGTTGAAGATCAAGTCGCGTAACCAATTGTGAATCTGAGTCATCAATCCTGGGTGGTTGCAAATATCTGAACAGTGGAATGAAGCATGAAAAAGTGCGACAGTTCCCGTTTGATCGACGAATTGCTGATAAGTACCCATAGATTTTACGTTTTTGTAAGATACCCGTAGATTTTACTAAATTATTATCATTTGGTCAATCCAAGTGTGCAAGGATCGTAGCAGGTGGCGATCCATAGTCTCTGCCTACCCCCATGGGAAACAGGCGCGAGTTTATGTATGTATGGTCAATCCACAACTATAATTTTCAAAGTCAAAAAGAATGACGTTCCTTGTAATATTAAAAAAAATCAAGTAGAATTTGGCGTAGAAAATGATGACGCAAATGCTGCGCAAAGAGTGCTATATGTTTCGTAAAATAAGTGTACTTTCGTGGAGGTTGATTGATACAAAGATTCTGGGTTCGAATCCTGGTATACATAATTTTGTGATGCGTAGTTAGTCACAGATTTTTAAATTCTTCTTTATTTTTACCCGTTATTTAGTAACCACAGTACAAGTTTTGCATAACTTGGAACTGGAACTAAATGATTGGTGTGAATTGTCTAGACTAGAATATATAATTTTCCATGTGCCTTGCACGAGTGTGCGAGTGTACCACCAAGTGGCCGTGATTTTGCAACTTCTTCTTATCGAATGAGGATTAGTGGCCACCTCTGGTGTTAGAGTTTATCAAGCCGCCCGTAAGGCCTCTAACTTGGCTTAACAACTGTTATCAGATGACAACAGCCGGGACCGACGATTAAGCGTGCCCTCCGAAGCACGGAAGCGCTCAGTTGTAATGCCACTTAACGGTCACCCATCCGACACCTGGCCGGACCGAGCGTTGCTTAACAAACGCGATTGGGTGCGATCAGTCTGTCAAGTTCCGCCATGCGCGCTTTATTTTGCAACTGTGACTACGGATTACTTATATGAAATATCTGCTGGCTGATGTTCGAAGTATGGTATTTAATAGTGAAATTCAAAACGTAACATTAAATAATGACATTACTGATATAAGAAAGAACTTTAACTTTCCGTAGAAATAAATGCTTAACTTTTATTCGATTGAATTTGGTCTTAAAATATAGCCAATTCGATTAGACCATTCTGTTCACCTTTGATCAGTAAAAAAAAACAATTGATATTAGTGCATTAAATTTTGACATCATACATAACATAACCTAATAGCATTGTAATTTGAAAATATAACGCAGTAAGTGCTAAGGCCAAACTGTAACGTCAGTGAATTATTTAAGTTTCAAAGATGATTTTATATGCTGAAAGATATTTTAATGTGAATTAAGCTGTGCCCTTTACAGTTTACAATTGTATTCTTCGTATCAAATCATAGCACTAATAAGAAAAAGTCTTATTACTTCATTGGTAGAACTGTCCAGTAGAACTAGTGGGAATAAACCTTTCTTTTCTGGTTAAAATCGTGTGTACAGAACCTATAATAATAATTGAAACATCAAAATCAAAATCAAAAAATAAATGAAACATCAACAAATAACCAACTGATATTTATTATTCATTTACAACAGAGATAACTTGACGTTATTGTTACCTATTGATTGAACATTCAAACAATTTTTGTGCATGCAGTTATTGTAGATGTCAATTGTGCCTTAAACATTATGTAGATTAAGTAAGAAAAATCTTTTTATAGGCACTTTTAATTGAAATAGTTTTCCTCGGCAAAACAGGAACTCTTTTGGTCTTTGGAAACAAAGGTTCTCTTCTTGTGCAGCAATTATTCTTATCGGGACTGCTGTGGTGCATTATCCTGTGCTTAAATAGATCCAAACAAGGGTAGGATCACTTACAAACCCTAGATTTTACTAGATCTTTTAAAGAATTTATTTTAGTTCATTGTTGTTTGATGCCTTATTTACTGCACTGCATTTATTTTAATCCCTCGTGGATAGAAACTATTTTAATAGGGATATTTTTCAATCGAAAGAATAAAGAATTATTGCAGTAAACTGTGTACATACAATATACAGTAGAACTTGTAACAACAGTCTTCCTATATTTATTTTCAATATTCAAAAGAAAGTTAATTTAAATTATGAATATTATGATACTGACATAAGTTTTGAAAAGAAATTCGATTTATTCACTGAATTTAGTACAAGCATATCGTAAACAATATACACAAATTTATCTCTGGTGTTGATTTAGAATGTGGGTAGACTAAAGTGAAAAAAAAACTCAGCATTCATAATACTTCTCATTATACATAGTAGTAAATTATTGAGATTTTAATATTTTATTGTGCTTTACTGTAATTTTACTGTGCAATTGTACTTTACTGTACTATTGTGGCAGCAGATCTCACCAAACAGCTGGTGATTGATTCCAAAAAGAAAAGTGAGTATGATTTTCTAAGTGATGTGATGACACTTAAAGATTTCGTGATTAATTTAAGTTTCACGTTGATGTTTTAGTTATTCGTAAACAAGATAAACTTAAAGTTAATACTAGTTGTTTTTATGTTGTACAAAAAAGGTGATAATTACATCAATATAAAATGAAATTGATAATAGTATTCTTGGATATCTTTTCTCAACCCGTTTTGTCATTATTTGACACAAAGATGCAGGTTACATCAGATGAGGTCTGTTGAATGTTTTAGTCCGCGAATTACTCAAACTTAGTCTTCACTTACTTCTATGAGTTTTAGATGTTGTAATGTTTTGAGATTAATGCCCATTCGTGGCAGTAGTGTTTTTGACTATAATTGATGTTTCGTCACTCTTCAAAGATCACTATGATATTTATTTTTATGAATAAACTATAAACGTATAATAATAATCGGATGTGTCGGATGTGTTGCGAACTGTGGTTCGTGATAATTTTAGGTCACTCCCCTGTAATAGAAGGCGAGGTGACAAAATCGTTGGAGACAGACTGATCTCCTTAACCTGGTTATCTTATTTCTCTTTATGCACTGACTCCTGGCCAGATGTTCACTGTATACTGAGCAATAAAGAATATTACCAGTTGGCCGTGCGTGCCATTGAGGCGATTTTTACCGAGGTCGCGAGATTCTAATGAATGCTGTGCCATATGAACTTTGTAATGGTTTTTTACCTAGGTACTACTAAGTAAAAAATAAATAATATTTTTAAGTTCGCCGTGCTCATGTGGCTTATGTTATTACCGAGGTAGTACTATATAATTTACGAGTAATGAATAATATTGCAAGTTTGCCGTGCCTTCGTGTCTTATTTTTACCGAAGCAATTACTACTATCTGAGCAATATAGAACATTGAATCGAAAGTTCTCCATGCTCTTGTGGTAGTAGTCTGACCAAAGCTCTGTTACTATTTTATATTATAATACCCACACGACACATGCACTTACTCACATACAACAACACACCCCTACACACACTATTTGAAAAATAAAAAGTTTATGTTTTTAGAAGACTTAAAATGTTCAATTGTTACAGTGTCTGCTGATTGATGTCCATGATTATCCAGATGACGTACACCTGGGGCTCTGATGATCCTGAATTGTAGGCGTTTGCGTGTCTCGGACACTGGTCTGCACCAGTACAATGTAACATCTACGATTACAAAGATTCTTATTATAAATACGAGTGATTTGTAATTAGTACTTACTATACATTTAAGGTTTTTAAAATTTGTTGTTTTGTTTACCAATGGAGATTATTGTTATGTAGTTTTTTTTATATAAAAAAAAGGGTTATCTCACATTGAAGGTTTCACTGAAATAAAAGTGAATTGGGTCATGTGATTTGACCATAATTAGAAGCTATGTGATTTAGCTTGGCGGTCATGTGATTTGACCATAATTAGAAGCTATGTGATTTAGCTTGACGGTCATGTGATTTGACCATAATCAGTTGCTATGTTATTTAGCTTGACGGTCATGTGATTTGACCATAGTTAGTTGCTAGGTGATTTAGGTTTACGGTCATGTGATTTAACCATAGTAAGTTGCTATGTTATTTAGCTTTACGGTCATGTAATTTGACCATGATTAGTTGCTATATTATTTAGCGTTAGAGTCATGTAATTTGGCGATTTGATGATGATGATGTTGTGTGATTCGATAATAATGATTTATTTTTCAGATAACAAATATCCATGTTTATTAATTTGAGAGTTAATCAACTGTTTTTATTTATGTTTGAAAAAAAATCTTACATAATATTGTTTGATTTGATCTATTTAACATTGTCATTGGAGGTCGGCATAACCTCTCAGAGTTTTCTTTCGGCAGTTCTTTCTCGAGAGGCCTCCTTTACGAACTGCTGGTAGATTCAGTAGTTAAAACAATTTTAATCCAATAAATTCAATAAAAATAATGCAATATTTATATAAATGCAGATTGATATTACTTGAAGCGAGTAGACTGATAAATTAAGGCAGTGAATTTAATTATTCATCCGTTGACGAAACGTTACATTTCCTATACTGGAAGTTTAAATTCAATTTGGTGCTTTATTGCTATTCCACAAATTGGAAATATAGTTACTAAACATAATGTAGTTTCGAATAAAGATTTTAATGATTCGTGATTTGTGAAAAATAAAGTGTAAATTGTTTTGTTCGCGAGCCAAGTGGCTGCTCGTCAGAATGGCCGTGTGGGAGAATGCACGTCTTTTCTTAGTAAATAAATAAAAAACTATGCAAATAGTAGATTTTTATTACAATTAATATAATTGTTACAAATAATTAGTTTATTCAATGTAATTTATAAATAAAAGTCACTAAACGACTCGTAAAACAACTGTGTGCACGTGCGCCTCCCCACTGCGCCATCACGCCACATCACGCCACCGAGCTTGTTTGCGCACGTGTATAAAAGCGGCTTGCGCAGGTGTCGATAGCTCAGACGTTGTTCAACTGTCGGACACGGCACTCTGTCGGATCGGTGCTCTGAACTATCTGGTAATGTAGTTAAGTATTACTCCTTTTATGACAGTAATAATAGTGTAATAAAATTACAATATTTCATGCAATGTTAAAGCTAATAAATCTAAGACATGTGATAAATTTAGAATCAATAACTTATTCGATAACTTAGTCATAACCACGACATTGAAATAAATTAATAAATATCTCACATTGCCATCCTTTCTTTTATTTTCTCTCACATATACCTTACTCAGATTATTTTATTACACGTTGGAGTGACAGCCGTACATTGTATCCCTTCTAGTAGCTAAATTTGGAAGAAAATCCTTTCTTCCGTACCAGTAGGGATATGGGGAACAGGGGTAAAGACATATAAACAACAATAATGATTATTTTGTCTCTCATTTGTAATTTGAACCCTTATTTTTCTGTTTTGTATACTGGATTTTATTTCTACTTACATAATTATCTTTTCCTGTATTTTGACTAGATTCTAAAATACCTATTATTTAATAATAAAGGGTATTCAATATTTTTAAATACCCTTTATTATTTATGGACTCTCTCCTTATAATTGAGTACAAGCGCTGTCTTGTAGTATAAAGATAACAAGCTCTGTACAGTACTAGGCACGTATCTTGAAATTTTTACGACGGAGTGGGGATAAGTTCGCGCATGTGCTCTTGTGAGTATAGTTGTAAAACAGCGGTTGTTATCGGATAGTTATCTAAAGCAGCCGATAATATCGTATAGACAGCGGCTGACAACCGGCTGCTTATCCGACTCAATACCAAAAGGTCTTACAACTTTTACAATTCCTGAGTCGAAATTGTTATAATATACGAGTCGTTAAATGCAAATAGGTATTTTTAGTAAATTAAATACCTACTCTGTCATGATGAATTCGTGGGCGATGAATTTGTAGAACATCAAAATGGAAATTCTGGTATTCTCGTCAATTTCTCTGCACCACAAAACTGTTTACTGGTTACTGTAACGTTTATAGTAAGTGGTAGTATGTAGATAAACAAAAATAATCACTTAGGACATAAAACGGCTTTAATAAAACATAGACATGTTTCAACTGTAGCCAGCCGCGGTTTATGGGTGATCACCGTAGTCAGCGAAAAAAGCGGCTGGTCAGCGGCTGGCTGACTAAGATAACAACCGCCTTCACATCTATACTTGTGAGCGACCAATAGCGCGCGCCCCTCTCCCGCCGCCCGCGCCCCTCACCGCTACGCATACCTAAAATACGCGTTCCGCGCAATCCCCACCCGATTTCAAATTATATGCCTCATACTGTAACATACGTGGTATGGTGCGCGCAGCGTGTGGCATCAGCAGTCGTCGCCAGTGTGTGGGGCAGGCGGCGGCGGCACGCCACGCGCGGCACACGGCGCCGGCGCGCGCCAGCTCCGCGCCGCTCAGCCATGAGAGCACTGCATTGAGCACCACTCCGGTCAGACCAGTATCGGCTTGCCACACGCTCATTGGTTCTGACGATGACAATGAACTCTCTGTGCATGAGCTCGACGCATCCGACTCCTCATCCGATACCCATGTTCCATTTGACATACTTAATGAAGTAGTTCAAGAACCTTTTTTGTTTACGCAATTCACAAAGGCAATTATCTGCGATCTCTGCGTCTCCACCTTATAGTGTAGGAAATAAAGCGATCTTTTGTATGGAGACCCCAACATTAAATCCTCAGTCGATGAAACTTGCAGCGATGTAATATAATATGAACCAAAACCTATGTACAAATCCAATAACAAAAAAAAATGATTTGGATTACATATTTAAAAAATATGTTTCATTTATGATAAGTTTCGTCTACTGAGGATTTACTGTGGGGGTCCACTACCGTATTTTCCTACACTATTATTGATTAATTATATGGTATGTCACCAATCTTGCAACGTCAAACACACATTCCACTTCACTATAAAACTGAAACACTGAACTAAATTAGTACGTTAGTACCTAAATTATACCTCAGTGAACTGAAATGTATTATTTTCTTAGAATTCTTTGTTCGCTGCGTGAGAACAAACACATTTTTTCCGATTTTCGCGCAGTGTTTATTTCCGTCTCGTGTTCACGTAATCCCGTTGTCTGTCATCCGGCGCGCGGGCGGCTGATGGGCGGGCGGGCGGCGCATGCGCAGTCACCTGGGTGGGTCACCAGCTCTATAAATACTGCTGCGTAGTGATGGGCGTTATTAAATCATTAAAAGTTAGGTACTTAAGTATTGAAACTAATTTGCAATAATACCAATACCCAAAAACTATATAAGTATCACTTTTATGTATCCTCAATGGTACTAGCTAATGGTAATACCGACATAAAGGGGGTTTTTGGTATTGGCAAATACCTACCTACTTCCATGGTAATACACCATATAATATCCCCGATAAATAGTTGCTAAAATTATTTTTTTTAGTATTGTATAAAATAAATAGTTTGGAAAACCGTTTTCGAAAACCAATAATCCGTTGACATAGTTTCGGCTGTGGCTTCGGTACCGAACCGAACCAATACCGTACCTAATAATAATAAATAACTGGTTTCGCGTACCGATGAACCAGTTATTTATTATTATTAGGTACCCATTATTCACTTCTCAAGCTTACGCGCTCACTAGACATGAAATAAAACAATTTTTAACGGATACTAGCGCGGTTTTATTGAAAGCACTTTGGTAATTAGTTGGTATTTGGTTTGATTTTTGGTTTTCCCGACGTTTCTACGTCCTACCATACGTGAAGGGTGTCACTGACAAGATTGGAAACATTCTGAAGCGAGCGTCAATCAAAACTTACTTCAAGCCGCCGAAGAAGATCAACCAATTCTTATGACCTGTCAAGTGTAATATCCCCCTTCAAGCCGCAGGCGTCTACAAACTAGATTGTGACTGTGGGCTCTCCTACATCGGGCAAACAAAGAGAAGCATAGGGACCCGCGTCAAAGAGCATATAGCTGACATGAAACATAATAGGCGCGATAACAAGTCTGCAGTGAGTGAACACGCCTTTGAGGGACCCAACCATTAATTAGATTTGACAAACCCCAAATCCTTGCTAGGGAACGTAGATTTATTCCTAGAATGCTCCGCGAGGCTATCGAAATAAATAAATACTCTAATTTCAATAGAGATGATGGTTGGAAAATTCCACCAGCTTGGGACCCCATCATTCACAAGCTTAAGCCCCTCACACACACTGTAAGATCTAATGATACGGTTAGTTCCTTTTGCAAATAAATAAATTAATATAAAAGACGGAGGTCGGTTTTCCTCTCCAAGTTTTCTTTCGCCATTTCTTTCTTGGAGAGGTCTCCCAATTTTATGAAATGGTGGTAGCTTCAGTAGATTCTCTCTTTTTAGCACTAAATAATTCATAAAATTAAATTATAAATCAACATAAAACAATTAAAAATCTTGTTAAAATTTTAATTTCTGAACGTCTAAAAAAATTCATTGCTTGAGGGTAGACTCACGGGTAGCTTCAGTCCCCCGTGACCACGGCAGCTGCAAAGTTGCCGAAACGTCGGGAAAACCAAAAATCAAACCAAATACCAACTAATTACCAAGGTACCCATTACTATTCTCTTCCTAGTAGCAATATGTGTTGGCACCAATTGGCCAACAGTGGGGGATCCGTTGGGTTGGGATTGGGACTGGGACATAGATAGCCTACGTAAAACCAACATATTGGCTCAATGCAGAACAACATTATCATTATATCCAATCATTTACCAACGTTGGGCCAATGCTACTGCTGCTACCGTTAGTTAAACACTGTTGGCATTTTTGCAGTGTATTTATCGTAGGCCCTATTAGATATCAAATCAACTAGCTAGTTTTTAGGGTACCGTACCAAAATGGTAAAAAAGGAACCCTTATGGTGTGACTCAGTCTGTCTGTCTGTCACAGCTGGATATCACGAGAACTACTAATGGTATCAACTTGAAATTTGGAATAGTTCAAGATGACATTTGCCCAACTATTTTGAAAATAAGAAATAAATAAAAAAAATAATATCTTTTTTACAACAGGGACTGAACGGGGTCTTAAAAATTTGAAGTGAGGCTGCTAGGGCATGTGGGGTATTATATGAAAGAACGCCGTTTGCACGTTTTCAATCATTTTTTTTTGTTTTAAGCCGCATAGTTTTAGACTTATGATGAAAATGTAAAAAAATACGGTCTCCCCCCCCCCTTATCCCCGAAGTTTGCAAAGAGAAAAATCAGAAATAATTTTTATATTATATAATATATACAGTGCCTTTGGTCTTGAACTAGCGATAATTTAAAGGCGTGTAATACACCTAATTTTATCGACAAAAACACCCACATGTTGGGGTCTATCCCCACTCCTGTTGGAATGGCCGCCATTTTAAATTTGACTTTTTATTTTAGATGACCCTGCAGAAAAATATTAATTTCTCCGGATTTAGAAGTCCTACAGTTATAACAAAAATATTGTTTGAAAGCTAATAATATCACCTAGTAATTTAAAAATAAAATTAAGATGATTAATTTTATGAAAATATTAGAAAAAATCGGCTCACCCGTAGCAACTCAGACGGGACTCGAAAACCCGTAGCCGTAAAAAAGATAAGCCAATTAACAGATGAAGCTACGGCTAGACTGGTTTATTTCGCTTACTTTCACAGTATAATGTCTAACGGTATTTTACTCTGGGGGTCAGCAGCTGATGTGGATTCGATATTTATACTACAGAAGAGGGCTGTGAGATTTATTTATAATATGAAACGACGCGACTCATAAGAGATAAATTTAAAAGTATCAATATATTAACATTACCTTCCTTGTTCATATTTGTTAACATAATGTATGTCCGGAAAAATCTATACCTCTTTAAAAACAAAATGCTGTTCATCGCTTTAATACTAGGAATAAGAATAAATTAACGATTCCCTTATCTGATTTGACGATTTGAGTCTGAACTCAAAAAAATCAGCAAGTCCTTTTTAGGCTGCGGGGTTCGTTTTTATAACAAAATACCCGACGATGTCACAGCTCTGACAGACTCTAAACTTAAAATTTTCATAAAGAAAGCTTTAATAAAGAAGGCCTACTATAAAGTTGCCGATTACATTGCAGATAAATCCGCGTGGAAATAGAATTATTGCTCTGTGCTGGTGATTTACACCCACTGGCTAGAATAAATAAATTGTACCTAATGTTTATATAAATTGTTTGTTATTTATCTTGTCATGACGTCGAAAAGCGCCTGTAAAGGTTTACTTCGAATAAACATGTTTGATTTGATTTGATTTGAAATATTTACCTAAGTCCAAGGAATGGAAAAAATATTTTGAGTGGGTATTACCGCACTTTATTATAAAATACTTAGAAGAAAATCTTAAAAATATTCCAAATTATTTGTAAATCTAATTTACAAACATACCTACTAAAACTTATAATAACATAATAAATAACAATATGTGTAAATCTTTAACAAAATTAATATTACTATTAAAACAAGATAATATTTTTATAGGTAAGATCAACAGATAGAAGCGATTCGCTTGTTCACCGTCCGTCGTAAGGCGATGTGTACACGTGATCAATGGTGGCCAATGAGAGCGATCTCCTTCTTAATGACGGCGAAGTACTCGTTGGCGGCCTCGGCGAGGTCGGCGTTGCCCGCGGAGGGGTCCGGCTCGCCCGTCGAGTGCGTGGGGCTGCCCTCCTCCGCCTGACGGATCTTCAGCCGAATCTCGCGCATCCGAGCTTCCAATATGCGTTCGCGCTTGCCCTCGCGATCCAGCATCTGATATTCATAAACAAATGTAAGTATAACACATATGGCGTGGGCAGTGGGCACATCTGTCTGACGCCATGTGTTAGCACGCCCTATTTATAAGGACGTGTTATAAGTGTGCTCCTAGTGCATACATTTACTATGAAAACTGACGTGGTTAACACGTGGCGTCAGAGAATAATGTGCCCGCACCTATATATTTAATTTTAATTTTATATAGTTTTCGTATGTGATTTTTTACATGAGACCCCTGAACCTAAAGTCTTTAGAAAAAATAAAGGGAAAATCTTAGCTCATACATTCATGTGCATGTCATGTAATGTCATAGAAATGTATGGAACAGCAAAGTTTTTCTTTGTTTATAATAGCAATTAACGTAATTAATGAAATCCGCCTATGTATACATAGGCGAGACTCACCGCATTCATTAGTAGCTTGTCATTCTTGCTGGTCTGCGTGAGGTTGGCGGACATCTCCACCATGTACACGCTACCGTAGTTGCTGCCGCACGCCGCCAATGAACCCTGCGATACACACCACGATCAAGCTAAAAGTGTTCATACGTTCATATCATACAAAACGTTCACGAATGTTCCCAACGCACCGGCCACACTGCTCGCTTGGTGCCTCGCTAGTTGCCTAGCGTGTATCATAAGGCACGAGGCATAGGTGTAAGCTAAAATAAATGCTGAAATAAATGTACTTCCTTTCTTCCTCTTCTTTCTTTCTAAGCACTAGGCGCTAAGCAAGCCGACTGTCAGTGCGTACGTGGCCTTTTACTCATCAAAATGCTGACCCCATACAATCGCCGATTAGAGACTAGCACGATTTGAGTGTGTCTTCTAATTTACAAAATAAAAAAAGCAATTATATTATTATTAGTGAGCCCCCCAAAATTTCAGACTGCGACTGCGCCTGTGTGGAAGGTATTATAATAGTAGGTATTCTCAATCACTATAATACGATTGTCGTCTAGCATGCTGAAGGAATAAAAGTGTTATATCGACGATCGTGTGAAAGCTCGCTAAGTAATGTGAAAACGAACACCGATAAATACACAGATTAGCACCTGTTCTTGCACCTTGACGCGCAGGAGCGGCTCGTCGCAGACCTGCATGGTGAGCGCGGGCGTGTGCTGCCGCCGCAGCAGGTCCCACGCCGCGATTAGACCGTTTGCCTGCACCACCAGCATCAGAGATACCCTGCAATGCTTCATTGGGTCAGACAGCGCGAGAGGGCGCGACCGCAAGAAATATGAGATCTGGCCATGTTGTGTTAAACTATTACTACTAACAGACAAAATTAAATATTAATTTAAATGACGATGAAGTCGAGTTTATTGAGAGTACAACATTTCTAGGTATTACACTAGATTCTCGACTGCAATGGGATCCACATATTGAAGCCTTGTCAAGTAGACTTAGTTCAGCGGCATTCGCTGTTAAGAAAATAAGGCTTTTAACTGATATTGAAACGGCAAGGTTAGTATATTTTAGTTAGGAATTTTCACAGTGTAATGTCTTATGGACTACTATTGTGGGGCTCAGCTGCCAGTATTGAAAATATTTTTGTACTCCAAAAAAGAGCTGTTCGCGCCATATACAATCTTTGGCAAAGAGATAGTTTGAGAGAATTGTTTAAAGAAATAAATATCTTAACTTTGGAAGGCCAATAGATATATGAAAATTTAGTTTATGTAAGGAAATACTATGATTCATTTGCTAAAAACAGCAATGTTTACCAGTTTAATACAAGAAATAAAGATAAACTTGCCGTTCCAAGATTTAGGCTTGCAAAAACTAGAGGTTCATTTATGAGAAAAGGCATAGCCTTTATTAATAAAGTTCCGCAACAAGTGATTGATCTTCCTTTGCATGAATTTAAAGACCATGTTAAAAAAACGCTCAGGAGTAAAGGTTATTACAAAGTAGACAGTAGAAATATCAAAATGCATGGAAATGATGTAACACATAACTTAAGTATTTGTTGAAGTAATATAATAAGTCTATGTTGTTGCCAATAATCCTGTCACCCTGTTGTAATTATCTGGTAACGATATATTCAAGTTTGTAAATATCGTTACTTATGGCTGTTACAGCTGATAAGTTTCTTGCGCCCGTTCTTCTTGTCAGCTAAAAAAGTCTGGAACGGGTGGTAGGAAAATATAGACGATTCAAAAGTACTTAATAATTAAGTTTATTTGAATAAAGCTTATTTGACTTTGATTATTCTAGTTCATCAGTTCTATCAATTTACATAAAACCTCAACTTATTGCACGCGTAAACCTTCGTCAGGAATTATTCTATCAAATGGTGAAAACCGCACGAAAATCCGTTCAGTAGTTTTTAAGTTTATTGCGAACAGACATACAGATGCGGTCAGGGACTTTGTTTTATAATATGTACCTAGTAATGAAGTTATTTGTTCTACTGGAAATGTCGAAAAAGATTATGCCGATTTTACTATACAAGCTCGGCCATGATGCGCTTTGATGAAATTACCAAAATACTATATTAATTTTATAGTGATTGCGTGGGAAGAATATCATTAAAATATAATGCGGGAAAAAAGAGAAATCTCAATCTCAAGGAGCCGTTTCGGGTTACATTTTCCTATTATATGACATTTTGTTATCTACCCCTTTTTGACATGACATGAGTCTGTCACAGATATGTATGGTTAATGCGCATCATGGCCCAGAATGCGGCATGATCCTTTGACAATGAACAATGAAAGAGCAAAATGTGGTGTGTTGAAGCAGGATCTTTTCCCCTGTAGTAGTACACAACATATACAACTGCTTATGCTCGCGGTCACAGTGGCTAGGAGATAGACGAAATAATAGTAATCGATGAAAATACAGTATTCCTATGCGGTAGAACCTGGTAGGACTCCAAGCAGCATTGGTGACCTTGTGCCGCTGCGGCGGCGACCACAGCACGGGCGACTCGCGGCAGTCTTCGCTCCACACTTTCACCGTCCAGTCGCCCACAGTTAGGAAGGTTTTTAAGAAGGCTGGGTTACGCTCCAGGGATAATACCGGGCCCCGGTGCGTTTCATACTAAAAATAAAGGGAAATTGATAAAACGTGTACCTACATCTACGAAATTTCCATGATGCTAAATAATTATTATCTATAAAAACGTACCGTAAGTGGAAACTTATCCAACGGCGTTTTACCTTTACGGTTACCACCGATCACCAAACCGTTTTCCGTTCCCGCCATAAATCTGGTCGGGACAGTGGACTCGTACTCGAGCACACTCACGCCATAAGAGTTGGCCATACTCGGAGTATCATTCGTAGATTTGACTACGTCTACAATCATGCTGTCAATATAATCATCCATTTTACGACAATCCCACCACTTGCACTCGCCGTCAGGACCAGAAGAAAAGAACTCCTGACCCGACTTAGAACTTATAAAGATAACGTTTCGCACGATGTCTCGATGTGCCACGTGTGGCGGGCAGATGCTCACGCAGGCGCCGCCGACGCGCTTGTCCCACAGGGCTACCTGCCCAGTACTGAGACCGCCAGCTAACATATTGATATCGCGTGGGTTGTACTGCATGTCAAAAGTGGGACAAAACGGTGCTAGAGTCACCAAAGGGGTATTCGCGTTTTCCAAATCCCAAATGTAGCATATATTTAACGATCGTGGATTTCGGTAGAAATCAACATCAACATAAGTGACAGTGAAGTTGTGTCCTTCGGGCTGCCAGGCGATAGAGCTCACGGGCCGTCCGACGCCCGCGACGGCCTGCGGGTCGCGGTACACGTTCACTGTGCGCAGACTGTTATGCTCCACGGGCGGCATAGTCTCCATTTCACCGAAGAAAGTTTCGTACATGTCGATAGCATTATTTTGCAAAATGTAATGGTCGATTTCGTGTAAAACGCAACTTATTATTATGGTTATTATAGGGAGGAGCATTATAAATATTATTATTACAATCGAAGGGATTTTGATATACACTTTGGCTTGCGACATGACGCAGTGAATGTAGCCATCGTCTTTCTCAACTTTGCGTCGGTAACGCTGCGTAGCCTCGGGGTCGGTGACAACTACATCACGCGGCCAGCCACCTTCTGCGTGATTGGCGCCTGAGTTTGAGTAATCGGCTCTGCAAAAGACAACAACAATTGGAGGTTTTTCCACAACGTATAGGACGAACCTCGCCTGGCTCGCCTCTATAAATCTATGAGACTGTTTCCACATGGCGTTAGAATCAAGCGGACTCATTGCGATTCTCTCGCTCGTGAAGGTATCGATACTAGAGGCTGCGATTGGTGGCTGCGTCTTGTGGTTTGACTGAGCCACTAGTTGTCACGTTTAGTGGCCACGACTAGTGGTTCAATGTACGGAGAGTCGAAGGTAGCATGATAGATACGACACTTGCCTGTAGGTGTTGGCATCGTGCACGGAGAAGCAAGCCGTGTTCTGTGTGGGCTGGTGCACGGGGTTGCGCAGGATGTACATCTTATGCTCGAGCACGTTGACGGCGATGCTGTCGCACAGCTCCGGGCCTTGCTCGCAAAACATCAACTGCCGCCCGAAACTGTTCCGTAGTTTCGTGTACTGGTACGATATATCCATTTTGTTCAGATCCTTTTTACTTGATAAAAATTAATACACAATACTTGTAATGAAAAATGAATTCCAAATTAGACATTTACAAAAATACTGAAAAAGACATTGACAGAGGTATTTGTTCAATTGTTTTACTGTTTATTCTTCATAGAGTAGGGAATTTTGGCTTAATTTCAAAGAGATTGGGTAGGTACAAATGTTTGGCGCAGAACAAAAAAAATGAATTTTTATTCTTGTTTTAATATGTATTGTAAGAAGAATGATGACGCGCTCCTCATGAAATATAAACATCCTTCGTCACGGGCAGCGGGGAATGACCAGCTTCCCACTCTTGCTGGTACCTTCGAGGGCAAAGGCTGCGTTATTGTGCTGTGCATTGTGTGTGTATCGATCGTGTGATAGTGACAATAGAAAAGACACTAATTAGTACCTACTTAAGTTAGGTGAAAACGTTACTTGTGAGTTTTTATATTTTTACTGTAATAAATTGATTGATATGCCTATAATATGTTTCTGTTTTATTAATATCATAGTTGTTTATTTTTTAGGCATTTTACTATTCTTAGATATTTTATCAGAAGTGGCATAGAATTACACTTTCCACAAGGGTGTTGATTTTTATCGTACATTCTGGCAATAAGTAATTATTAATTTTATGTTGCAAAGTAATTACTAATTATGGGCAAATCAAGGCGTTCGCGTTCGCGTTCACGTACTAGTCGAGAACGTTATAGATCGCGTAATCGTAAAGTTTCCAAAAGTAAACGTAGACGCACTAGATCAGGGAGTGATACTATACGTGAGTCATTAAACACTATCACGTCCTTTGTTCAACGACTGAACTCTACGGAGCGACTCTCCCGTGACTCGGTGTCACACAGTGCTGCTGATGTAATCGCGGACGCAATAAAGTCGATCAAACCTAGCACCAGTACGGCCCATTACTATGTGTCAAATTTCGACCCAAATGTAAACAACGCCGACGCTTGGTTCGCCGAAGTAGATAGGGCCAAGTTTAATAATAGTTGGAGCGATTTAGAATGTTTATCAAGAGTAGGCCATTGTTTAAAAGGCGATTCTAAATCGTGGCTTGATGAATGGGTTACTGAAGATCGTTCGTGGACAAACTTTAAAAAGGAATTCAAAGCTTTATGTGTAAATAAAATTGATATCGCTAACCTTAGAGCATACAGAACGCTAACATACTTTTTGACGTCATGCGAACCGATTCGGACAATTTTAAAACTTATGCGGATTATGCGCGTAAGTCATTACTAAGATTAAAAATAGTGCGTGGTCTAAGTGACGAGTTGACAACTGCGATTATTTTACGGGGACTCAAGGATCCGCATGTTGAAGCTACGGCAACAAATGCAAATTTATCACCTAACGATTTGGTGAATTATTTGTCGGTGTTTGTAAAATCTAACACTAATATTAGAAAGTATGACACTGATAAGGGTGTTCAACACTGTGTAGGAAAGTTTGATCAGAATGACTGTGCCGACACTTGGGTCCCGAGCAAAATAAAATGTTTAGGTGCAATGGCATTGGTCACAAGCAAAAAGACTGCTTGCAGTCAGGAACGATGAAGCCTAGTGTTTCTCCAAAAACTTCTGGTATTTTAGGTAACAATAATGTTTGTTCCTTTTGTAAAAAACGGGTCACACAATAAATAAATGCTTTGCAAAACAAAAGTCGGAACAGATTAAAGTAAATTGTGTAGCTTCATCAATATGTAATAGTAACGATCACAGTTGCTGTAATTCAGGGCATTCCTGTTGACTTCAACACACATATGAAATGCACAACGTTTGTCAAACGCGCCAGGTCCAGCAAGAGTCGCGCCCATAAAGTCGAATGAGCAGTCTCATAATGTAAACACCTCTCTGTCAGGTGACTATTATAAAAAAATTGCAGTATTAGAAGAATTTCCGATTCACTGATATCAGGTAGTGTAGTACTGCAACATCCACAGTAAATGTGGGCAGTGTGCACATTCGACTTAATTCTGATGTTCCGGTGTACTATCGTCTGTATAGATTGTCAGAACGACCGAACGGTTAAAGAGAATCAGGTTCTACGAGACAAATAAAGAACGCATCAGGTTACCGCGACAGCATAAAGTGGATGATTTTGTATTTGTATTAAAGTATGCCCAATATAAAAGTAAATTGGATTCTGGAATGCTTGGCCCATATCGAGTCACAAAGGTAATGGAGAATGGGTATTATGAACTTAGATTACTTTTTTGGAGCATATGGAAAGACTTCATACACAGCTGCTCAATACATGGTGCCTTGGAAAGGCGGATGGATGCCGGAGGCTTCTGCTGCTTTACTTGAATGTGAGTATTTGAAGTCTGTAAGCATGTGACATTCGCTTATCTTGAATTTAAGTAGGTACAAGCAGGTGACATTCGCCTGTAGCCTTGACGACTCACTGGCATGCGACATGCGCTGGTAACATTTTAGAAATAACAAGCAAGCGATATTCGCTTGAGGTTTAGAGGATTTACTGGCACGTGACATGCGCTGGTTATTGTTTGGAAAACTACAAGCAGGCGACATTCGCTTGAGGTTTGGAGAATTTACTGGCAAGCGACATACGCTGGTTATCGTTTGGAAAACTACAAGCAGGCGACATTCGCTTGAGGTTTGGAGGATTTACTGGCATGCGACATACGCTGGTTATCGTTTGGAAAACTACAAGCAGGCGACATTCGCTTGAAGTTTTGAGAATTTACTGGCATGCGACATGCGCTGGTTATTGTTCAGAAACTACAAGCAGGTGTCATTAGCTTTGTAGTTACAGGGTATAGTGATATGTTAGTGATATATACTATTAGGTTGTAATGAACCTTAGACTTATAAACATGCGATATTCGTCTTTAACGTTTTATTAATTATGAGTGTGAGATAATTATTTATTGTCTCCTAAAACAGTTGATATGTCATACTGTCGTTTAGTTTATACCTACAGTTTCGTTTTCGCGATTTCTCAGTGATAAATCAATTTAAAATGTTGTCCCTGAGTAGGTACCTGTCACGGACACGTGACGCAATTGTTGCTACGGCAACGTTCTTAACGAGAATGTAGAGTATACTTCAATTTTGGGAGTCACATTGAACGTCAAGTTAGATTGTCTAAAATGTAACATAAACTTCGATAAAACCTACGAAAAGCTTACTAAGAGAAGTTTACTATCTGTAGCGCAAAGGGTTTTCGATCCCATTGGTATTGCTTGTGCGACTACAATAATACCAAAAATGATTATGCAGAAATCGTGGAATTGCGCAATCTTTCTTGGGACCAAGAACTTCCTGAGGACTTGGCAAAGGAGTTCAGAAAGTGGTTAGAACAAGTTCATTACATTAATGAATGTGTCATTCCCGGACCCCTTTCTAGCCGTCCTATAACTCAGTGTGACATCTCACTACATATCTTCTGCGATGCGAGTAAGGACGCTTATTCGGCGTGTGTTTTTCTACGGTCACAGCACGTGGAGCATGTAAACATCAGTCTTGTTCTAGCCAAATCTAGGGTTACACCGGTAAAAATCATTACGAATCCGCGACTCGAATTAATCGCTGCCACGTTAGCTACCAGACTGTCATTAACAGTAATCAACTCCTTAGATTTGAATAATTTAAAAATCTACTACTGGACAGATTCTAGTGTAGTTCTTGCGTGGATAAAAGGTGACGGCCCATTGTCAGTATTCGTTTCCAACAGGGTAAAAGAAATCACAAGTAGTTCGGAAGCTTCTAACTGGAGACACGTACCTGGTAATCTAAATCCCGCTGATCTTCCTTCCAGAGGCGTGCATCATAAGGGTCTAGTCGAGACCCGATGGTGGGTAGGCCCAAAGTGGCTGAAGCTACCCGAAGAAGAGTGGCCGAACGCGCAAATTGCACCAAGTTTATCAGAGGTCAATGAAGAACGGAGGAAAACCGGTATTCATACGTTACTCGTAGAAGAAAATAGCTTTCTTAGTAGACTAACTTATTTTTCGAACTACGTTAAAATAGTTAGAATGCTATGCTGGATGTTACGTCTGCGAAGAAAACGGACATCTAGAGAACTAACGTATGACGAGTTCGAATATGCAGAAACTATACTCATAAAATTGATTCAACAGAGATATAGGGAATTACTGCTTAAGGATAAAAGGTTGCAAACTTTTGTAGACGATCTTCTTCTTCTGATGATGGAATGATACGTCTTAATACAAAGTTAGACAAGAGCAACGAAAACAGAAACTTTAAATTCCCTATAGTGTTACCAGGTTCAGAGGCAATTATAAGACGCCTTGTGGAACGGCGACACATTGAATTACAGCACGCGGGTGTGCAAACTCTTTTAAGTAATTTACGTCAACATTACTGGATACTAGGTCAAAGAAAATTGATTCGCAGTGTCATTGATCGATGTATGAGATGTAAAAGATATAAAGCGAAACGGTGTCAAGCTCAAGCACCCACCGGTGTATACTAACTTCAGGGGCCTTGATAATGCCTTAAACTCTATCGATTGGCTTGAAATTCAGACAGTCTCTACGATAACAAGAATTAAGTGGAACTTTCTGCCACCCGCAGCCCCTTGGTGGGGAGGGTTTTACGAAAGGTTGATAGGATTTTTAAAACAAATCCTTCGCAAAGTGCTTGGTAGAGCCTCTTTATCTTTAATAGAACGGCAGGGGGGACAAAAGTAAGACCTGTATGTGGGAGAATGCACGTCTTTTCTTAGTAAATAAATAAAAAAACAATGCAAATAGTAGATTTTTATTACAATTAATATAATTGTTACAAATAATTAGTTTATTCAATGTAATTTATAAATAAAAGTCACTAAACGACTCGTAAAACAACTGTGTGCACGTGCGTCTCCCCACTGCGCCATCACGCCACATCACGCCACCGAGCTTGTTTGCGCACGTCTATAAAAGCGGCTTGCGTAGGTGTCGATAGCTCAGACGTTGTTCAACTGTCGGACACGGCACTCTGTCGGATCGGTGCTCTGAACTATCTGGTAATGTAGTTAAGTATTACTCCTTTTATGACAGTAATAATAGTGTAATAAAATTACAATATTTAATGTAATGTTAAAGCTAATAAATCTAAGACATGTGATAAATTTAGAATCAATAACTTATTCGGTAACTTAGTCATAACCACGATAGTGAAATAAATTAATAAATATCTCACATTGCCATCCTTTCTTTTATTTTCTCTCACATCAGAAGTGAGATCTAACCTAGTTGGATTACATATACTCTGCCTTCGAATTTTTATGTTTCAGGAATATCAAAATGCTTGCTGTAGAATCCGCCAGGTTGGCGACTTTGTGTTGAAGATCAAGTCGAGTAACCAATTGTGGATCTGAGTCATCAATCCTGGGTGGTTGCAAATATCTGAACAGTGGAATGAAGCATGAAAAAGTGCGACAGTTCCCGTTTGATCGACGAATTGCTGATAAGTACCCATAGATTTTACATTTTTGTAAGATACCCGTAGATTTTACTAAATTATTATCATTTGGTCAATCCAAGTGTGCAAGGATCGTAGAAGGTGGCGATCCATAGTCTCTGCCTACCCCCATGGGAAACAGGCGCGAGTTTATGTATGTATGGTCAATCCACAACTATAATTTTCAAAGTCAAAAAGAATGACGTTCCTTGTGATATTATAAAAAAATTAAGTAGAATTTGGCATAGAAAATGATGACGCAAATGCTGCGCAAAGAGTGCTCTATGTTTCGTAAAATAAGTGTACTTTCATGGAGGTTGATTGATACAAAGATTCTGGGTTCGAATCCTGGTATACATAATTTTGTGATGCGTAGTTAGTCACAGATTTTTAAATTCTTCTTTATTTTTACCCGTTATTTAGTAACCACAGTACAAGTTTTGGATAGCTTGGAACTGGAACTAAATGATTGGTGTGAATTGTCTAGACTAGAATATATAATTTTCCATGTGCCTTGCACGAGTGTGCGAGTGTACCACCAAGTGGCCATGATTTTGCAACTTCTTCTTATCGAATGAGGATTGGTGGCCACCTCTGGTGTTAGAGTTTGTCAAGCCGCCCGTAAGGCCTCTAACTTGGCTTAACAACTGTTATCAGATGACAACAGCCGGGACCGACGATTAGGCGTGCCCTCCGAAGCACGGAAGCGCTCAGTTGTAGTGCCACTTAACGGTCACCCATCCGACGCCTGGCCGGACCGAGCGTTGCTTGGCAGACGCGGTTGGGTGCGATCAGTCTGTCAAGTTCCGCCATGCGCGCTTTATTTTGCAACTGTGACTACGGATTACTTATATGAAATATCTGCTGGCTGATGTTCGAAGTATGGTATTTAATAGTGAGATTCAAAACGTAGCATTAATCATAACATTACTGATATAAGAAAGAATTTTAGCTTTTCGTAGAAAAAATGCTCAGCTTGAATTTGGTCTTAAAATATAGTAAATAAGCCAATGAGACCTTTCCCTTCCTTTTTGATCAGTGAAAGGACAATTTTATGATATTATGTACATATTGTGACATCACAACCTAGTAGCATTGTAAATTGAAAATGTAACACAGTAAGTGCTAAAGGCAAACTGTAACTTCAGTGAATTATTTAAGTTTCAAAGATGATTTTATATGCTGAGAGATATTTTAATGTGAATTAAGCTGTGCCCTTTACAGTTTACAATTTTATTCTTCGTATCAAATCATAGCACTAATGAGAAAAAGTCTTATTACTTCATTGGTAGTACTGCCCAGTAGAACTAGTGGGAATAAATCTTTCTTTTCTGGTTAAAATCGTGTGTACAGAACCTATAATAAAATAAATGAAACATCTGACAAATAACCAACTGATATTTATTATTCATTTACAACAGAGATAACTTGACGTTGTTGTTACCTATAGATTGAACATTCAAACAATTTTTGTGCATGCAGTTATTGCAGATGTCAATTGTGCCTTAAACATTATGTAGATTAAGTAAGAAAAATCTTTTTATAGGCACTTTTAATTGAAATAGTTTTCCTCGGCAAAACAGGAACTCTTTTGGTCTTTGGAAACAAAGGTTCTCTTCTTGTGCAGCAATTATTCTTATCGGGACTGCTGTGGTGCATTATCCTGTGCTTAAATAGATCCAAACAAGGGTAGGATCACTTACAAACCCTAGATTTTACTAGATCTTTTAAATAATTTATTTTAGTTCATTGTTGTTTGATGCCATACTTACTGCACTGTATTTGTTTTGATCCCTGGTGGATACAAACTATTTTAATAGGGATGTTTTTCAATAGAATTTCTGCAATAAAGCATTGTTGCAGAGGACTGTGTACATACAATATACAGTTAAAAATTACAAGAACTTGTAACAACGGTCTTCCTATATTTATTTTTAATATTCAAGAGAAAGTTAATTTAAATTATGAATTATTATTATGATACAGACATGAGTTTTGAATAGAAATTCGATTCATTCCCTCAATTTATTACATGCATTTCCTAAATTTTGTTTCTGGTGTTAATACAGAGTGTGGGTAGACTAAAGTGAAAAAAAAACGCAACATTCGTAATCGCTCCTCATTATACATAGTAGTAAATTATTAAGATTTGAATATTTTGCTGTGCTTAGCTGTACTTTTACTGTGCATTTGTACTTTACCGTACTATTGTGGCAGCAGATCTTACCAAATAGGTAGTGATTCTAATTAAAAAGAAAAGTGAGTATGATTTTCTAAGTGATATGATGATACTTAAAGATTTCGTAATTAATTTAAGTTTCACGTTGATGTTTTAGTTTTTCGTAAACAAGATAAACTTAAAGTTAATACTAGTTGTTTTTATGTTGTACAAAAAAGGTGATAATTACATCAATATAAAATGAAATTGGTAATGGTATTCTTGAATATCTTTTCTCAACCCGTTTTGTCATTATTTGACACAAAGATGCAGGTGTTCGCTCTCCCAAGTTGAATGTTTTAGTTTGCGAATTACTCAAACTTAGTCTTCACTTACTTCTACGAGTTTTAGATGTTGTAATGTTTTGAGAATGATGCCCATTTAGTAGGTATGAACCTCTATACTAAAAAAAGTTGGGAGTTACAAGTCGTGATAAAGTTTGGCCACATGATAGAAACTGATCTGTAGGCTGTTTCTAACTAATACTGAGCTGGGCCAAGCTATCCTTACATACAGTTCCAAACGGCGGCGGGTTGAATAGCGCACTTTTCCCGGCTTCATTCTAAAAACTATAACAATTCAGGTTTAGCTAATAGGTCAAATGTGGTATCATTTTCGGATAAATCAATAACGTAAAACTTCTTTCTGATATAAAAAAAAATCAATTTATTAAGCAGTTTCTGAAAAATTACACAATAACCAAAATTTTTAAACTTAATTTTTTTAGTTTAGGTATTGGCACTTGTTTCAGTATTTTCAAAAAAACTACTTTAAAGAAGCGTTTTTCAGGTTAATTTGTTATATGCTTTTGTTATGCTAACTATATTTCATACAATTTGCGCCTAACCCAAGTAGTTGAGGTCCATTGTTTGCGGAGACACAGCTAGTCAAAAATATGCATTTTTTCACTAATTAAAAGGGGTTTCCGTTTCGTTCGGAAGCATTTCTCAGTTTTTTTGTTTATATTTCTGTAAAGTTAATTAAATTTCCTACAATTTGAGCTTAACTTAAGTAGTCTAGGTTTACTAGTTGCAAAGACACAGCTAGTCAAAGATAAGATTTTTTCAATTAATTTCAATAAAAAGCCCATTTTTAACCAGCTATGTCTCTGCAACCAATAAACCTGGACTACTCAAATTAAGCTCAAATTGTAGAAAATTTAATTAACTTTACAGAAATATAAACAAAAAAACTGAGAAATGCTTCCGAACGAAACGGAAACCTTTTTTATTTCGTGAAAAAATGCATATTTTTGACTAGCTGTATGTCCGCAAACAATGGACTTAAACTACTTGGGTTAGGCGCAAATTTTATAAAATATAGTTAGCATAACAAAAGCATATAACAAATTAACCTGAAAAACGCTTCTTTAAAGTAGTTTTTTTGAAAATACTGAAACAAGTGCCAATACCTAAACTAAAAAAATGAAGTTTAAACATTTTGGTTATTGTGTAATTTTTCAGAAACTGCTTAATAAATAGATTTTATTTGTATCAGAAATAACTTCTACGTTATTGATTTATCCGAAAATGATACCACATTTGACCTATTAGCTAAACCTGAATTGTTATAGTTTTTAGAATGGAGCCGGGAAAAGTGCGCTATTCAACCCGCCGCCGTTTGGAACTGTATGTAAGGATAGTTTGGCCCAGCTCAATATTAGTTAGAAACAGCCTACAGATCAGTTTCTATCATGTGGCCAAACTTTATCACGACTTGTAACTCCCAACTTTTTTTTGTATAGAGGTTCATACCTACTAATTCGTGGCAGTAGTGTTTTTGACTATATTGATGTTTCGTCACTCTTCAAATATCACTATGATATTTATTTTTATGACTAAACTATAACGTATAATAATAATCAGATGTGTTGGATGTGTTGCGAACTGTGGTTCGTGATAATTTTAGGTCACTCCCCTGTAATAGAAGGCGAGGTGACAAAATCGTTGGAGACAGACTAATCTCCTTAACCTGGTTATCTTATTTCTCTTTATGCACTGACTCCTGGCCAGATGTTCACTGTATACTGAGCAATAAAGAATATTACCAGTTGGCCGTGCATGCTATTGAGGCGATTTTTACCGAAGTCGCGAGATTCTAATGAATGCCGCGCCATATGAACTTTATTATAATGTTTTTTTACTTAGTTTAATATTTTTAAGCTCGCCGTGCCCATGTGGCTTATGTTATTACTGAGGTAGTACTATATAATTTACGAGTAATGAATAATATTGCAAGTTTGCCGTGCCTTCGTGTCTTATTTTTACCGAAGCAATTACTACTATCTGAGCAATATAGAACATTGGATCGAAAGTTCTCCATGTTCGCCTTGCACGGCCTCGTCCGTCTGGGGAGATGCCTAAATGTGCTCGGGCATCTCCCACAAAGTGTGGGGGTTTGGGAAACCGAACCTGCCGCCGGTGACGTATGGAGACAGATCTCACAGTTCCCATGCCAAACTGGACAACGGAAGAGGGCACATCGATAGGTTTTTTAGTGGGTATGCCCCCCCTCCGGCCCCCCATCGAGCCCACTAGGGGCTGGGTGGGGGATCGGCTGGGCGGAGAGTGGTGTCGCCGCTACGTCAAGCGGCGGCTTCCATGGTGAGCCCCACATGCCCCCGGTACTGACCCGGTGCCGGGAAGTGCGGTAACGCATTTTTCCTACCGTAAAAAAAAAAAAAAAAAAAAAAAAAAAAAAAAAGGTTAGGTAAGGTTTTTTTTTTTAAACTATTGGGTGAGAAAGAAGGGGGACCACGAAGGGTTTGAATGGGAGGGAAAGGTGGTTAAGGGGCTAGCTGTGATTAAAAGGATGAGGTGACACTTTCGGACTCATCCCTTGGTGAGTCTTTTTGCCCTACGGTGCCACCTCGGGGGTAAGAAAAAGGGGTAGAAAGAAAGAGAAATATAGAGGGATAGGAAAGATAGAGGATAGAGGAAAGAAAGGAAGAGACGGGATAGTAGAAGGAGAAGAAATAAAACACATTAACACAATTATGAAGTTGCTGCTGGGACCCTGCATTCCCTATTCATGTACGCGTTAGGCCCGAAGTGGGCCGGTTCCCCCCCCAAGGAGCGGCGGAGTCTAAAGTGCCCCTTTCCATTAATATAAAGCCCCAATGGTAAGTGACGACTATTGCGACCGGGCCATGGTTGTGAAGCAGGGCTACGAATTGCCCGAAGGGCAGATGTATGGCCCGGGGGCATGCCTATCCCGTGAAGCGGGGTGTCGGGCACAATTTTGAATGGGGGTCCCAGCAACAGCCCAGTTCTGAAAAAGACAGACAATGAAAAATTTGCATTAGATATTTACAAAAAAAATTACAATGAATTTTTCCCCTTGGGTGAGAGTGTGTTGGTGATTATTAATTATTTATTTAGGCAGTGTTTATTTATAAAAGGTGTGCTTTGCTCTTTTAGCACATGATAAAGTTAGTAACTCTCACCCTTACAAGGAATTGAATATTTTAGAAAAGTTAAATAAAAGAAACACTCAAATGTCGGCCGGCTCATCCTGAGATTCGTAGCCCACCAATTTCATATGTAGGGGGCCCGGGAGGGGCCCGGTGAACGTTGAGCAGGCTACCTGCCCGGTTATGGGTAGTGATTGCTTATATTGAGAAATGGGTATACACTAGGTATTGATTCATTGGTGAGTTTCGGGCAGGCAGCCCGCCCAGTCATGGGTTATGATCTTTAGTCCAGCAGAAAACCCGCCCGGTGTTTGGGTGATGATTGCTTATATTGAGAAGTGGGTGGAATCTGGGTAATGGTTCATTGGTGAGTTTCGGGCAGGTGGCCTGCCCAGTCATGGGTTATGATCATTAGTGAGTGCCAGGCAGGCAGCCTGCCCGGTCTTGGGTGATGATTGCTTAAAATGAGAAGTGGGTAAACATCGGGTACTGGTTTATTGGTGAGTTTCGGGCAGGTGGCCTGCCCAGTCATGGGTTATGGTCATTAGTGAGTGCCAGGCAGGCAGCCTGCCCGGTCTTGGGTGATGATTGCTTAAAATGAGAAGTGGGTAAACATCGGGTATTGATTCATTGGTGAGTTTCGGGCAGGTGGCCTGCCCAGTCATGGGTTATGATCATTAGTGAGTGCCAGGCAGGCAGCCCGCCCGGTCTTGGGTGATGATTGCTTAAAATGAGAAGTGGGTAAACATCGGGTACTGATTTATTGGTGAGTTTCGGGCAGGCAACCTGCCCAGTCATGGGTTATGATCATTAGTGGGTGTTGGGCAGGCAGCCTGCCCGGTCTTGGGCAATGGTTGCTTATATTGAAAGGTGGGTAAACACTGGGTATTGATTCAATGGTGAGTTTCGGGCAGGCAGCCTGTCCGTCATGAGTTATTATCATTAGTGAGTGTCCGGAAGGCTGCCCACCCGGGTTTGGGTGATGGTTGCTTATATTGAGAAGTGGGTAAACACTGGGAGTTGATTCCTTGGTGGTTTTCGGGCAGGCAGCCTGTCCAGTCATGGGTTATGATCATTAGTGAATGTCTAGCAAGCTACCCGCCCGGGCTTGGGTATTGCTTGCTTATGTTGAGAAGTGGGTAAATACTGGGTGCAGATTCATTGGTGAGTTTGTAACGGTTCAAAACTGAACATGCTATTTTATCTCAAATATTTTTCGAATTTTGTTTCATACTGAGCATAATATTATTTAACTATCGAACAAGTTATTATAATAAAGAGTAGTTCAGGTTTTGAGTTAGCAATAATGTAGGAAGTTCTTTAATCTTTCACGGCGCTAAAATTCAAATATTAGTCTCTGTGTAGGTAACGACGCTAATAGGTTTAAAATTTATTTATATTTATTATTGTTTATTTATCAAATTTTATTAGAGCCCCTCGAATATCATTATAATAATTTATTTTAGAAGATTACTAAAAAAAAGGATTGAATTCGGTGTTAATTATTTCTGTAAGTTGTCAGTAGTGTCACACCACGTGATGTGTTTTAGCTAAAGAACGAACTTAAATATAGTAGGTCGTTCCAGTGGATCGATCGATGAGAAATCGATTGCCAGATGGTAACTGAGGGTCGCAAGGCAAGTACCATATCCTTTGCTAAATCATAGTTGTAAATTTAAATTTTGTTTTAGGAAATATTAGACATTAGTTAGATTTGGGGGATAAATGCAAGTTTAGTTGGCTTGGAGAATTTTGTAGTGGATCTAGTACATTTTGTTAATCGTAGGCGGTATTTGCTTAAATTAGGGTACTTTGTCATACCATGCCTTTGCGTCATGACACAGTTAAATTGGAGATTTGAAATTAAAATGGAAGTTTAATTTGATCTTATAATATGGTTTGATGTTCAAAGATAACACAGAGAGAAAGAAAAGAAATGAAACTATGTTTTATTCTGGGCGGAGTTTAGTTGACAGTTTAGTGGTAAATTGAAAACTCGAATTGTGAAATAAAAGGGAGATAATCAATTAATAGAAATATTGTAAGGATGAATCTAGAAATATTATTTAAAAAAAAAAACATAAACAATAGTTATTGAAGGTGTAATAAGAAAGTATTTCATGGGAAAATGTGAATGGAGCCTAATAAAGTTTGTCTTGTCGTTGGGTGTTGTACGAAGAAAGATTGATATGAAGTTTCTTCGAAAGCGAGATTTTATGCTGCAGGTTTATAATTCAAATGAGGGTAGGCATTTAAAAAAATGTAAAAGTAGTCGGATGGGTGTTGCCAATTAGGGTTTTTAAAGTACCAACATTGTGATGCTAAATTGATCGGAAATTTTAGGTTTAATTGGACCGAATACTTAATGGAAAATGTTGTAATACGTATTTTAGCAAATTGATTCTAGAGGTTATGATATTTTGGGGAAGGCGAGATAAAAAGATTGAAAAAGGTTGGATTCAAATTGTAGCATATGGGAGGTTCAATTTGTTGTGAATATAAAATTCGTATTAATCAGAGTTCTATGATTATAGTACAATAATTTCATATGATTCTGGATAAATATGCTGAATATTATTCAAAGTTGTTAGTTTTGTTAGATATGATGTAAGGGGGAAAACTTGTTGATTTATTTATGATTGAAACGTTGTTTCATACAATTGTATGAATTACTTAAATCAAATGTAGCTGAAATGTCAGTATAGAGAAATATTTAGGTAACAGATTAATTTTAATTTGGTTACAAATTGAGTGGCATTGTGCGCTTGAGTATAGAGAATCTTGAACATAGGAGGTTATTGGTTAGTTGAATTGTACGTTGAAATTATTGTTTAGTATAGGGGTTCATTTTGTAAGATTAGTAACTTAAATATTATATTTATAAGTTGAGTAAGACAAAACTGAATTCTCCCCATTTTTGAAGGAGAAGGGAAAATTTTAGGAATAATTTATGTAAAGTAGGGAAATGAAGGTAGAAAAAAAAGATGCTTAGATCGTGTGGGGTGAGTTTCCTGCAGAGAGTGAATGATTCTGGGGGATTATAAAAGGCGAAGTTGGGGGGAAATCGCTCTCTTTACTTTCTCCGATCTCAGCGAAGCATCAAGTGGAACTCAGAAGAAGCCGTCGATACCCTCTGTAAGAAACTTCAATCAAGTAGTATTTTATTTTAACGCAAGAAACATCAAGAAGTCAGGAAGATATTGTTTTTAATTGAGGTTTTGACGTATAGGTCCGCAACCGGGTGCGAGTCTTTTGCTTATATGCTTTAATTAGGGCTTATATGGTATAAGTAAGCTTGAAATTAAAGTATGTAGATTTTGCTTGCGAATTTTCATGAAGTAAAGTAAATTTCCCAATAGTTTCAAGAATTTTCATGGTTTAAGGTTGTTCGAAATTTGTTTAAGCAATCAGGGGGAAATAAAGGGGGGGTAGATTTCTCTTTAGTTTTGTGTCTTTATTGGGCGTTCGGTCAATCCTCAAAGGGGTAGGTAAAATAGCATTGCTCTGTGGCGTGCAATGCGGGTTTCTGTTGAAAGATACCTAGTTTAGTCACTTAAGGTTACCAAGCTAGCCAACTCGCTCATCAACCAACGGTCCGAACGGTGTGTGGATGTAATCCCGTTTGAACGTGGAGGATATGGCTTGGTAATGTTAATCCTCTTTGTAGGTGCCTATTTGTTCCATCCCAATCAAATATGGCCACGCCCAAGCTGTTAGGGGAGTTTAGGGGAGTCATGCTTGCTCACGCTGTACAGGATCGGGGCGTCGGGGATGATGGTAAGCATCCCAAATATTGCATAGGAAATCGGAATTTAGTCGTTGGTAGGCAGGTAAATTCATTAGGTTTATAAATTCATTGTTAGGCGCGTAGGAACAGTAGCTTAGGTTAGCATCTCAAGGCGGGAGGGAAACTTGGATGCTGGTAAAAGGTTAGACATCCTCAAGAAGGTCGTGTTGTCAGCAAGGTAACAGCAGGAACGGTAGACAAGCTAGGAGCTTTTAGGTAGGCGGTGGAGAGGTAGATCACTTCGTAGTGTATCTGATTTAGGTAGGCCGCAAATAGGTAGGCGTCGTCAAGATGGCCGCCGAGGTCAATAGGTAGTGATTCGAAATTTAGGTAGGCGGTGTTGAGAATCGGGTCGACAAAATGGCCGCCGTGGGTCACCAAGTGGAACATTCGAATTTATATAGGCGGTGAAGAGGTAGGATGACTTAGGAATGAAACATGGTGAATGCGGAAGTGTACAATATAATGGACGAAAGTTTATGTGGAATTACTGGTTATAATCCAATAGGATAGTATCAATCTTCCATAGAATCAGTGTTGTGAACGATTACTACAGTGTGCTAAATTGTGTAGACTTTGCAAGCTTCAGTAAGTACCCACAAATTAATTTACTCTTAATTTAATTTAGATATCCTTTACAGTTAATATTGAATAATGATTTAATAGATGGAGCAGAATCATAAATAAAGAATAGATTATTTATCTTTGAATTGGATTGGTCGAAGGGAGCTATGGTTGAACCGATTGTTTATAGATAGAATAAACTATTTTGGTAATTTTGAGAGGAGTGCTGAAACAAGATCTGAGTGTATGGAATAAGCTCGTGTCTCTAGTAAGTTAAGGTCGATTCACAACTTCTAGGTCACTAGATCAATGCTTTGAGTAAACCTTTCAAATTGACAGAATGATGGTTATGATTAACCGAGAAATAATACTTTGAAAAGTATCTTCCAACTATGAAAGTATCATATTATTTAGTGAATATATAAAATTCGCAAATAATAATGACAACATATCTTTTATCTGAGTTCAAATATTTAAACTATGTTCCACCAGCCAACTCAATTGAAAGATGTTAGAAATAGAATCTAGTTTACAATTGAGAACAAATGTTGCCAAGTCTACTCAATATTAAATCGAAATACTGCTTTAACCTTTAGTAAATGACCTGAAGTCAATTCAGTTTATGGTTGTATATTTATAATTTAGTTGAGATTGAAGTATGGAAATCCCGTCATAGAATTTTACCTTGTTTAGAATTGTCTTTCCTTCAGAATTTGAGAACTATCAGTGTCCTAAGTATATGGATAGTAATGTTGTGTCCATCTGTTATAATGTTAAACAGTCATACTAGAACTAATTATTTAATTATTCTAAATTTAAATTCGTAATTCAGCCATCGCAATTGAAGGAGAATTCTTCATTGTGAGAAACTGGTAGTTCGCTTGAAAGCACTCTGCTTGCCCTCTTTTATTAAAACTGACTGACAAGGACTAAGTACTATAACTTAAAAATATTCATGAATTAAATTTGTCATGAAAGAATATGGCTGGCCAGAAGGGAGTTGACCAAGTACGGAGACGAGACTCATTGTATCGGGCGGGGAGCGGGCCCATACCTTAGCTGGCAAAAACACAATTGCATATTCATTACTTGTACAATAACTTCAGAAAGTAAAAGAATTCTTATTTAATAGCGCTGAAAATTTTATTATGCTTCAGGATTCTTCCTTCGATATTAGTACTATTAACACATGTAGTATCGCTTGCATGTATCACCACTTAGCACGTTATTTTAGAGTAATAACCTAAAAAACCTAAAAAGAGAAGGTATTTGATTTAGAATTGACAGATATTTTGACATTTCCGGCTCGAATTCTCATCGCCGCCATTCGGCGCCAACCTTTTCATTCGCTTTTCGTGCTTCGCCACGGACGCACGCATACAATCTCAAAGTGAGAATTCTTCAGAATTATATTTTATACAGTGAAAATTTAATTATACTTAGTTAAAATGCTTCGTGCAGAAAGGAAAAAAGTTTTCAAGACGGAAGAGGACAAGAAGAAGAATACAAGATGGAGAAACACTATTAAATGCGTAACTGCCATTTTGGGCTTTTACCGTTTACTTGGCTTGAACGCGTAACTGCCAGACTGGGCTTTTACCGTTTACTTGCCTTAACTGCATAATTGTTTGCTTACCTTTATGAATGCGTAACTGCCATACTGGGCTTTTACCATATATATTTATTTTACTTTAATGTACATGAGTACAAAAAGAGCGGACTTAATGCTAATAGCATTCCCTCCCAGACAACATTGTTTGCTGAGATTTAAAAATGCGTAACTGCTACACTGGGCTTTTACCATTTAACTATTTAATTTGTCTGACACGAACTTACCATACTGGGTACTTTCTGTCATAAGGCATGTGTCTAATAAGGCATGAACCAAATATCTTTTGCACTCGAAATAGTCACACTGGACTATTTCACCGCATAGATAGGTCAGACAACGCAACTGCAACAAGTGCAGCAACTCAAAGTGCCCCTGATGACGCGACAGTGTAAAAAGCAAGCTGCCCTCAAAGGTTACCATGTTGGAACCGTTGCCGAGCACCAATCGGGTGACTCCGTCGTCCGCCGAATTCGCCGCCATCCGCTTTCCAGCCAGGCGGCTGCTCTGCTGGAGCTGCAACAGCAGCCCTGACAACAGCTTAGTTCATCAGGTATGAATTTTGATATCATAGATATCCTTGGTGTTGCGTTGATCCCAACGGAATAATAGAGTACCATCGGTACTGAGATAAATTTCTGGCTTGCAAAATGTATATAATATAATTATGTATGATTTTATTATACACATTGTTACAACTGTAACGAAAAACTGCCAGTCTAACGTTCATAAGCAGAGCTATAAATAAATGCTAAAATTTATCAACTTCATGGAACCAGATAATAAGTTATACAGCAACTAGCTGATACCTGATATTTCACTATTTTTATGTGAAATAGCTTCTATTAATATAGGTACGCCTAACATGAGCCTGCTGATAGAAATTTCAATAAGAAATTGAATAATAGAATCCATACATTTTGTTATCCATAAATGCAGTTTTAATAAGTAAAAACTTTAAACATTTGCCTTAACTAGGAGATCCTATGTTTCAGGCTTATTATTTATGTTTAATCACTAACTATTAGTATGTTTATTTCTAAGCTATGCCCTTGTAAAATGTAAAAATTACCTGTCTATTAATTTTCAAATTGAATTTGTGTGTGTAAAACATAAATTGATTGATCTTAATGATAATGATTCTGATGTGTAGAAATTATTAGCCAAGTGAATATATTATAGTGATAATGAAGCTTAAGGAGCAGCTTTCCAATATAGAACACCTTTTTTATGACAGTAATTTAAGACAGTGTTTTGCACTTTATACATTATACAATGGGGCATTGCAACATTCATTTGTTGTGCACAACATACATTTTATTATAAACAGAAGGTATGGTCAACTCAAGTGTAATTGATGCTGTCCACTTAAAAGGCCACCAACAGTTGAGTCGAATATGAATGATGCATTGGCCACAGGCCTGAGGTTAACGATATTGATCAACGAAAAAACTGTAAGTAAACCGGGCGCAGTACTTAAATAAAACATAAATTTTAAAACTGATTTATTTGCTGGTACATTTTGTTTTAAAACAATTTAAACTTGAAAACAACAAACGAAACATGCAGCCAGGTATACCATATGCTTAATTCCGACGGCAAACGAATATCCAGACGCGGCGACGAAGCCCCATCAACGATTTCTTTCGTCGATAGCAGCAGACCCGCAGGCGGCCGTTACGGTCCATCGAAACAGTTGCCGAGGAATCGAGGATACATTCGTCAACATTCACATTCGATCATCGTACGCGGGGTAAGGATACTCGTAAGGATCTGGTGCAGCATTTATCTGTATTTAGCGAATACAGGCAGTGGTCGCCAGGTCTAAATTCGACATGAGTAAAAATACTATTTTCACTGCGCTAGGAAAGCACCAAGATTATTATTATTTTCTTTTATACTCACTCGTACTCACTTGTGCCATCTCCAGAGATATATATTAAATTCTAACATTAATTTGACTAAAATTCGGGCGAAATACATAACAGCCACATAATACGTATGTATTTTAGTGACAGACAATAATTTGTCAACTACACATTAAGTTGAAGGTTCAACATCTCTGTTCGAGAAAAAATGTTTTATCAGGTTGTCATATCGGGTTTAGTTAAAATCTAACAGAAGTCATATTAGTATAAACTGTAAAAACGTTATCCTATAATAAGAATAAAAAATGCTTATTGTTTATAACAAAACACATTCTAGAAATCCCAGAAGTCGCATTATTATAAACAGTATAAAAGTTAACCTATATTGAAAATAAGAAATGGTTATTGTTTGTAAGAAAACAAGAAGAAAACAAGAATACAACATAGAAGTCTTTGCATTTTAGAAATCCCATCAACTTTATGGTTTTAATATTGGAAAAGTAATAGAAATATACGAATTTAAATTCTTAACTTTTGGGTATTGTAGTGCCCATATTTTTACAAAATTTATGCCGCCGGCTACGACTTCTTAGACAGCATTATCTCCCTGTTATATTGGACATAATATTTACTCTAACAATGTGTCTCAGAACATTTTTTAAAGAATTGAGATACACAATAAATTTAAACACATTTTTTTATACAGCTACCTTCACACCTTTCCATTAAGGTCTTTTACAAGAAAAACATTCACAAAACTGCAAAATAAATTATGACTATTATTCATAAAATATTATGTATTAAACCTGTAGATACCGGTATAATATTATATTTACTTTATTTAGTTGAATGTCATCGATACTTACACCGAATTAGAGAAGACATAGTTGTGGAAAATTTTTCTCTGGTACCTCTCAACAACGGGGTAGACTGGGGGACACTTGTGGCCAGGAATCAAAACATTGAAAAATAATTGCATATAAATTATCTAGCTAGAACATGTAGCTTATTATATTTTCATTGCCTTTTTTATTATTGTATTCGGTGTAAAATTCGGTAAAAGTAAAGGTAAAAAGTCGTTATTATTTGATTCACTTATTCAAAAAATTATTACCAGTTTTGGTATTTTCGGATTGAAATTGAGTAAATTCGAATGCAAGTCGAATAAGTTGGAGAAATAAAATATAGTAGAAATATTTTTCTTGATTCCTAGCATTTGGATCCCAAAGCGATTATTTTTTAATTTTAGATTTTAGCATTCACAACGCTATTTTTGTTTAGTGCCTATTTTATTTACAAAGACAATTCTGTCACTATCAATCGAACAAGCTATTATTTTTATTCTTTTATACCAGTTTCTTAGTGTTACAATTCTGCCATCATGATCGTCACAATTTTAAGCCTTGATACCCATTGTTTACATCTAATATAGTGTCTATGAAAGTACTAACATCCTATAACTTCCAATTCCATTCATCGCACAAATAGACTGGTTTGTACAACATTATCAAGGTGATATTATTTTACAGGTATATTACTATGTTATTTAAGCTTGTATGTCTGCTGATACTATCAGAAAGTACAGAGCTTGGTTATAAAAATGGTTCGATTATTCACCAAGTAACAATATTGACATTATAAACACAGAAGTGTGTAACACAATTATTAGTATTATTTAATATTGGATTCATTATTGATTTCACAATATGAGCTAATCTCAAGGTTTGGTATCGAATTTAACTACGCCTTGGCGTAGACTTACATTGCTCAAATACAATGGATATCTTAGTTTTCTTATTACTATTTATTAAATATTTTCCAATTAGATTTTTTCTAACTTTTCTAACTTAAAAAAAAAAAAAAAAAAAAAAGTTTCACATTGAATGAAAACAATATAATCTATTAATTATTTGTTTACTTCAAGTATGAAACATGAATTCTTCTTAGTTTGACATAAACCATCCTATAGTTACCTTCTTTTTCGAGAATGCTACATATTATTATTATAATAAACATTTCATAATCACTTCTTTTTATTTATAAATATAAAATAAAAATAGTAATACATATAAAAAAAAATGAAATTCTTATATGTAGAATAGATAATGGATTACTGAAATGTAAAATTCAATGATAGTGGAGTAGACTCAAATCCATGGTAACCAGTTTTAGCACTCGACGTACGCCGATACCTATATAGGTATGTTATGGCTTTGTAGCCATAACATTTATTTTTTATTATAGAAATTCCACGTAACACGGCGGAATGGTAGATGATTTCACTATCTTTGCAAGATATCATCGATTAATGATAATTAAACTGAATTTCCCTAACGAATCTTGCTTATTTTTTTTTTTGGTTCCAACCATCTTATATGTACCATATTTGCTACCAAAACATTAAGAATTATGTTAAATGTGACTGATTTTCTTTTTTAAATTTAAAAGACTAATTACACAAGAGATGATATTTCCATTTTCTTATATAATGCTCTAAACATCTACATGTGTTAATAGTACTAATATCGAAGGAAGAATCCTGAAGCATAATTAATGATTAAACGAACTTACCTGTAAGTGAAGTTCTATCATAATTATGCGAAGGATTCTTCCGAAGATATTAGTATAGAGTCCCACCCTCCCTACTGCTTATTGTTAATTACAATAAGTGTTCACCCACTGAAGAAAATGAGGAAATATCATACGATTTGTACTTTAAACTAAATGAAAAGGTTGGCGCCGAATGGCGGCGATGAGAATTCGAGCCGGAAATGTCAAAATATCTGTCAATTCTAAATCAAATACCTTCTCTTTTTAGGTTTTTTAGGTTATTACTCTAAAATAACGTGCTAAGTGGTGATACATGCAAGCGATACTACATGTGTTAATAGTACTAATATCTTCGGAAGAATCCTTCGCATAATTATGATAGAACTTCACTTACAGGTAAGTTCGTTTAATCATTAATTATACTTTGATCTCAGGCGACTAAAACTTCTTAACTTACCTGAAATAATCTCTCTTATTTTAATGAACTAAGTTGACAATAGATAATTTACATTATTTGGAATAACGTCATACATGGCATATAATTAGACATTTGGCAGCGGAAGAGAATTGCTCAAATTTAACTTTTCTCTATAACCCGACTTACCTCTTTTTACCTTGCAGTCTATTATGGTTGAACATACCCTCTTTTACCTTATAACAATACTCCATTTAACTCATAAATTCACTTTGATCATTTCCTATCAACGTAGGTTTATTTCGCTCATACTTACTTCATCTACGGAACGTAATTGGGAACGCTTTCCTCTTTATTTATAGTATTCCCATTTTTTGACACTAAAGAACTATGGGATTTCCCTTGGTAGTATGACAAATATTAAGAATTAATATGAAAGTAAAGTAAACTCATTTAAGAAAAATACAGACTTAATTTCTATTTCTCTGGTTATATCAATAGATCAATATCTTTCATTTAGTGGTATTTTCCTTTAGAAATAAATGTAATAGCAGGAATAATTAAGACCTAGTAATGAAAGCGAATACTTCTATTGGAAAATGAAAATCAATACTAATCACACTTTTAAAAGAATTTGGGTTCACTAATTATCACATCCAGGGTTCCTCCATTAGACTTTCACAGGCCCTCTCAGATCACGCAAAGCTTGTTAGTAAGGTTCTTTGTAGGTTAGTTAAGGTTGGATAAAGTAAACTTAGTAAATTATATTTTGGAGGTTATTTAATCCAGTAAAATTAGGTTCAATAGTTTAGTTATAATCAACGGTAAGTAGTAAGCGGATTTTGATTGTCCTCCTGTCCTGTAGGTCATTAGGTTTCCACTTAGGTTTAGTCTCTTGCATAGGCCGTGATCATCTAGATTCATTGTAGTTAGGTCGTCGGTTACATTTTGGTGCCGTGACCAGGATTTCATATTATTATTGCGAATCTTCAGGTTTTGTGTGGTTTGGGAGTGAGTGACTGTTAACAAGTGAGATTGTGACAGTCACATTTTGTTGCGGTGAAGTGGGTATAAAGGTTTGATATGTTGAAACACTGATTTTCTTTTCCAATGGTTGTTAAGTTATCATTCTGGTACGAGTTATGGCGTTTAACTTGTCACTTTGGCTGGTCCTTGAAACTTTTGTTTTGCGAATCATTTGTAAGATCTTAGTTAAATATCTCTGAAAACTAATATACAAATAACCACTGTTTTAGGACAAATCTTGTAAAATATTTTCGATACATTTAATGTTTTCATTGTCATTATAGTGCTGCCAAGACTATCGACGTCTCTGATACTTTATCGATATTTACGTAAATTATCGACACTTAGGTTAACTGTATTGCATTTGGTTCTATAGTCATTTTACACACTACGTTTGGTTACAATGATACAATTATGCAGTTAAATTATTACTTGTTCATACAGTATAGTCTCGTTTAAGGTAAATTGCGTCGTTAAGCAAATCGTATCGCGATAGTTTTTATTGATATACACTATCGATAATCGATATAATTATTTTTCCAGTTCCGGTTTATCTACTCAAGTCAAATTTATTTTACTCTGTTCAAAGGTCCGCATCAAGGTCCGACCGAATCCACTTTTCGGCCATGGACCGAGACCAATTTAAAAATTGAATTCTGACTTGGATTTTATTCACTGATATGATTAAGTTAGAAAAAAAAAAGGACATTTTTATAGGTAACCACATATACGTTTTTAAATGTATAACTAAGGACAACGAGTGCCTGGCGGTTTTTTATCAATCATATGTCAATACGCATTAATATTGTCGTGCGGTGTCAAAGAGATTTGACAAAATAATAGCATAAGTCACTTTGGGATCAATACTTCCCAACTATTGACCTTGAGGGAAAGTAAAATAAGAAACTTCAACGTTATTTTTAAAGTAACGTTATAAAAAAAAAAAAAAAAAAATAAAAAAAAAAAAAAAAAAAAAAAAAAAACCTTTGTTCTTCTTTTGTTTATACCTAAGAAATAAAGCAGATCATAGGATATGTACGATTATAAAATTCTAGTCTTGTTAATTTGATGATTGCGAAGTAGGATGACGGTGATAGGTGGACTGTCAATTGAATTTACGGCTATAGCGAAATCATAGGTGCTTTGTTGTGTCAAAGCTATGATTCTTAAAGAAAAAAAAATGTATGGTCACACGTGAGCACCCTTTTATTTATTTTTTATCATTCGTAAAATCGAATTAATTGTTCAAAATTGTGGTTGATAGGACACGAGATTTGTAGTAATTTTATTAAATGTATACGCACGTGTGCGTAACATTGTCTGTGTAACTTTTAGTAATAGTGTGTTGTTACGTAAATGGCTGAATGTGAATAAGGTCAGGAACGCGGCCAAAGAAATTACATGTTATCGATTTCCGAACGAAACGTCAACTTGACAGATTCCTATTCCTTTATTTTAATGACATATACAATAAAGTAATTATGGACAAAACTTTCTGCATTTCGTTATCATTTTCACTGTTAATTAACGCTGAAAACTTACAAAATATAATTTAACCTTATTGGCATAAACAAAAACTTATTATATATGTCATTAAAATAAAGGAATAGGAATCTGTCAAGTTGACGTTTCGTTCGGAAATCGATAACATGTAATTTCTTTGGCCGCGTTCCTGACCTTATTCACATTCAGCCATTTACGTAACAACACACTATTACTAAAAGTTACACAGACAATGTTACGCACACGTGCGTATACATTTAATAAAATTACTACAAATCTCGTGTCCTATCAACCACAATTTTGAACAATTAATTCGATTTTACGAATGATAAAAAATAAATAAAAGGGTGCTCACGTGTGACCATACATTTTTTTTTCTTTAAGAATCATAGCTTTGACACAACAAAGCACCTATGATTTCGCTATAGCCGTAAATTCAATTGACAGTCCACCTATCACCGTCATCCTACTTCGCAATCATCAAATTAACAAGACTAGAATTTTATAATCGTACATATCCTATGATCTGCTTTATTTCTTAGGTATAAACAAAAGAAGAACAAAAGTTTTTTTTTTTTATTTTTTTTTATAACGTGTCTTTAAAAATAACGTTGAAGTTTCTTATTTTACTTTCCCTCAAGGTCAATAGTTGGGAAGTATTGATCCCAAAGTGACTTATGCTATTATTTTGTCAAATCTCTTTGACACCGCACGACAATATTAATGCGTATTGACATATGATTGATAAAAAACCGCCAGGCACTCGTTGTCCTTAGTTATACATTTAAAAACGTATATGTGGTTACCTATAAAAATGTCCTTTTTTTTTTTTCTAACTTAATCATATCAGTGAATAAAATCCAAGTCAGAATTCAATTTTTAAATTGGTCTCGGTCCATGGCCGAAAAGTGGATTCGGTCGGACCTTGATGCGGACCTTTGAACAGAGTAAAATAAATTTGACTTGAGTAGATAAACCGGAACTGGAAAAATAATTATATCGATTATCGATAGTGTATATCAATAAAAACTATCGCGATACGATTTGCTTAACTACGCAATTTACCTTAAACGAGACTATACTGTATGAACAAGTAATAATTTAACTGCATAATTGTATCATTGTAACCAAACGTAGTGTGTAAAATGACTATAGAACCAAATGCAATACAGTTAACCTAAGTGTCGATAATTTACGTAAATATCGATAAAGTATCAGAGACGTCGATAGTCTTGGCAGCACTATAATGACAATGAAAACATTAAATGTATCGAAAATATTTTACAAGATTTGTCCTAAAACAGTGGTTATTTGTATATTTGTTTTCAGAGATATTTAACTAAGATCTTACAAATGATTCGCAAAACAAAAGTTTCAAGGACCAGCCAAAGTGACAAGTTAAACGCCATAACTCGTACCAGAATGATAACTTAACAACCATTGGAAAAGAAAATCAGTGTTTCAACATATCAAACCTTTATACCCACTTCACCGCAACAAAATGTGACTGTCACAATCTCACTTGTTAACAGTCACTCACTCCCAAACCACACAAAACCTGAAGATTCGCAATAATAATATGAAATCCTGGTCACGGCACCAAAATGTAACCGACGACCTAACTACAATGAATCTAGATGATCACGGCCTATGCAAGAGACTAAAACCTAAGTGGAAACCTAATGACCTACAGGACAGGAGGACAATCAAAATCCGCTTACTACTTACCGTTGATTATAACTAAACTATTGAACCTAATTTTACTGGATTAAATAACCTCCAAAATACAATTTACTAAGTTTACTTTATCCAACCTTAACTAACCTACAAAGAACCTTACTAACAAGCTTTGCGTGATCTGAGAGGGCCTGTGAAAGTCTAATGGAGGAACCCTGGATGTGATAATTAGTGAACCCAAATTCTTTTAAAAGTGTGATTAGTATTGATTTTCATTTTCCAATAGAAGTATTCGCTTTCATTACTAGGTCTTAATTATTCCTGCTATTACATTTATTTCTAAAGGAAAATACCACTAAATGAAAGATATTGATCTATTGATATAACCAGAGAAATAGAAATTAAGTCTGTATTTTTCTTAAATGAGTTTACTTTACTTTCATATTAATTCTTAATATTTGTCATACTACCAAGGGAAATCCCATAGTTCTTTAGTGTCAAAAAATGGGAATACTATAAATAAAGAGGAAAGCGTTCCCAATTACGTTCCGTAGATGAAGTAAGTATGAGCGAAATAAACCTACGTTGATAGGAAATGATCAAAGTGAATTTATGAGTTAAATGGAGTATTGTTATAAGGTAAAAGAGGGTATGTTCAACCATAATAGACTGCAAGGTAAAAAGAGGTAAGTCGGGTTATAGAGAAAAGTTAAATTTGAGCAATTCTCTTCCGCTGCCAAATGTCTAATTATATGCCATGTATGACGTTATTCCAAATAATGTAAATTATCTATTGTCAACTTAGTTCATTAAAATAAGAGAGATTATTTCAGGTAAGTTAAGAAGTTTTAGTCGCCTGAGATCAAAGTATAATAAAATTTTCAGCGCTATTAAATAAGAATTCTTTTACTTTCTGAAGTTATTGTACAAGTAATGAATATGCAATTGTGTTTTTGCCAGCTAAGGTATGGGCCCGCTCCCCGCCCGATACAATGAGTCTCGTCTCCGTACTTGGTCAACTCCCTTCTGGCCAGCCATATTCTTTCATGACAAATTTAATTCATGAATATTTTTAAGTTATAGTACTTAGTCCTTGTCAGTCAGTTTTAATAAAAGAGGGCAAGCAGAGTGCTTTCAAGCGAACTACCAGTTTCTCACAATGAAGAATTCTCCTTCAATTGCGATGGCTGAATTACGAATTTAAATTTAGAATAATTAAATAATTAGTTCTAGTATGACTGTTTAACATTATAACAGATGGACACAACATTACTATCCATATACTTAGGACACTGATAGTTCTCAAATTCTGAAGGAAAGACAATTCTAAACAAGGTAAAATTCTATGACGGGATTTCCATACTTCAATCTCAACTAAATTATAAATATACAACCATAAACTGAATTGACTTCAGGTCATTTACTAAAGGTTAAAGCAGTATTTCGATTTAATATTGAGTAGACTTGGCAACATTTGTTCTCAATTGTAAACTAGATTCTATTTCTAACATCTTTCAATTGAGTTGGCTGGTGGAACATAGTTTAAATATTTGAACTCAGATAAAAGATATGTTGTCATTATTATTTGCGAATTTTATATATTCACTAAATAATATGATACTTTCATAGTTGGAAGATACTTTTCAAAGTATTATTTCTCGGTTAATCATAACCATCATTCTGTCAATTTGAAAGGTTTACTCAAAGCATTGATCTAGTGACCTAGAAGTTGTGAATCGACCTTAACTTACTAGAGACACGAGCTTATTCCATACACTCAGATCTTGTTTCAGCACTCCTCTCAAAATTACCAAAATAGTTTATTCTATCTATAAACAATCGGTTCAACCATAGCTCCCTTCGACCAATCCAATTCAAAGATAAATAATCTATTCTTTATTTATGATTCTACTCCATCTATTAAATCATTATTCAATATTAACTGTAAAGGATATCTAAATTAAATTAAGAGTAAATTAATTTGTGGGTACTTACTGAAGCTTGCAAAGTCTACACAATTTAGCACACTGTAGTAATCGTTCACAACACTGATTCTATGGAAGATTGATACTATCCTATTGGATTATAACCAGTAATTCCACATAAACTTTCGTCCATTATATTGTACACTTCCGCATTCACCATGTTTCATTCCTAAGTCATCCTACCTCTTCACCGCCTATATAAATTCGAATGTTCCACTTGGTGACCCACGGCGGCCATTTTGTCGACCCGATTCTCAACACCGCCTACCTAAATTTCGAATCACTACCTATTGACCTCGGCGGCCATCTTGACGACGCCTACCTATTTGCGGCCTACCTAAATCAGATACACTACGAAGTGATCTACCTCTCCACCGCCTACCTAAAAGCTCCTAGCTTGTCTACCGTTCCTGCTGTTACCTTGCTGACAACACGACCTTCTTGAGGATGTCTAACCTTTTACCAGCATCCAAGTTTCCCTCCCGCCTTGAGATGCTAACCTAAGCTACTGTTCCTACGCGCCTAACAATGAATTTATAAACCTAATGAATTTACCTGCCTACCAACGACTAAATTCCGATTTCCTATGCAATATTTGGGATGCTTACCATCATCCCCGACGCCCCGATCCTGTACAGCGTGAGCAAGCATGACTCCCCTAAACTCCCCTAACAGCTTGGGCGTGGCCATATTTGATTGGGATGGAACAAATAGGCACCTACAAAGAGGATTAACATTACCAAGCCATATCCTCCACGTTCAAACGGGATTACATCCACACACCGTTCGGACCGTTGGTTGATGAGCGAGTTGGCTAGCTTGGTAACCTTAAGTGACTAAACTAGGTATCTTTCAACAGAAACCCGCATTGCACGCCACAGAGCAATGCTATTTTACCTACCCCTTTGAGGATTGACCGAACGCCCAATAAAGACACAAAACTAAAGAGAAATCTACCCCCCCTTTATTTCCCCCTGATTGCTTAAACAAATTTCGAACAACCTTAAACCATGAAAATTCTTGAAACTATTGGGAAATTTACTTTACTTCATGAAAATTCGCAAGCAAAATCTACATACTTTAATTTCAAGCTTACTTATACCATATAAGCCCTAATTAAAGCATATAAGCAAAAGACTCGCACCCGGTTGCGGACCTATACGTCAAAACCTCAATTAAAAACACTATCTTCCTGACTTCTTGATGTTTCTTGCGTTAAAATAAAATACTACTTGATTGAAGTTTCTTACAGAGGGTATCGACGGCTTCTTCTGAGTTCCACTTGATGCTTCGCTGAGATCGGAGAAAGTAAAGAGAGCGATTTCCCCCCAACTTCGCCTTTTATAATCCCCCAGAATCATTCACTCTCTGCAGGAAACTCACCCCACACGATCTAAGCATCTTTTTTTTCTACCTTCATTTCCCTACTTTACATAAATTATTCCTAAAATTTTCCCTTCTCCTTCAAAAATGGGGAGAATTCAGTTTTGTCTTACTCAACTTATAAATATAATATTTAAGTTACTAATCTTACAAAATGAACCCCTATACTAAACAATAATTTCAACGTACAATTCAACTAACCAATAACCTCCTATGTTCAAGATTCTCTATACTCAAGCGCACAATGCCACTCAATTTGTAACCAAATTAAAATTAATCTGTTACCTAAATATTTCTCTATACTGACATTTCAGCTACATTTGATTTAAGTAATTCATACAATTGTATGAAACAACGTTTCAATCATAAATAAATCAACAAGTTTTCCCCCTTACATCATATCTAACAAAACTAACAACTTTGAATAATATTCAGCATATTTATCCAGAATCATATGAAATTATTGTACTATAATCATAGAACTCTGATTAATACGAATTTTATATTCACAACAAATTGAACCTCCCATATGCTACAATTTGAATCCAACCTTTTTCAATCTTTTTATCTCGCCTTCCCCAAAATATCATAACCTCTAGAATCAATTTGCTAAAATACGTATTACAACATTTTCCATTAAGTATTCGGTCCAATTAAACCTAAAATTTCCGATCAATTTAGCATCACAATGTTGGTACTTTAAAAACCCTAATTGGCAACACCCATCCGACTACTTTTACATTTTTTTAAATGCCTACCCTCATTTGAATTATAAACCTGCAGCATAAAATCTCGCTTTCGAAGAAACTTCATATCAATCTTTCTTCGTACAACACCCAACGACAAGACAAACTTTATTAGGCTCCATTCACATTTTCCCATGAAATACTTTCTTATTACACCTTCAATAACTATTGTTTATGTTTTTTTTTTTAAATAATATTTCTAGATTCATCCTTACAATATTTCTATTAATTGATTATCTCCCTTTTATTTCACAATTCGAGTTTTCAATTTACCACTAAACTGTCAACTAAACTCCGCCCAGAATAAAACATAGTTTCATTTCTTTTCTTTCTCTCTGTGTTATCTTTGAACATCAAACCATATTATAAGATCAAATTAAACTTCCATTTTAATTTCAAATCTCCAATTTAACTGTGTCATGACGCAAAGGCATGGTATGACAAAGTACCCTAATTTAAGCAAATACCGCCTACGATTAACAAAATGTACTAGATCCACTACAAAATTCTCCAAGCCAACTAAACTTGCATTTATCCCCCAAATCTAACTAATGTCTAATATTTCCTAAAACAAAATTTAAATTTACAACTATGATTTAGCAAAGGATATGGTACTTGCCTTGCGACCCTCAGTTACCATCTGGCAATCGATTTCTCATCGATCGATCCACTGGAACGACCTACTATATTTAAGTTCGTTCTTTAGCTAAAACACATCACGTGGTGTGACACTACTGACAACTTACAGAAATAATTAACACCGAATTCAATCCTTTTTTTTAGTAATCTTCTAAAATAAATTATTATAATGATATTCGAGGGGCTCTAATAAAATTTGATAAATAAACAATAATAAATATAAATAAATTTTAAACCTATTAGCGTCGTTACCTACACAGAGACTAATATTTGAATTTTAGCGCCGTGAAAGATTAAAGAACTTCCTACATTATTGCTAACTCAAAACCTGAACTACTCTTTATTATAATAACTTGTTCGATAGTTAAATAATATTATGCTCAGTATGAAACAAAATTCGAAAAATATTTGAGATAAAATAGCATGTTCAGTTTTGAACCGTTACAAACTCACCAATGAATCTGCACCCAGTATTTACCCACTTCTCAACATAAGCAAGCAATACCCAAGCCCGGGCGGGTAGCGTGCTAGACATTCACTAATGATCATAACCCATGACTGGACAGGCTGCCTGCCCGAAAACCACCAAGGAATCAACTCCCAGTGTTTACCCACTTCTCAATATAAGCAACCATCACCCAAACCCGGGTGGGCAGCCTTCCGGACACTCACTAATGATAATAACTCATGACGGACAGGCTGCCTGCCCGAAACTCACCATTGAATCAATACCCAGTGTTTACCCACCTTTCAATATAAGCAACCATTGCCCAAGACCGGGCAGGCTGCCTGCCCAACACCCACTAATGATCATAACCCATGACTGGGCAGGTTGCCTGCCCGAAACTCACCAATAAATCAGTACCAGATGTTTACCCACTTCTCATTTTAAGCAATCATCACCCAAGACCGGGCGGGCTGCCTGCCTGGCACTCACTAATGATCATAACCCATGACTGGGCAGGCCACCTGCCCGAAACTCACCAATGAATCAATACCCGATGTTTACCCACTTCTCATTTTAAGCAATCATCACCCAAGACCGGGCAGGCTGCCTGCCTGGCACTCACTAATGACCATAACCCATGACTGGGCAGGCCACCTGCCCGAAACTCACCAATAAACCAGTACCCGATGTTTACCCACTTCTCATTTTAAGCAATCATCACCCAAGACCGGGCAGGCTGCCTGCCTGGCACTCACTAATGATCATAACCCATGACTGGGCAGGCCACCTGCCCGAAACTCACCAATGAACCATTACCCAGATTCCACCCACTTCTCAATATAAGCAATCATCACCCAAACACCGGGCGGGTTTCCTGCTGGACTAAAGATCATAACCCATGACTGGGCGGGCTGCCTGCCCGAAACTCACCAATGAATCAATACCTAGTGTATACCCATTTCTCAATATAAGCAATCACTACCCATAACCGGGCAGGTAGCCTGCTCAACGTTCACCGGGCCCCTCCCGGGCCCCCTACATATGAAATTGGTGGGCTACGAATCTCAGGATGAGCCGGCCGACATTTGAGTGTTTCTTTTATTTAACTTTTCTAAAATATTCAATTCCTTGTAAGGGTGAGAGTTACTAACTTTATCATGTGCTAAAAGAGCAAAGCACACCTTTTATAAATAAACACTGCCTAAATAAATAATTAATAATCACCAACACACTCTCACCCAAGGGGAAAAATTCATTGTAATTTTTTTTGTAAATATCTAATGCAAATTTTTCATTGTCTGTCTTTTTCAGAACTGGGCTGTTGCTGGGACCCCCATTCAAAATTGTGCCCGACACCCCGCTTCACGGGATAGGCATGCCCCCGGGCCATACATCTGCCCTTCGGGCAATTCGTAGCCCTGCTTCACAACCATGGCCCGGTCGCAATAGTCGTCACTTACCATTGGGGCTTTATATTAATGGAAAGGGGCACTTTAGACTCCGCCGCTCCTTGGGGGGGGAACCGGCCCACTTCGGGCCTAACGCGTACATGAATAGGGAATGCAGGGTCCCAGCAGCAACTTCATAATTGTGTTAATGTGTTTTATTTCTTCTCCTTCTACTATCCCGTCTCTTCCTTTCTTTCCTCTATCCTCTATCTTTCCTATCCCTCTATATTTCTCTTTCTTTCTACCCCTTTTTCTTACCCCCGAGGTGGCACCGTAGGGCAAAAAGACTCACCAAGGGATGAGTCCGAAAGTGTCACCTCATCCTTTTAATCACAGCTAGCCCCTTAACCACCTTTCCCTCCCATTCAAACCCTTCGTGGTCCCCCTTCTTTCTCACCCAATAGTTTAAAAAAAAAAACCTTACCTAACCTTTTTGTTTTTTTTTTTTTTTTTTTTTTTTTTTTTTTTTTTTTTTTTTACGGTAGGAAAAATGCGTTACCGCACTTCCCGGCACCGGGTCAGTACCGGGGGCATGTGGGGCTCACCATGGAAGCCGCCGCTTGACGTAGCGGCGACACCACTCTCCGCCCAGCCGATCCCCCACCCAGCCCCTAGTGGGCTCGATGGGGGGCCGGAGGGGGGGCATACCCACTAAAAAACCTATCGATGTGCCCTCTTCCGTTGTCCAGTTTGGCATGGGAACTGTGAGATCTGTCTCCATACGTCACCGGCGGCAGGTTCGGTTTCCCAAACCCCCACACTTTGTGGGAGATGCCCGAGCACATTTAGGCATCTCCCCAGACGGACGAGGCCGTGCAAGGCGAACATGGAGAACTTTCGATCCAATGTTCTATATTGCTCAGATAGTAGTAATTGCTTCGGTAAAAATAAGACACGAAGGCACGGCAAACTTGCAATATTATTCATTACTCGTAAATTATATAGTACTACCTCAGTAATAACATAAGCCACATGGGCACGGCGAGCTTAAAAATATTAAACTAAGTAAAAAAACATTATAATAAAGTTCATATGGCGCGGCATTCATTAGAATCTCGCGACTTCGGTAAAAATCGCCTCAATAGCATGCACGGCCAACTGGTAATATTCTTTATTGCTCAGTATACAGTGAACATCTGGCCAGGAGTCAGTGCATAAAGAGAAATAAGATAACCAGGTTAAGGAGATTAGTCTGTCTCCAACGATTTTGTCACCTCGCCTTCTATTACAGGGGAGTGACCTAAAATTATCACGAACCACAGTTCGCAACACATCCAACACATCTGATTATTATTATACGTTATAGTTTAGTCATAAAAATAAATATCATAGTGATATTTGAAGAGTGACGAAACATCAATATAGTCAAAAACACTACTGCCACGAATTAGTAGGTATGAACCTCTATACAAAAAAAAGTTGGGAGTTACAAGTCGTGATAAAGTTTGGCCACATGATAGAAACTGATCTGTAGGCTGTTTCTAACTAATATTGAGCTGGGCCAAACTATCCTTACATACAGTTCCAAACGGCGGCGGGTTGAATAGCGCACTTTTCCCGGCTCCATTCTAAAAACTATAACAATTCAGGTTTAGCTAATAGGTCAAATGTGGTATCATTTTCGGATAAATCAATAACGTAGAAGTTATTTCTGATACAAATAAAATCTATTTATTAAGCAGTTTCTGAAAAATTACACAATAACCAAAATGTTTAAACTTCATTTTTTTAGTTTAGGTATTGGCACTTGTTTCAGTATTTTCAAAAAAACTACTTTAAAGAAGCGTTTTTCAGGTTAATTTGTTATATGCTTTTGTTATGCTAACTATATTTTATAAAATTTGCGCCTAACCCAAGTAGTTTAAGTCCATTGTTTGCGGACATACAGCTAGTCAAAAATATGCATTTTTTCACGAAATAAAAAAGGTTTCCGTTTCGTTCGGAAGCATTTCTCAGTTTTTTTGTTTATATTTCTGTAAAGTTAATTAAATTTTCTACAATTTGAGCTTAATTTGAGTAGTCCAGGTTTATTGGTTGCAGAGACATAGCTGGTTAAAAATGGGCTTTTTATTGAAATTAATTGAAAAAATCTTATCTTTGACTAGCTGTGTCTTTGCAACTAGTAAACCTAGACTACTTAAGTTAAGCTCAAATTGTAGGAAATTTAATTAACTTTACAGAAATATAAACAAAAAAACTGAGAAATGCTTCCGAACGAAACGGAAACCCCTTTTAATTAGTGAAAAAATGCATATTTTTGACTAGCTGTGTCTCCGCAAACAATGGACCTCAACTACTTGGGTTAGGCGCAAATTGTATGAAATATAGTTAGCATAACAAAAGCATATAACAAATTAACCTGAAAAACGCTTCTTTAAAGTAGTTTTTTTGAAAATACTGAAACAAGTGCCAATACCTAAACTAAAAAAATTAAGTTTAAAAATTTTGGTTATTGTGTAATTTTTCAGAAACTGCTTAATAAATTGATTTTTTTTTATATCAGAAAGAAGTTTTACGTTATTGATTTATCCGAAAATGATACCACATTTGACCTATTAGCTAAACCTGAATTGTTATAGTTTTTAGAATGAAGCCGGGAAAAGTGCGCTATTCAACCCGCCGCCGTTTGGAACTGTATGTAAGGATAGCTTGGCCCAGCTCAGTATTAGTTAGAAACAGCCTACAGATCAGTTTCTATCATGTGGCCAAACTTTATCACGACTTGTAACTCCCAACTTTTTTTAGTATAGAGGTTCATACCTACTAAATGGCCATCATTCTCAAAACATTACAACATCTAAAACTCGTAGAAGTAAGTGAAGACTAAGTTTGAGTAATTCGCAAACTAAAACATTTAACTTGGGAGAGCGAACACCTGCATCTTTGTGTCAAATAATGACAAAACGGGTTGAGAAAAGATATTCAAGAATACCATTACCAATTTCATTTTATATTGATGTAATTATCACCTTTTTTGTACAACATAAAAACAACTAGTATTAACTTTAAGTTTATCTTGTTTACGAAAAACTAAAACATCAACGTGAAACTTAAATTAATTACGAAATCTTTAAGTATCATCATATCACTTAGAAAATCATACTCACTTTTCTTTTTAATTAGAATCACTACCTATTTGGTAAGATCTGCTGCCACAATAGTACGGTAAAGTACAAATGCACAGTAAAAGTACAGCTAAGCACAGCAAAATATTCAAATCTTAATAATTTACTACTATGTATAATGAGGAGCGATTACGAATGTTGCGTTTTTTTTTCACTTTAGTCTACCCACACTCTGTATTAACACCAGAAACAAAATTTAGGAAATGCATGTAATAAATTGAGGGAATGAATCGAATTTCTATTCAAAACTCATGTCTGTATCATAATAATAATTCATAATTTAAATTAACTTTCTCTTGAATATTAAAAATAAATATAGGAAGACCGTTGTTACAAGTTCTTGTAATTTTTAACTGTATATTGTATGTACACAGTCCTCTGCAACAATGCTTTATTGCAGAAATTCTATTGAAAAACATCCCTATTAAAATAGTTTGTATCCACCAGGGATCAAAACAAATACAGTGCAGTAAGTATGGCATCAAACAACAATGAACTAAAATAAATTATTTAAAAGATCTAGTAAAATCTAGGGTTTGTAAGTGATCCTACCCTTGTTTGGATCTATTTAAGCACAGGATAATGCACCACAGCAGTCCCGATAAGAATAATTGCTGCACAAGAAGAGAACCTTTGTTTCCAAAGACCAAAAGAGTTCCTGTTTTGCCGAGGAAAACTATTTCAATTAAAAGTGCCTATAAAAAGATTTTTCTTACTTAATCTACATAATGTTTAAGGCACAATTGACATCTGCAATAACTGCATGCACAAAAATTGTTTGAATGTTCAATCTATAGGTAACAACAACGTCAAGTTATCTCTGTTGTAAATGAATAATAATTATCAGTTGGTTATTTGTCAGATGTTTCATTTATTTTATTATAGGTTCTGTACACACGATTTTAACCAGAAAAGAAAGATTTATTCCCACTAGTTCTACTGGGCAGTACTACCAATGAAGTAATAAGACTTTTTCTCATTAGTGCTATGATTTGATACGAAGAATAAAATTGTAAACTGTAAAGGGCACAGCTTAATTCACATTAAAATATCTCTCAGCATATAAAATCATCTTTGAAACTTAAATAATTCACTGAAGTTACAGTTTGGCTTTAGCACTTACTGTGTTACATTTTCAATTTACAATGCTACTAGGTTGTGATGTCACAATATGTACATAATATCATAAAATTGTCCTTTCACTGATCAAAAAGGAAGGGAAAGGTCTCATTGGCTTATTTACTATATTTTAAGACCAAATTCAAGCTGAGCATTTTTTCTACGAAAAGCTAAAATTCTTTCTTATATCAGTAATGTTATGATTAATGCTACGTTTTGAATCTCACTATTAAATACCATACTTCGAACATCAGCCAGCAGATATTTCATATAAGTAATCCGTAGTCACAGTTGCAAAATAAAGCGCGCATGGCGGAACTTGACAGACTGATCGCACCCAACCGCGTCTGCCAAGCAACGCTCGGTCCGGCCAGGCGTCGGATGGGTGACCGTTAAGTGGCACTACAACTGAGCGCTTCCGTGCTTCGGAGGGCACGCCTAATCGTCGGTCCCGGCTGTTGTCATCTGATAACAGTTGTTAAGCCAAGTTAGAGGCCTTACGGGCGGCTTGACAAACTCTAACACCAGAGGTGGCCACCAATCCTCATTCGATAAGAAGAAGTTGCAAAATCATGGCCACTTGGTGGTACACTCGCACACTCGTGCAAGGCACATGGAAAATTATATATTCTAGTCTAGACAATTCACACCAATCATTTAGTTCCAGTTCCAAGCTATCCAAAACTTGTACTGTGGTTACTAAATAACGGGTAAAAATAAAGAAGAATTTAAAAATCTGTGACTAACTACGCATCACAAAATTATGTATACCAGGATTCGAACCCAGAATCTTTGTATCAATCAACCTCCATGAAAGTACACTTATTTTACGAAACATAGAGCACTCTTTGCGCAGCATTTGCGTCATCATTTTCTATGCCAAATTCTACTTAATTTTTTTATAATATCACAAGGAACGTCATTCTTTTTGACTTTGAAAATTATAGTTGTGGATTGACCATACATACATAAACTCGCGCCTGTTTCCCATGGGGGTAGGCAGAGACTATGGATCGCCACCTTCTACGATCCTTGCACACTTGGATTGACCAAATGATAATAATTTAGTAAAATCTACGGGTATCTTACAAAAATGTAAAATCTATGGGTACTTATCAGCAATTCGTCGATCAAACGGGAACTGTCGCACTTTTTCATGCTTCATTCCACTGTTCAGATATTTGCAACCACCCAGGATTGATGACTCAGATCCACAATTGGTTACTCGACTTGATCTTCAACACAAAGTCGCCAACCTGGCGGATTCTACAGCAAGCATTTTGATATTCCTGAAACATAAAAATTCGAAGGCAGAGTATATGTAATCCAACTAGGTTAGATCTCACTTCTGATGTGAGAGAAAATAAAAGAAAGGATGGCAATGTGAGATATTTATTAATTTATTTCACTATCGTGGTTATGACTAAGTTACCGAATAAGTTATTGATTCTAAATTTATCACATGTCTTAGATTTATTAGCTTTAACATTACATTAAATATTGTAATTTTATTACACTATTATTACTGTCATAAAAGGAGTAATACTTAACTACATTACCAGATAGTTCAGAGCACCGATCCGACAGAGTGCCGTGTCCGACAGTTGAACAACGTCTGAGCTATCGACACCTACGCAAGCCGCTTTTATAGACGTGCGCAAACAAGCTCGGTGGCGTGATGTGGCGTGATGGCGCAGTGGGGAGGCGCACGTGCACACAGTTGTTTTACGAGTCGTTTAGTGACTTTTATTTATAAATTACATTGAATAAACTAATTATTTGTAACAATTATATTAATTGTAATAAAAATCTACTATTTGCATTGTTTTTTTATTTATTTACTAAGAAAAGACGTGCATTCTCCCACATACAGGTCTTACTTTTGTCCCCCCTGCCGTTCTATTAAAGATAAAGAGGCTCTACCAAGCACTTTGCGAAGGATTTGTTTTAAAAATCCTATCAACCTTTCGTAAAACCCTCCCCACCAAGGGGCTGCGGGTGGCAGAAAGTTCCACTTAATTCTTGTTATCGTAGAGACTGTCTGAATTTCAAGCCAATCGATAGAGTTTAAGGCATTATCAAGGCCCCTGAAGTTAGTATACACCGGTGGGTGCTTGAGCTTGACACCGTTTCGCTTTATATCTTTTACATCTCATACATCGATCAATGACACTGCGAATCAATTTTCTTTGACCTAGTATCCAGTAATGTTGACGTAAATTACTTAAAAGAGTTTGCACACCCGCGTGCTGTAATTCAATGTGTCGCCGTTCCACAAGGCGTCTTATAATTGCCTCTGAACCTGGTAACACTATAGGGAATTTAAAGTTTCTGTTTTCGTTGCTCTTGTCTAACTTTGTATTAAGACGTATCATTCCATCATCAGAAGAAGAAGATCGTCTACAAAAGTTTGCAACCTTTTATCCTTAAGCAGTAATTCCCTATATCTCTGTTGAATCAATTTTATGAGTATAGTTTCTGCATATTCGAACTCGTCATACGTTAGTTCTCTAGATGTCCGTTTTCTTCGCAGACGTAACATCCAGCATAGCATTCTAACTATTTTAACGTAGTTCGAAAAATAAGTTAGTCTACTAAGAAAGCTATTTTCTTCTACGAGTAACGTATGAATACCGGTTTTCCTCCGTTCTTCATTGACCTCTGATAAACTTGGTGCAATTTGCGCGTTCGGCCACTCTTCTTCGGGTAGCTTCAGCCACTTTGGGCCTACCCACCATCGGGTCTCGACTAGACCCTTATGATGCACGCCTCTGGAAGGAAGATCAGCGGGATTTAGATTACCAGGTACGTGTCTCCAGTTAGAAGCTTCCGAACTACTTGTGATTTCTTTTACCCTGTTGGAAACGAATACTGACAATGGGCCGTCACCTTTTATCCACGCAAGAACTACACTAGAATCTGTCCAGTAGTAGATTTTTAAATTATTCAAATCTAAGGAGTTGATTACTGTTAATGACAGTCTGGTAGCTAACGTGGCAGCGATTAATTCGAGTCGCGGATTCGTAATGATTTTTACCGGTGTAACCCTAGATTTGGCTAGAACAAGACTGATGTTTACATGCTCCACGTGCTGTGACCGTAGAAAAACACACGCCGAATAAGCGTCCTTACTCGCATCACAGAAGATATGTAGTGAGATGTCACACTGAGTTATAGGACGGCTAGAAAGGGGTCCGGGAATGACACATTCATTAATGTAATGAACTTGTTCTAACCACTTTCTGAACTCCTTTGCCAAGTCCTCAGGAAGTTCTTGGTCCCAAGAAAGATTGCGCAATTCCACGATTTCTGCATAATCATTTTTGGTATTATTGTAGTCGCACAAGCAATACCAATGGGATCGAAAACCCTTTGCGCTACAGATAGTAAACTTCTCTTAGTAAGCTTTTCGTAGGTTTTATCGAAGTTTATGTTACATTTTAGACAATCTAACTTGACGTTCAATGTGACTCCCAAAATTGAAGTATACTCTACATTCTCGTTAAGAACGTTGCCGTAGCAACAATTGCGTCACGTGTCCGTGACAGGTACCTACTCAGGGACAACATTTTAAATTGATTTATCACTGAGAAATCGCGAAAACGAAACTGTAGGTATAAACTAAACGACAGTATGACATATCAACTGTTTTAGGAGACAATAAATAATTATCTCACACTCATAATTAATAAAACGTTAAAGACGAATATCGCATGTTTATAAGTCTAAGGTTCATTACAACCTAATAGTATATATCACTAACATATCACTATACCCTGTAACTACAAAGCTAATGACACCTGCTTGTAGTTTCTGAACAATAACCAGCGCATGTCGCATGCCAGTAAATTCTCAAAACTTCAAGCGAATGTCGCCTGCTTGTAGTTTTCCAAACGATAACCAGCGTATGTCGCATGCCAGTAAATCCTCCAAACCTCAAGCGAATGTCGCCTGCTTGTAGTTTTCCAAACGATAACCAGCGTATGTCGCTTGCCAGTAAATTCTCCAAACCTCAAGCGAATGTCGCCTGCTTGTAGTTTTCCAAACAATAACCAGCGCATGTCACGTGCCAGTAAATCCTCTAAACCTCAAGCGAATATCGCTTGCTTGTTATTTCTAAAATGTTACCAGCGCATGTCGCATGCCAGTGAGTCGTCAAGGCTACAGGCGAATGTCACCTGCTTGTACCTACTTAAATTCAAGATAAGCGAATGTCACATGCTTACAGACTTCAAATACTCACATTCAAGTAAAGCAGCAGAAGCCTCCGGCATCCATCCGCCTTTCCAAGGCACCATGTATTGAGCAGCTGTGTATGAAGTCTTTCCATATGCTCCAAAAAAGTAATCTAAGTTCATAATACCCATTCTCCATTACCTTTGTGACTCGATATGGGCCAAGCATTCCAGAATCCAATTTACTTTTATATTGGGCATACTTTAATACAAATACAAAATCATCCACTTTATGCTGTCGCGGTAACCTGATGCGTTCTTTATTTGTCTCGTAGAACCTGATTCTCTTTAACCGTTCGGTCGTTCTGACAATCTATACAGACGATAGTACACCGGAACATCAGAATTAAGTCGAATGTGCACACTGCCCACATTTACTGTGGATGTTGCAGTACTACACTACCTGATATCAGTGAATCGGAAATTCTTCTAATACTGCAATTTTTTTATAATAGTCACCTGACAGAGAGGTGTTTACATTATGAGACTGCTCATTCGACTTTATGGGCGCGACTCTTGCTGGACCTGGCGCGTTTGACAAACGTTGTGCATTTCATATGTGTGTTGAAGTCAACAGGAATGCCCTGAATTACAGCAACTGTGATCGTTACTATTACATATTGATGAAGCTACACAATTTACTTTAATCTGTTCCGACTTTTGTTTTGCAAAGCATTTATTTATTGTGTGACCCGTTTTTTACAAAAGGAACAAACATTATTGTTACCTAAAATACCAGAAGTTTTTGGAGAAACACTAGGCTTCATCGTTCCTGACTGCAAGCAGTCTTTTTGCTTGTGACCAATGCCATTGCACCTAAACATTTTATTTTGCTCGGGACCCAAGTGTCGGCACAGTCATTCTGATCAAACTTTCCTACACAGTGTTGAACACCCTTATCAGTGTCATACTTTCTAATATTAGTGTTAGATTTTACAAACACCGACAAATAATTCACCAAATCGTTAGGTGATAAATTTGCATTTGTTGCCGTAGCTTCAACATGCGGATCCTTGAGTCCCCGTAAAATAATCGCAGTTGTCAACTCGTCACTTAGACCACGCACTATTTTTAATCTTAGTAATGACTTACGCGCATAATCCGCATAAGTTTTAAAATTGTCCGAATCGGTTCGCATGACGTCAAAAAGTATGTTAGCGTTCTGTATGCTCTAAGGTTAGCGATATCAATTTTATTTACACATAAAGCTTTGAATTCCTTTTTAAAGTTTGTCCACGAACGATCTTCAGTAACCCATTCATCAAGCCACGATTTAGAATCGCCTTTTAAACAATGGCCTACTCTTGATAAACATTCTAAATCGCTCCAACTATTATTAAACTTGGCCCTATCTACTTCGGCGAACCAAGCGTCGGCGTTGTTTACATTTGGGTCGAAATTTGACACATAGTAATGGGCCGTACTGGTGCTAGGTTTGATCGACTTTATTGCGTCCGCGATTACATCAGCAGCACTGTGTGACACCGAGTCACGGGAGAGTCGCTCCGTAGAGTTCAGTCGTTGAACAAAGGACGTGATAGTGTTTAATGACTCACGTATAGTATCACTCCCTGATCTAGTGCGTCTACGTTTACTTTTGGAAACTTTACGATTACGCGATCTATAACGTTCTCGACTAGTACGTGAACGCGAACGCGAACGCCTTGATTTGCCCATAATTAGTAATTACTTTGCAACATAAAATTAATAATTACTTATTGCCAGAATGTACGATAAAAATCAACACCCTTGTGGAAAGTGTAATTCTATGCCACTTCTGATAAAATATCTAAGAATAGTAAAATGCCTAAAAAATAAACAACTATGATATTAATAAAACAGAAACATATTATAGGCATATCAATCAATTTATTACAGTAAAAATATAAAAACTCACAAGTAACGTTTTCACCTAACTTAAGTAGGTACTAATTAGTGTCTTTTCTATTGTCACTATCACACGATCGATACACACACAATGCACAGCACAATAACGCAGCCTTTGCCCTCGAAGGTACCAGCAAGAGTGGGAAGCTGGTCATTCCCCGCTGCCCGTGACGAAGGATGTTTATATTTCATGAGGAGCGCGTCATCATTCTTCTTACAATACATATTAAAACAAGAATAAAAATTCATTTTTTTTGTTCTGCGCCAAACATTTGTACCTACCCAATCTCTTTGAAATTAAGCCAAAATTCCCTACTCTATGAAGAATAAACAGTAAAACAATTGAACAAATACCTCTGTCAATGTCTTTTTCAGTATTTTTGTAAATGTCTAATTTGGAATTCATTTTTCATTACAAGTATTGTGTATTAATTTTTATCAAGTAAAAAGGATCTGAACAAAATGGATATATCGTACCAGTACACGAAACTACGGAACAGTTTCGGGCGGCAGTTGATGTTTTGCGAGCAAGGCCCGGAGCTGTGCGACAGCATCGCCGTCAACGTGCTCGAGCATAAGATGTACATCCTGCGCAACCCCGTGCACCAGCCCACACAGAACACGGCTTGCTTCTCCGTGCACGATGCCAACACCTACAGGCAAGTGTCGTATCTATCATGCTACCTTCGACTCTCCGTACATTGAACCACTAGTCGTGGCCACTAAACGTGACAACTAGTGGCTCAGTCAAACCACAAGACGCAGCCACCAATCGCAGCCTCTAGTATCGATACCTTCACGAGCGAGAGAATCGCAATGAGTCCGCTTGATTCTAACGCCATGTGGAAACAGTCTCATAGATTTATAGAGGCGAGCCAGGCGAGGTTCGTCCTATACGTTGTGGAAAAACCTCCAATTGTTGTTGTCTTTTGCAGAGCCGATTACTCAAACTCAGGCGCCAATCACGCAGAAGGTGGCTGGCCGCGTGATGTAGTTGTCACCGACCCCGAGGCTACGCAGCGTTACCGACGCAAAGTTGAGAAAGACGATGGCTACATTCACTGCGTCATGTCGCAAGCCAAAGTGTATATCAAAATCCCTTCGATTGTAATAATAATATTTATAATGCTCCTCCCTATAATAACCATAATAATAAGTTGCGTTTTACAGGAAATCGACCATTACATTTTGCAAAATAATGCTATCGACATGTACGAAACTTTCTTCGGTGAAATGGAGACTATGCCGCCCGTGGAGCATAACAGTCTGCGCACAGTGAACGTGTACCGCGACCCGCAGGCCGTCGCGGGCGTCGGACGGCCCGTGAGCTCTATCGCCTGGCAGCCCGAAGGACACAACTTCACTGTCACTTATGTTGATGTTGATTTCTACCGAAATCCACGATCGTTAAATATATGCTACATTTGGGATTTGGAAAACGCGAATACCCTTTTGGTGACTCTAGCACCGTTTTGTCCCACTTTTGACATGCAGTACAACCCACGCGATATCAATATGTTAGCTGGCGGTCTCAGTACTGGGCAGGTAGCCCTGTGGGACAAGCGCGTCGGCGGCGCCTGCGTGAGCATCTGCCCGCCACACGTGGCACATCGAGACATCGTGCGAAACGTTATCTTTATAAGTTCTAAGTCGGGTCAGGAGTTCTTTTCTTCTGGTCCTGACGGCGAGTGCAAGTGGTGGGATTGTCGTAAAATGGATGATTATATTGACAGCATGATTGTAGACGTAGTCAAATCTACGAATGATACTCCGAGTATGGCCAACTCTTATGGCGTGAGTGTGCTCGAGTACGAGTCCACTGTCCCGACCAGATTTATGGCGGGAACGGAAAACGGTTTGGTGATCGGTGGTAACCGTAAAGGTAAAACGCCGTTGGATAAGTTTCCACTTACGGTACGTTTTTATAGATAATAATTATTTAGCATCATGGAAATTTCGTAGATGTAGGTACACGTTTTATCAATTTCCCTTTATTTTTAGTATGAAACGCACCGGGGCCCGGTATTATCCCTGGAGCGTAACCCAGCCTTCTTAAAAACCTTCCTAACTGTGGGCGACTGGACGGTGAAAGTGTGGAGCGAAGACTGCCGCGAGTCGCCCGTGCTGTGGTCGCCGCCGCAGCGGCACAAGGTCACCAATGCTGCTTGGAGTCCTACCAGGTTCTACCGCATAGGAATACTGTATTTTCATCGATTACTATTATTTCGTCTATCTCCTAGCCACTGTGACCGCGAGCATAAGCAGTTGTATATGTTGTGTACTACTACAGGGGAAAAGATCCTGCTTCAACACACCACATTTTGCTCTTTCATTGTTCATTGTCAAAGGATCATGCCGCATTCTGGGCCATGATGCGCATTAACCATACATATCTGTGACAGACTCATGTCATGTCAAAAAGGGGTAGATAACAAAATGTCATATAATAGGAAAATGTAACCCGAAACGGCTCCTTGAGATTGAGATTTCTCTTTTTTCCCGCATTATATTTTAATGATATTCTTCCCACGCAATCACTATAAAATTAATATAGTATTTTGGTAATTTCATCAAAGCGCATCATGGCCGAGCTTGTATAGTAAAATCGGCATAATCTTTTTCGACATTTCCAGTAGAACAAATAACTTCATTACTAGGTACATATTATAAAACAAAGTCCCTGACCGCATCTGTATGTCTGTTCGCAATAAACTTAAAAACTACTGAACGGATTTTCGTGCGGTTTTCACCATTTGATAGAATAATTCCTGACGAAGGTTTACGCGTGCAATAAGTTGAGGTTTTATGTAAATTGATAGAACTGATGAACTAGAATAATCAAAGTCAAATAAGCTTTATTCAAATAAACTTAATTATTAAGTACTTTTGAATCGTCTATATTTTCCTACCACCCGTTCCAGACTTTTTTAGCTGACAAGAAGAACGGGCGCAAGAAACTTATCAGCTGTAACAGCCATAAGTAACGATATTTACAAACTTGAATATATCGTTACCAGATAATTACAACAGGGTGACAGGATTATTGGCAACAACATAGACTTATTATATTACTTCAACAAATACTTAAGTTATGTGTTACATCATTTCCATGCATTTTGATATTTCTACTGTCTACTTTGTAATAACCTTTACTCCTGAGCGTTTTTTTAACATGGTCTTTAAATTCATGCAAAGGAAGATCAATCACTTGTTGCGGAACTTTATTAATAAAGGCTATGCCTTTTCTCATAAATGAACCTCTAGTTTTTGCAAGCCTAAATCTTGGAACGGCAAGTTTATCTTTATTTCTTGTATTAAACTGGTAAACATTGCTGTTTTTAGCAAATGAATCATAGTATTTCCTTACATAAACTAAATTTTCATATATCTATTGGCCTTCCAAAGTTAAGATATTTATTTCTTTAAACAATTCTCTCAAACTATCTCTTTGCCAAAGATTGTATATGGCGCGAACAGCTCTTTTTTGGAGTACAAAAATATTTTCAATACTGGCAGCTGAGCCCCACAATAGTAGTCCATAAGACATTACACTGTGAAAATTCCTAACTAAAATATACTAACCTTGCCGTTTCAATATCAGTTAAAAGCCTTATTTTCTTAACAGCGAATGCCGCTGAACTAAGTCTACTTGACAAGGCTTCAATATGTGGATCCCATTGCAGTCGAGAATCTAGTGTAATACCTAGAAATGTTGTACTCTCAATAAACTCGACTTCATCGTCATTTAAATTAATATTTAATTTTGTCTGTTAGTAGTAATAGTTTAACACAACATGGCCAGATCTCATATTTCTTGCGGTCGCGCCCTCTCGCGCTGTCTGACCCAATGAAGCATTGCAGGGTATCTCTGATGCTGGTGGTGCAGGCAAACGGTCTAATCGCGGCGTGGGACCTGCTGCGGCGGCAGCACACGCCCGCGCTCACCATGCAGGTCTGCGACGAGCCGCTCCTGCGCGTCAAGGTGCAAGAACAGGTGCTAATCTGTGTATTTATCGGTGTTCGTTTTCACATTACTTAGCGAGCTTTCACACGATCGTCGATATAACACTTTTATTCCTTCAGCATGCTAGACGACAATCGTATTATAGTGATTGAGAATACCTACTATTATAATACCTTCCACACAGGCGCAGTCGCAGTCTGAAATTTTGGGGGGCTCACTAATAATAATATAATTGCTTTTTTTATTTTGTAAATTAGAAGACACACTCAAATCGTGCTAGTCTCTAATCGGCGATTGTATGGGGTCAGCATTTTGATGAGTAAAAGGCCACGTACGCACTGACAGTCGGCTTGCTTAGCGCCTAGTGCTTAGAAAGAAAGAAGAGGAAGAAAGGAAGTACATTTATTTCAGCATTTATTTTAGCTTACACCTATGCCTCGTGCCTTATGATACACGCTAGGCAACTAGCGAGGCACCAAGCGAGCAGTGTGGCCGGTGCGTTGGGAACATTCGTGAACGTTTTGTATGATATGAACGTATGAACACTTTTAGCTTGATCGTGGTGTGTATCGCAGGGTTCATTGGCGGCGTGCGGCAGCAACTACGGTAGCGTGTACATGGTGGAGATGTCCGCCAACCTCACGCAGACCAGCAAGAATGACAAGCTACTAATGAATGCGGTGAGTCTCGCCTATGTATACATAGGCGGATTTCATTAATTACGTTAATTGCTATTATAAACAAAGAAAAACTTTGCTGTTCCATACATTTCTATGACATTACATGACATGCACATGAATGTATGAGCTAAGATTTTCCCTTTATTTTTTCTAAAGACTTTAGGTTCAGGGGTCTCATGTAAAAAATCACATACGAAAACTATATAAAATTAAAATTAAATATATAGGTGCGGGCACATTATTCTCTGACGCCACGTGTTAACCACGTCAGTTTTCATAGTAAATGTATGCACTAGGAGCACACTTATAACACGTCCTTATAAATAGGGCGTGCTAACACATGGCGTCAGACAGATGTGCCCACTGCCCACGCCATATGTGTTATACTTACATTTGTTTATGAATATCAGATGCTGGATCGCGAGGGCAAGCGCGAACGCATATTGGAAGCTCGGATGCGCGAGATTCGGCTGAAGATCCGTCAGGCGGAGGAGGGCAGCCCCACGCACTCGACGGGCGAGCCGGACCCCTCCGCGGGCAACGCCGACCTCGCCGAGGCCGCCAACGAGTACTTCGCCGTCATTAAGAAGGAGATCGCTCTCATTGGCCACCATTGATCACGTGTACACATCGCCTTACGACGGACGGTGAACAAGCGAATCGCTTCTATCTGTTGATCTTACCTATAAAAATATTATCTTGTTTTAATAGTAATATTAATTTTGTTAAAGATTTACACATATTGTTATTTATTATGTTATTATAAGTTTTAGTAGGTATGTTTGTAAATTAGATTTACAAATAATTTGGAATATTTTTAAGATTTTCTTCTAAGTATTTTATAATAAAGTGCGGTAATACCCACTCAAAATATTTTTTCCATTCCTTGGACTTAGGTAAATATTTCAAATCAAATCAAATCAAACATGTTTATTCGAAGTAAACCTTTACAGGCGCTTTTCGACGTCATGACAAGATAAATAACAAACAATTTATATAAACATTAGGTACAATTTATTTATTCTAGCCAGTGGGTGTAAATCACCAGCACAGAGCAATAATTCTATTTCCACGCGGATTTATCTGCAATGTAATCGGCAACTTTATAGTAGGCCTTCTTTATTAAAGCTTTCTTTATGAAAATTTTAAGTTTAGAGTCTGTCAGAGCTGTGACATCGTCGGGTATTTTGTTATAAAAACGAACCCCGCAGCCTAAAAAGGACTTGCTGATTTTTTTGAGTTCAGACTCAAATCGTCAAATCAGATAAGGGAATCGTTAATTTATTCTTATTCCTAGTATTAAAGCGATGAACAGCATTTTGTTTTTAAAGAGGTATAGATTTTTCCGGACATACATTATGTTAACAAATATGAACAAGGAAGGTAATGTTAATATATTGATACTTTTAAATTTATCTCTTATGAGTCGCGTCGTTTCATATTATAAATAAATCTCACAGCCCTCTTCTGTAGTATAAATATCGAATCCACATCAGCTGCTGACCCCCAGAGTAAAATACCGTTAGACATTATACTGTGAAAGTAAGCGAAATAAACCAGTCTAGCCGTAGCTTCATCTGTTAATTGGCTTATCTTTTTTACGGCTACGGGTTTTCGAGTCCCGTCTGAGTTGCTACGGGTGAGCCGATTTTTTCTAATATTTTCATAAAATTAATCATCTTAATTTTATTTTTAAATTACTAGGTGATATTATTAGCTTTCAAACAATATTTTTGTTATAACTGTAGGACTTCTAAATCCGGAGAAATTAATATTTTTCTGCAGGGTCATCTAAAATAAAAAGTCAAATTTAAAATGGCGGCCATTCCAACAGGAGTGGGGATAGACCCCAACATGTGGGTGTTTTTGTCGATAAAATTAGGTGTATTACACGCCTTTAAATTATCGCTAGTTCAAGACCAAAGGCACTGTATATATTATATAATATAAAAATTATTTCTGATTTTTCTCTTTGCAAACTTCGGGGATAAGGGGGGGGGGAGACCGTATTTTTTTACATTTTCATCATAAGTCTAAAACTATGCGGCTTAAAACAAAAAAAAATGATTGAAAACGTGCAAACGGCGTTCTTTCATATAATACCCCACATGCCCTAGCAGCCTCACTTCAAATTTTTAAGACCCCGTTCAGTCCCTGTTGTAAAAAAGATATTATTTTTTTTATTTATTTCTTATTTTCAAAATAGTTGGGCAAATGTCATCTTGAACTATTCCAAATTTCAAGTTGATACCATTAGTAGTTCTCGTGATATCCAGCTGTGACAGACAGACAGACTGAGTCACACCATAAGGGTTCCTTTTTTACCATTTTGGTACGGTACCCTAAAAACTAGCTAGTTGATTTGATATCTAATAGGGCCTACGATAAATACACTGCAAAAATGCCAACAGTGTTTAACTAACGGTAGCAGCAGTAGCATTGGCCCAACGTTGGTAAATGATTGGATATAATGATAATGTTGTTCTGCATTGAGCCAATATGTTGGTTTTACGTAGGCTATCTATGTCCCAGTCCCAATCCCAACCCAACGGATCCCCCACTGTTGGCCAATTGGTGCCAACACATATTGCTACTAGGAAGAGAATAGTAATGGGTACCTTGGTAATTAGTTGGTATTTGGTTTGATTTTTGGTTTTCCCGACGTTTCGGCAACTTTGCAGCTGCCGTGGTCACGGGGGACTGAAGCTACCCGTGAGTCTACCCTCAAGCAATGAATTTTTTTAGACGTTCAGAAATTAAAATTTTAACAAGATTTTTAATTGTTTTATGTTGATTTATAATTTAATTTTATGAATTATTTAGTGCTAAAAAGAGAGAATCTACTGAAGCTACCACCATTTCATAAAATTGGGAGACCTCTCCAAGAAAGAAATGGCGAAAGAAAACTTGGAGAGGAAAACCGACCTCCGTCTTTTATATTAATTTATTTATTTGCAAAAGGAACTAACCGTATCATTAGATCTTACAGTGTGTGTGAGGGGCTTAAGCTTGTGAATGATGGGGTCCCAAGCTGGTGGAATTTTCCAACCATCATCTCTATTGAAATTAGAGTATTTATTTATTTCGATAGCCTCGCGGAGCATTCTAGGAATAAATCTACGTTCCCTAGCAAGGATTTGGGGTTTGTCAAATCTAATTAATGGTTGGGTCCCTCAAAGGCGTGTTCACTCACTGCAGACTTGTTATCGCGCCTATTATGTTTCATGTCAGCTATATGCTCTTTGACGCGGGTCCCTATGCTTCTCTTTGTTTGCCCGATGTAGGAGAGCCCACAGTCACAATCTAGTTTGTAGACGCCTGCGGCTTGAAGGGGGATATTACACTTGACAGGTCATAAGAATTGGTTGATCTTCTTCGGCGGCTTGAAGTAAGTTTTGATTGACGCTCGCTTCAGAATGTTTCCAATCTTGTCAGTGACACCCTTCACGTATGGTAGGACGTAGAAACGTCGGGAAAACCAAAAATCAAACCAAATACCAACTAATTACCAAAGTGCTTTCAATAAAACCGCGCTAGTATCCGTTAAAAATTGTTTTATTTCATGTCTAGTGAGCGCGTAAGCTTGAGAAGTGAATAATGGGTACCTAATAATAATAAATAACTGGTTCATCGGTACGCGAAACCAGTTATTTATTATTATTAGGTACGGTATTGGTTCGGTTCGGTACCGAAGCCACAGCCGAAACTATGTCAACGGATTATTGGTTTTCGAAAACGGTTTTCCAAACTATTTATTTTATACAATACTAAAAAAAATAATTTTAGCAACTATTTATCGGGGATATTATATGGTGTATTACCATGGAAGTAGGTAGGTATTTGCCAATACCAAAAACCCCCTTTATGTCGGTATTACCATTAGCTAGTACCATTGAGGATACATAAAAGTGATACTTATATAGTTTTTGGGTATTGGTATTATTGCAAATTAGTTTCAATACTTAAGTACCTAACTTTTAATGATTTAATAACGCCCATCACTACGCAGCAGTATTTATAGAGCTGGTGACCCACCCAGGTGACTGCGCATGCGCCGCCCGCCCGCCCATCAGCCGCCCGCGCGCCGGATGACAGACAACGGGATTACGTGAACACGAGACGGAAATAAACACTGCGCGAAAATCGGAAAAAATGTGTTTGTTCTCACGCAGCGAACAAAGAATTCTAAGAAAATAATACATTTCAGTTCACTGAGGTATAATTTAGGTACTAACGTACTAATTTAGTTCAGTGTTTCAGTTTTATAGTGAAGTGGAATGTGTGTTTGACGTTGCAAGATTGGTGACATACCATATAATTAATCAATAATAGTGTAGGAAAATACGGTAGTGGACCCCCACAGTAAATCCTCAGTAGACGAAACTTATCATAAATGAAACATATTTTTTAAATATGTAATCCAAATCATTTTTTTTTGTTATTGGATTTGTACATAGGTTTTGGTTCATATTATATTACATCGCTGCAAGTTTCATCGACTGAGGATTTAATGTTGGGGTCTCCATACAAAAGATCGCTTTATTTCCTACACTATAAGGTGGAGACGCAGAGATCGCAGATAATTGCCTTTGTGAATTGCGTAAACAAAAAAGGTTCTTGAACTACTTCATTAAGTATGTCAAATGGAACATGGGTATCGGATGAGGAGTCGGATGCGTCGAGCTCATGCACAGAGAGTTCATTGTCATCGTCAGAACCAATGAGCGTGTGGCAAGCCGATACTGGTCTGACCGGAGTGGTGCTCAATGCAGTGCTCTCATGGCTGAGCGGCGCGGAGCTGGCGCGCGCCGGCGCCGTGTGCCGCGCGTGGCGTGCCGCCGCCGCCTGCCCCACACACTGGCGACGACTGCTGATGCCACACGCTGCGCGCACCATACCACGTATGTTACAGTATGAGGCATATAATTTGAAATCGGGTGGGGATTGCGCGGAACGCGTATTTTAGGTATGCGTAGCGGTGAGGGGCGCGGGCGGCGGGAGAGGGGCGCGCGCTATTGGTCGCTCACAAGTATAGATGTGAAGGCGGTTGTTATCTTAGTCAGCCAGCCGCTGACCAGCCGCTTTTTTCGCTGACTACGGTGATCACCCATAAACCGCGGCTGGCTACAGTTGAAACATGTCTATGTTTTATTAAAGCCGTTTTATGTCCTAAGTGATTATTTTTGTTTATCTACATACTACCACTTACTATAAACGTTACAGTAACCAGTAAACAGTTTTGTGGTGCAGAGAAATTGACGAGAATACCAGAATTTCCATTTTGATGTTCTACAAATTCATCGCCCACGAATTCATCATGACAGAGTAGGTATTTAATTTACTAAAAATACCTATTTGCATTTAACGACTCGTATATTATAACAATTTCGACTCAGGAATTGTAAAAGTTGTAAGACCTTTTGGTATTGAGTCGGATAAGCAGCCGGTTGTCAGCCGCTGTCTATACGATATTATCGGCTGCTTTAGATAACTATCCGATAACAACCGCTGTTTTACAACTATACTCACAAGAGCACATGCGCGAACTTATCCCCACTCCGTCGTAAAAATTTCAAGATACGTGCCTAGTACTGTACAGAGCTTGTTATCTTTATACTACAAGACAGCGCTTGTACTCAATTATAAGGAGAGAGTCCATAAATAATAAAGGGTATTTAAAAATATTGAATACCCTTTATTATTAAATAATAGGTATTTTAGAATCTAGTCAAAATACAGGAAAAGATAATTATGTAAGTAGAAATAAAATCCAGTATACAAAACAGAAAAATAAGGGTTCAAATTACAAATGAGAGACAAAATAATCATTATTGTTGTTTATATGTCTTTACCCCTGTTCCCCATATCCCTACTGGTACGGAAGAAAGGATTTTCTTCCAAATTTAGCTACTAGAAGGGATACAATGTACGGCTGTCACTCCAACGTGTAATAAAATAATCTGAGTAAGGTATATTTTGTTAATAGCAGGCATATCGTGGCGTGAGGAGTACGTGCGCGTGCACGCTAGCTGGGAGCTGTCGGCGCGGCTGTCGGCGCCGGCGGCGGGCGCGCTGCTGCACGCCGCACTCGACCGCGCCGCGCGCCGCCTCGCCCTCACCACCGACGACGCACAAGTGCTGGTCTGGGTTCACTTCAATACTTGCACGAAAGCTTAAATATTGTACGGTGATGGTGCATTTGTGACCACTCTCCAAATTTTAAGGATGTGTTCAGTCCATGAAACTGAACAACTTTCTCCATGAAACATGTGTCGAAATACGCCAAAAAATTTTGGTCATCCCATACTAAACTGATCACGTGATCTATCTTGATTTGTATGAAAAGTTTTTTTTTAAATATATTTGACCCTATGTTTCTTTGAGAAAGTTGTTCAGTTTCATGGACTCCCTTAATAATTTCTTACCTATTATTTTTCAGGTAATTTCTAAATAAAATTGGTAAGAATGACAGCTACAAGCAATGATATTAAAAGTAAAGATGAATTATACGCCAACATAATTGCTATTTAAAACAGCGCAACGGTACTATAAATACACTCATTGACCGCTGCATGCGCATTGGCCGTGAATTGAAAGCGCGTCAGCTGTCTCCTTCACTCACACACGCAAAGCAGACAGCGCGCTCTTTGTACAATATGGCCGGATAAAGTTATAGAAAATACATATTTTTATTAAATACAGTACTTACGTGTGAAATTAAGCATTTTTCCGATCTCTGACTGTTACTGTATAATTTGTACATCGTCTAAAGACGCAAGGAGACATTTTTTTAATGGAATTTCACAATTTTATCGCGTCTGACTGACGAGAGTCGCGTGTGTTTCCGTGTCGAGAGTAGGGCATCGAATACCGGAATAATTTCCATATCGGTATTGATACAGATGCCGGCATATATATTGGCAAGAGAATGAAAGGGACAAAAGATGCGCAGTAGCCATAAACACTAAGTTTATGGCTACTGCGCATCTTTTGTCCCTTTCATTTTCTTGCCAATATATATGCCGGGCAGTATACCGGTATTGAAATTTCAAATACCGGTATACCGAAATTTCGGTATTTTTTCAGTATTTTTTTTAAAGTACTACTAGTTCCTGTTTAAATGATTCCAAGAACGATTATTATATATTATTTGCGGAGAGTGATTAAAGCTATAGGACAGAAACACTCAAACTATTTACAAACTCACTAGAAACAACAAAATGAGTTATTAAAGTATAGGTAATTAAGAATACTAAAGCATATACATAATTTGATCCAAGAACTATTTGTTTCATTGACACAAATATCACAACAAATCAGTCTTACTCTCTAATAATAAGAAAACATGTAGGCGCAATTTCACTCAAGTAAAATAAACATTCAACCTCGAAAGCTTTCAACTCGAACTTCAGAACCGCTTCGAAGCTCTTGAGAACAGCATAGATGTGGACGATCTAAACAACATGGTAGTGGATACCGTCCGTACGGTAGGATCCAAGTCTTTAAGACCCGCCATCCCAAGCTAAAGAAACTCTCCAACCACAAACTCTTACTCATGGATCAGAGACATGAAATGAGGCTCCAGAGCTCAGCGGATGCTCATCGTTATCGGCAGCTTAATAGACAGATATCTATCTTTGACGAGCGACCTTCGCATTTAATTCGAATTTAATTCGAATTTAAAACGAATCGTATCAAAAAGGCCATCGAACGAAATAAAGGCACCAAAGTATTCACGAGAGATCTGTCTATTGGGCAAAGCTAGATGACGAAGCTGAAAACTGACGACGGACACATCATCTCATCGAAGCCTGAAATCTTGAGGGAGATCGAGAGTTTCTATGGGCAGTTATATTCCACGCAGATACCTGTTGAAAGCAAGGCTAAAGACCCCAGAGCCAAGCTTACCCAATACTATACTCAAGATATCCCGGACGTCAGCCTGTACGAGATTAGTATGGCTCTCAAACAGCTGAAAAACAACAAGGCGGTGGGTGACGACGGAATCACTACAGAACTACTGAAAGCGGGCGGTAAGCCGATACCTAAAGTCCTCCAAAAGCTTTTCAATCCCGTCATCGTCGAGGGCAGAACGCCGAAGGCATGGAACATAAGTGAGGTGTTTTTGTTCTTTAAAAAGGGTGACAAGTCCCTCTTAAAGAACTACAGATCCATCTTACTTCTGAGCCATATCTAAATGTTATTTTCGAGAGTCCTTACGAATCGTCTCGCTCGCAAGTTCGACGTCTTCCAACCGCCCGAACAAGCCGGGTTCCGAAATGATTTAGCACCATAGACCACATCCATACGCTGCGGCAAGTTATACAGTAGACTGAGGAGTATAATCTGCCACTTTGCTTGGCGTTCGCGGACTATGAGAAAGCTTTTGATTCGATTGAAACTTGGGCGGTGCTGCAATCTCTCCAGAGGTACCCAGTAGACTACAGGTATATCGAGGTGTTGAGGTATTTATACCAAAATGCCACCATGTGGTTCCGAGTACAGAACCAGAGCACAAATCCTATCCAATTGCAGCGAGGTGTGAGACAGGGAGAGGTTATTTCTCCAAAACTGTTCACAGCTGCGTTGAAGGATATCTTTAAACTCTTAGACTGGAAAAGACTCGGCATCAACATTAATGGCCAGTACCTAACACACCTTCGTTTTGCCGATGATATAGTTCTTATGGTTGAGACCTTGGAAGACCTGAGAGTTGAGAGTTGTTGAGACCTTGATAATGCTCGAAGATCTCTGTAGTGCTTCCCAAAGAGTGGGTCTTATGATGAACATGGATAAGACGAAAATCATGCCGAATGCCCATGTTGTGCCCGCTTCACTTCATATTGGGAACACTACACTTGAAGTTGTTGACCATTATGTATACTTAGGACAGGCAGTCTAGTTAGGTAAGTCCAACTTCGAGAAAGAGATCTCTCGTCGAATTCAACTCGGATGGGCAGCATTTGGGAAACTTCGAAAAATCTTCGCATCTGACTTACCTCATTGTCTTGAGACAATGATGTAAGTCGGATGCGCAGATGCCTTGAGCCTTGAGGCGAAAGTCTATGACCAGTGTGTGTTACTAGTGATGACATACGACAGTGAAACGAGGTCACTATCTATGGATCTCATAAGAAGGCTCATGGTCACCCACCATACAATGGAGAGAGCCATGCTAGGCTTTTCCCTGCGTGATCGAATCTGAAATGAGGAGATCCGTAGGTGAAGTAAAGTACCCGACATCGCTTGAAGGATTGCTCAGCTGAAGTGGCAGGGGGTGGGAAAAACACACACGGGGGAGAGAAAAACCGATGGTCTTTGGGGCGGAAAGGTTCTGGAATGCCGACCGTGCTCAAGACGACGTTGCGTGAGTAGGCCCCCGACAAGGTCGACCAACAATTTGTTGAAGTCGCGGTTGGCTGTGATTTAGGGGAGGCCGGGGTTCAAAGTGCCGATTTTTAAAAAACACGTAAAAATTATGTCAAAAATGTGACTGGGGTTTAATATTTAGGCATATATAGATGCAGAATTTATTGTAGTTTTAAATTATGTAGACGTATTTATTAAATTATTAATACCTTTTGGATCACGATACTTTTTTTGAGAAAAGATCCTAAGGAACAACCCACCCCGTCATGGGGCTGGTTGTTCCAACGTTGGGGTAAATAGTTCCAGTAGTATTTTTAATCATTACTGTTACAATAGTAGTTTATGGTTATGTATAGATCCAACACAAAAGTACTTAACTCAAATATCCATGTATCATTTATTTACAAATATGAGAATTTCAAGTCATATAAACTGACAAAAGGTTATCAAGCAATAATGGTCCTGGAATTTTGGAAGTTGGCTTAGTATGCTTTAAATAAAGTGGTCCTTAAAAATTTTCAACTCTGTCGCCGTCATCCACCTAGCACTCTTTCTGATTTTTATGCCAGGAATGATAGACATGTCAATTTTCAAAGCATTGTTAGATACCAACTTGTTCAGTTCTTCTGGTAGAAGACCAAAATAAACCAACGAATCTTTTAATCAATATACATCCAATGCCCTTTCACAGTCTGGGTTAAACATTTGTCTTGCATAAGCATTATACTAGCCTTTAATTTTTTTTACATTTGTAAATAATGTCATAATATGGCATATTTCTAATTTCCGAGCGTTTTGAGTCTCTGACCAACTTTAATTCACTTGAAGTCATACTAAGTTCCATTTTTCTTATATAAGTTCTCACCCTAAAACAATTTTTGTTTAAATTAATCAGTTTCTGTATCATAAGGTATGTTTTTACGCGGCACAACCAGCCCCAAGTCAGGGGAACTTTGAGCCCCAAATTCTATTTTCTAGATTATATAAAATATTTTTAAATAAGTATCATATGATCAAAAGTAAAATATGTAAAAACAATCTCTATAGATTTACCAATAAATGAATCCAATTCACACATTAATCAATTTAAAGTTGATCGAAATAGACCAAAAAGTTTCAATACAAAAATATTTTCAAATGTACCATTTATGTACCTCTGAGCGACTGCCACACTTTCTGCCCGTCATGGCGTCACTAAAATATCTGCCAAATATGCGCTATGGCATGACGTTTTAAAACAAGTTTTACACTTATGCCTATCACTTTTTTTGGCAAAGCTATTTGCATCGGAACAACTTACCCCCGGCACTTTGAACCCCGGCCTCCCCTACTCACGTTGCGTTGCGCCCTCAACTCGACTACCTGAAGATTCAATCTGTCAACTCTCAGTAGATTGGGTCAGCAAATTGTAAAAGAAATTAAATCGTGAGTAGGAGCTTTAAGACGTAAGGTCATTTCACCAATCATTCGTTCTTTTGTACGCGGGCGAGGACACTGTGGCGAGGAGAATTACTGACTGGAATAAAACAAGAAATCAAATGATTTCAGCTTTATTTCAAAAAAATAACACACAATCAAAACACACACAGGCACAAAAGTATTATTTTTTGTAAATCACCATTTCAACAGGAAGGTTTCGAGTTCTATGGTTTTTTCAGTCGTGAATTTTGTCTTCTTTGAAGAGCACGGATCCTGTTTAGGTTTGGTTGGTTGGTCTTTCTTACACGGGGAAGGGGGCTTGGCGGGTTTGCAAGGAGATGGCGATGGGGCGTTGGGCTTATTGCAAGGGGATGGGGCAGCGGGGGGCTTGCAGGGCGAGGAAGGAGGCGGAGCCTTACTCGGTACGGGCTTACACGGTGACGGGGCAGAAGGGGCCTTGCTAGGAGGAGCTGGAGACGGGGAACCGCAAGGATTCTTAGGTGCCTTTGTGGTGGGGCACGTCGGGGTATGAGCGTTGTCTTTGCGACAGTTAGCTAAAAGTGACTTGATGGAAAGCCAGGGCTCACGCTTTTCACTTTGATTTGTGGCGACACTGTGGCAGCGACCGACCGCCGACGCCGGAGGGTCCGCAGCGGCGCCACAGTCGGTTGCAGCTTTTGGAGCTTTTACGGGCACCTCTTCTTTACAATTAGGAGGCTTTTTACATGTTGGTTTCTTTTTACAGCCTCCTTCGTCTACCAAAACTCGTACGCTTAACTTTTCTGCACCCGGTGGTATGCAAACGTCTAAACTAGCGGTCGGATTGCGAGACTTACCACTCGATAAAACCTCCTCGGTGGCGACGCGACCTCGCCCGGCTTCGTTATACGATTCTCGTTCTTTGAGCGCCTTTTTGAGTCTTTCGGTATCAGCTTTCATTTGCGCCGGGTTCGGGGCCTTTTTCTCTCCTGACTTTGAACCTAAGGCGGCGGCCGTGTGAAAGCAGCGGGGATCGTTCGGGCCGCAGCGGCTCGGCGGCCGCTGCTTGAGGAGCTCGGCGCGCGTCAGCTTGCGGCAGGGCTGCGGCACCGCCGGCGGCGGCTTGAGGTTGGAGCACCAGCCATGGTCGCCGGCGCGCCGCGCCCCCTCCCCGTCGCACTTGCCATCGCAGGAACGCCGCGGGCAAGACTTCGCTTCCGTGTTCCGGGTTAAGCTGAGAGACTCCATCAGACGTGTAGTGAATTTCCTGGTCGGTGCGGGAGGTGCACTTCCTGCCCGGGTGCCGCACATCGTCGTCGCCTTCTCGGGCCTCGTTTCGGCGACTTCGGTGTGTTGCTGGGCTTCAGGTTCACGCCGCCCGCTTCTGTCGATTTCGACGATAGTGCGCGGCTTGTGTGCGCATGGGTCGACGTGGCGCGGACCGCGCACCTGGCACTCGGTGTCGCGCACTAGCTCCACGCAGCGCGGCGGCGGCGGCGTGCGGTTGGGTCCGCACGGCGGCGTCTCTGGGGGACCGCACTTCACCACGTGGTAGTCTTTCCCGTCAGTCGCGTGGCAGCACTCGCGCTCCGCTCCGAGGGCGTACGAAACGAGTTCGGGAAATGGCTCGCGACACGCTTTGCGCTGCGCCGCTTCCTGCTCGTAGTTCTGCCGGCGATACTGCGCCGCTTTTTCTAGCCGCAACGCTACGCGGTCGAGTTCTAGGCCACATACTTCCTTGGGTGCGCACGACGCGACACGGCCAGTTCTTCTAGTCTGCAATTCGTAATAATAGAAAATGTATTTTTATCTTCTCGAACAAAGCTAGTGAGAAACTATGAAAGCACTTTGCGGGTATAGGTAATGCGAATGCGGGTGTAGCATTCATTATACAAGGTTATTTGTAAAATACCAACAACCTCGCAGAAGTAGATTCCTAACATCATAAACAACAACATTTGTTCTACGACTTTTCCGAAAACAGACAAAAAATATCGACTTTTAAAACATAACTCGATCAGAAATTTTGTATGGAGAGTCCATTTTTTTGTCAGTTTTTGGAAAAGTCGTAGAACAAACGTTGTTGTACATAATATTACTAATCTACTCCTGCGAGGTTGTTGGTGTTTTACAAATAATTTTATATAGCTCGTGTATCTGGCAAATTCACTTTAAAGAAAATAAGTAGGTACCTAAGTTTTAATTTTTCGCGGTTGATTTACCTTGGTGACGGCCTCCGCACAGGTGAGCGGCGGGTTGATGCAGGGCGGGGCGCAGGGCGGCGGGTTGCCCTGCGGCGGCGGGCAGCACACGACGCGCTTGGCCCGCATGCGCTCCGGCGACAGGCCGCGGCACGGCGGCGGCGGCTGAGGCGGGCACGGCGCGCATGGTTGCGTGTCGCTGCCCTCGCAGGACCGGCTGGCCAGAGTGCGACGCGGCCCCGCCCCCGCGCGCCACCACTGACGACCACATTACTAGGTTAATTTAATGTGTGCATTCTGCCAAAATCTCAGTCATCGATCGCCATAGAGTAAATTTTAACCATGGAAAGTAATTTGTATGGAATGTTCAATATTTTACTTTCCATGGTTAAAATGTGCTCTGTGGCGATAGATGACTCAGAGATTCGTCTGGCTAAATGCACCCAATGAATCACAGGCTTCACATACATTCTACATATCGAAAATGTCGTGACGAACCTTGGAAGGGACATAATACTAAAAAAACCCGCCACCGTTATGGAGTGTCGTTTTATATGGAGTCTGCTTTAATCAAGCCAAAATAGATCGAAGGTGTTCGATTAGAACAATTCAAAACATTCAATGTGAGTGTTGCGTTGTATTGCATAGTAATTTTTGTTTCACCTCCTTCTGTGTACGGTACCTAGCCATGATAACAGTCTGCTGCATCTGCTGCCTTATTATGGCTTCTAGATAGACTGAATACCTACAGCTTATCACCATTTCTATTCGCAGGTCAAGATTTGCCTTAAATGAACGTCCGCAAGCGAATTTAGAAGATTTCCTTCCACATATAATGTTTGTTTCGGAGCGGCGCAAGGCGCGGAAGACGACTAACCTGTGTTCGGGCGCAGGATCCGATTGTGGTGCGGAGCGCCATGTCGCGGCGCTGCTGCGGTGCCTGTGTGTGACGTGACGGAGCGATCGCGATGGCCGCGCCGCCGGCCGCCTCCACATGGCTGCGCTACGATCTCGATGGCTTCGCCTCACCACCACAAAAAAGTTATCGCGCTATTGACTTCTTCAGATGTCATTTGTGTCTTCGCACTGCTGATACATTTCTGAAACTTCGTATTCATTCGTCTGAGGAGTCGCAGTGCTTCTCCACACCTGACAGAAAAAACACAGTGTTACCGGTCAGCAACGAAAGTTACTGGACAGGAATTAGTGATAATTTTTTTGACAAATGTTTCAAACGTTCCAAAGTTCTTTGAGACATGCGTCAAAAATTTTGTTTTGACAAATTATAGTTATTCCGCCCCAACGGCCATCGGTTCTTCTCGCTATGTGTCCAGCCCATTGCCACTTCAGCTGAGCAATCCTTCGAGCGATGGCGGTTACTTTAGTTCGCCTGCGGATCTCCTTTATTTCTGATTCGATCACGCAGGGAAACTCACACTACAGATGAATAATCCTACTAATATTATAAATGTGAAAGTTTGTGGGTTTGGATGTTTGGATGTTTGTTCCTCAATCACGCAAAAACTACTGAACAGATTTGGTTGAAATTTGGTACACAGATAGTAAATAGCCTAGATTAAAACATAGAATACTTTTTATCCCGATATTCTCATGAGAACGGGAACCACGCGGGTGAAACAGCGGGCGGCTGCTAGTATATATATACTTTCGCATAACCACTTTTGCAGTCGTGACGACGAGGTGAAAGAGGCGGACATAATATCATTAGGCCGACGACAACAAGACAGCGCGCAGTGGTTGCCGATCCGCAAGACACAGGGCGCGCGCGCGGCGAGGTCGTGGCCGAGCGGTTATACTTACTCGGTCATACATACTCTAACAGCTGACGATGGCAACAGTCCTTATATAAATAAATAAAAAACCGGCCAAGTGCGTGTCGGGCCACGCGCAGTAGGGTTCCGTAGGTACATTATATACCATACCATATTTTAATACCGCTATCATTTTTCGTCTGAAAAAATAACTTTGTTTTTCACAGTGTTTGTATGAATGACAAAGTTATATTTGCGGTTTTGGAAAATGTACTATATCTCAAAAACTAATTACTGTATCTCGTTCAAACCAATTTTCGTTGAAAGTGTTTATTAAGATCTATAGCATATATTTTTTTTAGATTTTTCACCCTCTTACTTTAAAAGTTAAAGGGGGGGGGACACACATTTTACCACTTTGGCGGCAGATATCTTTCAAACGGTTGACTTTGAAAAAAAATAGTCTTAGAAACCTCAATGTCATTTTTAAAGACCTATCTATAAACACCCCACAAGTATTGGTTTGATGAAAAAAAATATTTTCAGTTTCAGTTCCATGTATGGGGAGCCCCCCCTTAATCTTTTATTTTATTTATTTTTGTGTAAAAATCGTAAAGCGGTTCACAGAATACACCTACTTACCAAGTTTCAACTATGTAGTCTTAATAATTTTGGAATAAAGTGGCTGTGACATACGGACGGACAGACAGACAGACAGACAGACAGACAGACAGACATGACGAATCTATAAGGGTTCCGTTTTTTGCCATTTTGGCTACGGAACCCTAAAAATGGAACACAGGCGTGAGACCACAAACACTTAGCTTGGTGGAAGTATACCTATTAATTTTTGGCCTGAAAATAATATGTCAAACGGGCCCTGCTTCACCAACTTACATACAAGTGGTCCGTAGCGAGTACGAGTAATGTGGCTCTTCGCGTGCGCGGGAAGGCGGCGGCAAGTGCGGGCGCGGCGTGCTCGAGCGGCGCGGGGCGCGGGGCCCCGCTGCGCGCGCCCCACACCCACACGCGCCCAGACAGTCCACCCTCCGGCCTGTTACAAAAAAGATAAAATATTCCTTTTCTGTATAGATTCTCTCTACATTTTGTGAAACAATAAAAAAACTGGGTAAAGCTGGGTATGAGGTGGAACACTTATTGTAAGTAATTTAGTTTTACAAGGTTGGATTAAATTTGTGACAGTGGTAAACTAACGTGACTAGATAGCCTCGTCCGACGGCGGGGTGCACGTAGTGCAGAGAGTCAGAACGCAGCGCGGGTGGCGACGCCAGCTGCCGCAGCGGCCGCAGGTCGGGCAGCGTCCACGCGCTCAGCGCGCCGCCCGACACGCACGCCCACGCGCACCGACCACTGTAACACACAATGTTACTAATTGATGGGAAGGCAGAGCAGAAGAAGTATGTTAGGTTGCCTACGAATACTATCACATCACTGTTAAGTCTTCCATCCTCCAATTAAGCAGTTTGGTACAGTCCAAGGCAAATATCTTGACACTTTTTCAACGGAGTGGGGATAAGTTCGCGCATGTGCACTTGTGAGCGACCAATAGCGAGCGCCCCTCTTCCGCCGCCCCCGTACCTCACTGTTACGCATACCGAAATACGCGTTCTGCGCAATCCCCACCCGATTTCAAGATGTTTGCCTCGTACTGTAGAGATCATGATATCGTTGTTCATACTCATTCTGTACGGTGAGCCCGATGAGTGTTCCTGCAAGGCGACATTCGGCGTGAGGCGGCGTGCACATAGCGCGCACCTCGTCTTCGGTCATCTCCGGCTCAGGCTCGGGCTCGAGGTCGGCGTGGGCGGCGGCGCGGGCGGCGGCGGCGGCGCGCGAGCGAGCGACGCGCGCGCGCAGGTCGCCCGCGCCGGCCGCCAGCAGCGGCGGCGGCTGCAGCGCGCGCACGAACCACGCGCGCACCGCGCCGCACCGCCCGCCAAAACCCGCCACCAACACTTGCGCAACACTATCTGATTTTGCCACCTGTGAAAAAGTATTATCATTATTTTATTTTATTGTACATGCCATTAATTACGGATACATGTATTATTTTTGTAATATTTGTAACTATATAAGGAAACTATAGGTTTGTAAGTAAAAATTGCAAAAACAACTGTAATTTAAATTGTAACTGTTTGTTCCTGAAGAATAAATAAAAAATATTTGCAGGGTAACGAACGACACACACAACTAAACTGTTTTAACAGCATTTTTTCTTGAATGTGCAGGTGAGGAAATTAGCAACCTGTTAAGTTTTAATTACGACTAACGCTGATTAACATAGATAAGTTATATTAAGTATGGCGACCTGATTGGTGCAGTGGTCAACATGCCGCCTACCACGCAAGAGGTCCCGGGTTCGATTCCCGGCCGGGCAGAAATTGAAATGATGAATTTTAATTTCTATGACGGGTCTGGGTGTTACTATGTATAATAAATATATATTTAAAAATATAATAATAATAATAATAAATCTTTATTGAAATAATCTTAAATCACTATTTACAACAAGTCTAAACATAGATAATATAGGGAAAAGAAATAAAATGTGCCTGAACTAGGATTAACCTGTGTTTCAGGCGAAAAAAGGACTAACAAAACTACTTAAAATTATTAAACAATAAAATACAACGTAATTAATAATTAAATGAAAAATAAAAAACAAAAATTCGCAAAAAGAGCTAAAACAAAAACAATGTTTTTTTTATATAAATCTACATTAGCGAGAAAAACCTACATATTCTTTTTGTAATAAAAAAATAATTCTTCTCGATACGGTTTCACAAACATTACCTACAATTACACCCGCCCTGCGTCATCAAAATTTTAATCTAGGTCAATGGCAGTGATGCATACTTCAAGTTTAATTACAAATATTTATCTGTAGTTATTTATTTTGTTTTGCAAACAATTTAGATGTGGTGAATTATTATAAAGGTTAGTAGAACACTGGTGATCGGTTATTGTCGCATCAAAAACGAATGCTATTAATGAATTGTTATAAAAACAGAAAATACATAATATGTTAAAATTATTTAAAAATAACATTAGTGAAAGATTAGGCTTTTAGGCTCCTATATAATCTATTGAGTTTATATATCTTTGTTCAGCATTTCTTTTAGCCGGACAGTCAGCATCACCTGTTTTGTGGTTAGAGGGCTTCTTGAAGTGCAAGCATGTAGCACATTTTGGAGGCTCAGTTTTTTTAGCACAATCCTTGATGGCGTGACCTATTTCGCCACAGTGTCCGCAGGTTGTGGCCTCCTCTCGGCATGTCTTGGCCGCGTGACCGTACTGCTGGCACTTGTAGCACCTCGTCACAAGAGTGAAGTCCCTGACAGGGCACGAAGACCAATTCACAAATACTCTGTCATTAGTAATTAAGGCTTTTCGTATATCTGCAGGGACTTCTATAACATAGTTGCAGGTCTCAGCCTCCTTCTTTCCTGACTTATGACTTAATCTAATAGAGGTCAAAAAGGCATCGATTGTCATGCCATGAAGTTTATTGGATAAGTTTTGCTGAAAAATGCAGTTGAAGACTTCCGTTTCCTGCATACACACGGGCACTCCAATAACTACGATTCGCGGCTTTCGTTTAGGTGGTTCATCCACAGTGAGGCCAGAGGTCATCAGTTGTGCCGTCTGCTTCAGTTTCTCAACGTCGTCCTTGGTGTCAGTGCTGATGATAACACCACCATTTTTTGTTTTGCGCAAACTTCTTACATGCAGCTTCATTTGTTCCGGTTTGATAATTTTCTTAACTAGAGTTTTTGTCTCCTCGCTCGACTTTGTTTTGTCAGTAGGGTATATTGCGACAGAATTCAAGTTGTTGGGCTTAATCAGGTTGTTAGCACTTTTTTTAACAACGTCGGCGAAGGAAACTGAACCCGCGGCTGGTTTTGAGGACTCTTCAATCGTTAGTTTGAGGTCTTGAAGTCGCTGCGAAAGGTCATGTTTTTCTTTAAGAGCTTGAATTGAAATATGGGTCTGAATAGTTTTCTGCTTAAGGGACTGGTATTGGACGGCCAGTTGAGATGTTCCATGGCTAACTTTGCGGCATAAATTGTTGATACGTAATTTCTGGTCTGAATTTAATTTACCTTCGCACGAAATAGCGCAGACCTCATTTAGGCATTGTTCAATGCTTTTCATCCAATTCTGGATATCAGGAGTGGATATAACTTCTGGAGGGTCCTCTTCATGTTGAGCGGGCACGGGCGCCGGAAGTTGGCGCGAGGGCGTGGGCGGCGGGCTGCGGGCCGTTACCGCGCTCCGGTTAAAGGGGCTGCTATCCATTTTTATTGTTGTTCACTTAACATCGTAAAAATAACAAAACAATTCACTTAAAGCAATTACCGTTCGGCATAGATAAATGTCTCTTCCGCGAATCGTAAATCTAGGTCACAATTATTTTGCAAGTTATTGTTTAATTAATCACATGAATTAATCGACACGTCTGATCACATCGGCGATTCAATATGACTATATAAGTAGTCTAGCTGTCTAGCTGCCTAGCTGTCATATTACAAGCTTTACTTAGTTTGAGGCTAGATGGCGCTGTGTGAAATTGTCCAAGCATTTATTTATTATTTATTTAATTGATTTACGTACCGTATCATAATATTCATCCGATGAATATTCGTCGTCATCGGAAGCGGCACCATGAAGGGGCACATCAGCGACGGCAATGTGTCTGTAACATCGGAAATATATGATAATAATCGCCGATAAATGTCCAGATTCTCGGTGGGCATGAGTTTCTTACGTTATATTTACGTCGTCTTCGTTGAAGATGTTCAGCAGAGGGGCCGTGACACCGGCGTACTCAGACTGGGTCTCCTGTGATAATAACCTATTCATTTAATTTCTAATAACGTTAGGCAAAACATTATAATATACGTAAGAAACAGACGGCATATACTTGCGTGGCAGCGTTGATGTAGACGGTGGTGAGGTGGTGGTGTGGCGCGAGGCGGCGCAGCTCGAGCGCGAGGTAGGCGCCGCCCGCGCCGCCCGCCCAGCACCCGCCCGCGCCCGCGCCGCACGACGACCGGCTCGCAACGCACCACCCGCCGTCTTCTGTAAAAACAGAGTTTCGTCACACCCCGGGCACTCCATACAAACGCCGCGTTTCAACTACCTATTCCACAGACGCTACAGTACTAGGCACGTATCTTGAAATTATTTCGACGGAGTGGGGATAAGTTCGCGCATGTGCTCTTGTGAGCGACCAATAGCGCGCGCCCCTCTCCCGCCGCCCGCTCCCCTCACCGCTACGCATACCCAAAATATGTGTTTCGCGCAATCCCCACCCGATTTCAAGTTATATGCCTCGTACTGTACACATGACGTTTTTGCACACGCGCAACTGTGTGCGTGAAGTCTAGGGCTATTGAAGCTTTGAAGCATACGAACTGGCTAAGGAACTGGCCTACGAACTCGCGGGGCGCGGTGAGGTAATTGATTGCGGGGCGGGGCGGAGTTTCCTTTCTGTACGGTAGTATTTATATCTATTCTGTGGTTTCGTCGTAATTCCACTTCTTTTGAGCTGCTACGCTAAAGGAACAGACTGAAGGTTGCAGTTTAAACCCAATTGAGGACAGTTTGGAAGTGAAAATTGAATTCCGTCTAGATTTCCATAAATTCCTGAGCTTTTGCACTAGTAACTGTAAAGCTTCGTACAGACTGAGGCGAATTCCGCGCGAAATTCGCGAGTGCGACTACGTAACTCAAAGCGATAGCCATAGCCATAGCCATTGTCAAAGAAATTGCTATGGCAATGGCTATGGCTATGGCCATTGCTTTGAGTTACGCGATCAAAATCTGTCAAAATGAGCGACGCGCGCGATTCGCTCGCCTCAGTCTGTACGAAGCTTAATGGCCCAGCCACAGCCCGGCGCGGCAAGTGAATTCGGTAATCATTGCGTGGTCGTGATGACGAGCTGAGAGGCCACCATCGAGATAGCGCGCAGTGGTTAATGAATTCGCTTGCTGCTGCGCCACCCGCCACGGCTAGCTATGGCCGGGCCATAAAGCGACATTTTGTTCAGCTTTGTGCCGCCGGATAAACTATTATAAGATCACTTCGTAGTCCGTCTGACTGTCTACACTTCTTGCTCTAGGAGCAATACAAGATGACCTTCATGGTCGAGTTGTTTGTACGCTCGTTTTCAAGGTGTTGCCATCTCTAAGGTCTCGGGTTCGATCCCCGGCTGGGTTAATTTAGAAAACGAATTTTTCTATAATTATGGGCTTAGGTCTAGGTGTTTGTAGTTCCATTGTTGTCTCTGATTTCCATTACACAAGTGCTTTAGCTACTTTGGAATCAGATCAATGTTTGTGATGTTTTCTAACATATATTTATTTCTCTTGAGGTCAAGTTCAGTCACAGATAGGGTTGCCAACCATACTTTATAATAACGTATCCTACTTTATTTTTGGTAATTATACTTTATACTTTTACATACAAATAAAGTATGCAAAAATACTTTATTTTCAACCTTTACTGTGATGCGTAAAACATACTCATCATGGGTACTTAACGATTTATAATTGCTGAACGAAATGTTACCTATCTTTCCCAAAGAACTTTTTTAATACATCTTTGATCTTTCCGATTCACGCCAACAGCGCCAACAGTGATTACGCTCGCGACCATGGGCAGCGTTAGCGTTGTCATCAGCGCGCTTACGGTTGATTCGGAACGGATTATTGGCGCTGACAGCGCTGTTGGCGTGAATCGGAAAGGCCTATTAAGTACAGTAGAAAAATGGCAATATGTACTTAAAAATGCATCTGATAGCTTACTAAATATAAAAAAATATATTTCTTATCTACTCTCCATTCCTGCCACTTCAGCTTTCACTGAAAGAGTTTTTTCTATAATGTATCTAAAGTGGCGAGAAGAGAGAAATAGAGCATCAATAAATTTAATTAAAAACGAATTGTTTATTTATTTAAATTTAAACGGTGATTGTCAAACAAGCTTTGTAACATCTAAAGACAACAAAAAATTGTTAGCATGTGCTAAAAGCACACAAAAATACGTGTTTAAAGCAATAAAAACATAAAATTTGAAAAATACTTTTTTTTCTTCCAAATACTTTATTTTTTTCCTATCCAAACCACTTTATACGTTTTTTTTGTCAAAAAAAGTTGGCAACCCTAGTCACAGAATAGATAATAGTACTAGCGTACAGTAAGTAAGTTACACTCCGCAAAATCGCTTAAATAAATTGCGACTCTTGCTCTGACACAATAAAGTGCAATTCAGGTCGCACAGCACCCCCTTCGCTCCAAAACATGCACTTAGTAGTTGCCTTCCTTTCTATCGCGTAGGTCTTATCTTTTCTGATGTATGAAATTTGTCCTCTCAGAGGACGCCGAGCGCTTCATACTCGCGCGCGGAGTGAAAGTGTCTGTTCCTACCGTCCGGCTGCAGCACGAGCAGCTCCCAACGCAGCGCGAGCGCGACCGGCCCCGCAAGGAGCAGGCGCGCTCCGTCCTTGCCCCGCGCACGCGCACGCACATCACCTTGCGCCCACTGCGCGCGCGCCACGCGCTCCCACCCGCGCGACAGCAAGCTGCGTCGCCATACCTCATGCCAGTTCTCATTATCCTCATCCAGCTCCCATATCTGCAGCGAGAAACACGAGAATAGTGCTTGTAGCCAATGATATTAAAAGTATAGATACGTTACGCGCACTCCAAAATGGCAAGACGAAAGTCAGGTAATTGCCCGACTTTCAATTAGTCAGGCACAGGCTCTCGACTAGGGCATGGATACCGGTATACCGGTATACCGAAATACCGGTATACCGATAATTTTTTTCGGTATTTTGATACCGGTATTTGAGGATAAAATACCGGTATTTCGGTATTTCGAAAAAAGTGATAAATTTTTGCTACGGTTTTTAAAGACTACGCAGAACGCTCGATTTGTATGGTGTATAGTGTTGTTCATACTGCAGATGAGTTTTCATATGACACGAATCACGAATAACCACGATTAAAGAGAAAATATCCTATACAAAACACTGCATGCATATAGCTAATACATATATAGTTGGTATTTAATGATATTGCTTCTAGTTGCTCGTCTAATGTTTTCATCATCATCGAATCAGCCGCATAACACCTACTGCTGGGCATAGACCTCCACCAAGGATCTCCATAGAGATCGATCCTGCGATGACCGCATCCAGCGGCTTCCCGCGACCTTCACCAAATTGTTGGTCGACCTTGTCGGGGGCCTACTCACGCAACGTCGTCTTGAGCACGGTCGGCATTCCAGAACCTTTCCGCCCCAAAGACCATCGGTTTTTCTCTCCCCCGTGTGTGTTTTTCCCACCCCCTGCCACTTCAGCTGAGCAATCCTTCAAGCGATGTCGGGTACTTTACTTCACCTACGGATCTCCTCATTTCAGATTCGATCACGCAGGGAAAAGCCTAGCATGGCTCTCTCCATTGTATGGTGGGTGACCATGAGCCTTCTTATGAGATCCATAGATAGTGACCTCGTTTCACTGTCGTATGTCATCACTAGTAACACACACTGGTCATAGACTTTCGCCTCAAGGCTCAAGGCATCTGCGCATCCGACTTACATCATTGTCTCAAGACAATGAGGTAAGTCAGATGCGAAGATTTTTCGAAGTTTCCCAAATGCTGCCCATCCGAGTTGAATTCGACGAGAGATCTCTTTCTCGAAGTTGGACTTACCTAACTAGACTGCCTGTCCTAAGTATACATAATGGTCAACAACTTCAAGTGTAGTGTTCCCAATATGAAGTGAAGCGGGCACAACATGGGCATTCGGCATGATTTTCGTCTTATCCATGTTCATCATAAGACCCACTCTTTGGGAAGCACTACAGAGATCTTCGAGCATTATGTTCAGGTCTTCCAAGGTCTCAACCATAAGAACTATATCATCGGCAAAACGAAGGTGTGTTAGGTACTGGCCATTAATGTTGATGCCGAGTCTTTTCCAGTCTAAGAGTTTAAAGATATCCTTCAACGCAGCTGTGAACAGTTTTGGAGAAATAACCTCTCCCTGTCTCACACCTCGCTGCAATTGGATAGGATTTGTGCTCTGGTTCTGTACTCGGAACCACATGGTGGCATTTTGGTATAAATACCTCAACACCTCGATATACCTGTAGTCTACTGGGTACCTCTGGAGAGATTGCAGCACCGCCCAAGTTTCAATCGAATCAAAAGCTTTCTCATAGTCCGCGAACGCCAAGCAAAGTGGCAGATTATACTCCTCAGTCTACTGTATAACTTGCCGCAGCGTATGGATGTGGTCTATGGTGCTAAATCATTTCGGAACCCGGCTTGTTCGGGCGGTTGGAAGACGTCGAACTTGCGAGCGAGACGATTCGTAAGGACTCTCGAAAATAACATTTAGATATGGCTCAGAAGTAAGATGGATCTGTAGTTCTTTAAGAGGGACTTGTCACCCTTTTTAAAGAACAAAAACACCTCACTTATGTTCCATGCCTTCGGCGTTCTGCCCTCGACGATGACGGGATTGAAAAGCTTTTGGAGGACTTTAGGTATCGGCTTACCGCCCGCTTTCAGTAGTTCTGTAGTGATTCCGTCGTCACCCACCGCCTTGTTGTTTTTCAGCTGTTTGAGAGCCATACTAATCTCGTACAGGCTGACGTCCGGGATATCTTGAGTATAGTATTGGGTAAGCTTGGCTCTGGGGTCTTTAGCCTTGCTTTCAACAGGTATCTGCGTGGAATATAACTGCCCATAGAAACTCTCGATCTCCCTCAAGATTTCAGGCTTCGATGAGATGATGTGTCCGTCGTCAGTTTTCAGCTTCGTCATCTAGCTTTGCCCAATAGACAGATCTCTCGTGAATACTTTGGTGCCTTTATTTCGTTCGATGGCCTTTTTGATACGATTCGTTTTAAATTCGAATTAAATTCGAATTAAATGCGAAGGTCGCTCGTCAAAGATAGATATCTGTCTATTAAGCTGCCGATAACGATGAGCATCCGCTGAGCTCTGGAGCCTCATTTCATGTCTCTGATCCATGAGTAAGAGTTTGTGGTTGGAGAGTTTCTTTAGCTTGGGATGGCGGGTCTTAAAGACTTGGATCCTACCGTACGGACGGTATCCACTACCATGTTGTTTAGATCGTCCACATCTATGCTGTTCTCAAGAGCTTCGAAGCGGTTCTGAAGTTCGAGTTGAAAGCTTTCGAGGTTGAATGTTTATTTTACTTGAGTGAAATTGCGCCTACATGTTTTCTTATTATTAGAGAGTAAGACTGATTTGTTGTGATATTTGTGTCAATGAAACAAATAGTTCTTGGATCAAATTATGTATATGCTTTAGTATTCTTAATTACCTATACTTTAATAACTCATTTTGTTGTTTCTAGTGAGTTTGTAAATAGTTTGAGTGTTTCTGTCCTATAGCTTTAATCACTCTCCGCAAATAATATATAATAATCGTTCTTGGAATCATTTAAACAGGAACTAGTAGTACTTTAAAAAAAATACTGAAAAAATACCGAAATTTCGGTATACCGGTATTTGAAATTTCAATACCGGTATACTGCCCGGCATATATATTGGCAAGAGAATGAAAGGGACAAAAGATGCGCAGTAGCCATAAACACTAAGTTTATGGCTACTGCGCATCTTTTGTCTCTTTCATTTTCTTGCCAATATATATGCCGGCATCTGTATCAATACCGATATGGAAATTATTCCGGTATTCGATGCCCTACTCTCGACACGGAAACACACGCGACTCTCGTCAGTCAGACGCGATAAAATTGTGAAATTCCATTAAAAAAATGTCTCCTTGCGTCTTTAGACGATGTACAAATTATACAGTAACAGTCAGAGATCGGAAAAATGCTTAATTTCACACGTAAGTACTGTATTTAATAAAAATATGTATTTTCTATAACTTTATCCGGCCATATTGTACAAAGAGCGCGCTGTCTGCTTTGCGTGTGTGAGTGAAGGAGACAGCTGACGCGCTTTCAATTCACGGCCAATGCGCATGCAGCGGTCAATGAGTGTATTTATAGTACCGTTGCGCTGTTTTAAATAGCAATTATGTTGGCGTATAATTCATCTTTACTTTTAATATCATTGCTTGTAGCTGTCATTCTTACCAATTTTATTTAGAAATTACCTGAAAAATAATAGGTAAGAAATTATTAAGGGAGTCCATGAAACTGAACAACTTTCTCAAAGAAACATAGGGTCAAATATATTTAAAAAAAAACTTTTCATACAAATCAAGATAGATCACGTGATCAGTTTAGTATGGGATGACCAAAATTTTTTGGCGTATTTCGACACATGTTTCATGGAGAAAGTTGTTCAGTTTCATGGACTGAACACATCCTTAAAATTTGGAGAGTGGTCACAAATGCACCATCACCGTACAATATTTAAGCTTTCGTGCAAGTATTGAAGTGAACCCAGACCAGCACTTGTGCGTCGTCGGTGGTGAGGGCGAGGCGGCGCGCGGCGCGGTCGAGTGCGGCGTGCAGCAGCGCGCCCGCCGCCGGCGCCGACAGCCGCGCCGACAGCTCCCAGCTAGCGTGCACGCGCACGTACTCCTCACGCCACGATATGCCTGCTATTAACAAAATATACCTTACTCAGATTATTTTATTACACGTTGGAGTGACAGCCGTACATTGTATCCCTTCTAGTAGCTAAATTTGGAAGAAAATCCTTTCTTCCGTACCAGTAGGGATATGGGGAACAGGGGTAAAGACATATAAACAACAATAATGATTATTTTGTCTCTCATTTGTAATTTGAACCCTTATTTTTCTGTTTTGTATACTGGATTTTATTTCTACTTACATAATTATCTTTTCCTGTATTTTGACTAGATTCTAAAATACCTATTATTTAATAATAAAGGGTATTCAATATTTTTAAATACCCTTTATTATTTATGGACTCTCTCCTTATAATTGAGTACAAGCGCTGTCTTGTAGTATAAAGATAACAAGCTCTGTACAGTACTAGGCACGTATCTTGAAATTTTTACGACGGAGTGGGGATAAGTTCGCGCATGTGCTCTTGTGAGCGACCAATAGCGCGCGCCCCTCTCCCGCCGCCCGCGCCCCTCACCGCTACGCATACCTAAAATACGCGTTCCGCGCAATCCCCACCCGATTTCAAATTATATGCCTCATACTGTAACATACGTGGTATGGTGCGCGCAGCGTGTGGCATCAGCAGTCGTCGCCAGTGTGTGGGGCAGGCGGCGGCGGCACGCCACGCGCGGCACACGGCGCCGGCGCGCGCCAGCTCCGCGCCGCTCAGCCATGAGAGCACTGCATTGAGCACCACTCCGGTCAGACCAGTATCGGCTTGCCACACGCTCATTGGTTCTGACGATGACAATGAACTCTCTGTGCATGAGCTCGACGCATCCGACTCCTCATCCGATACCCATGTTCCATTTGACATACTTAATGAAGTAGTTCAAGAACCTTTTTTGTTTACGCAATTCACAAAGGCAATTATCTGCGATCTCTGCGTCTCCACCTTATAGTGTAGGAAATAAAGCGATCTTTTGTATGGAGACCCCAACATTAAATCCTCAGTCGATGAAACTTGCAGCGATGTAATATAATATGAACCAAAACCTATGTACAAATCCAATAACAAAAAAAAAATGATTTGGATTACATATTTAAAAAATATGTTTCATTTATGATAAGTTTCGTCTACTGAGGATTTACTGTGGGGGTCCACTACCGTATTTTCCTACACTATTATTGATTAATTATATGGTATGTCACCAATCTTGCAACGTCAAACACACATTCCACTTCACTATAAAACTGAAACACTGAACTAAATTAGTACGTTAGTACCTAAATTATACCTCAGTGAACTGAAATGTATTATTTTCTTAGAATTCTTTGTTCGCTGCGTGAGAACAAACACATTTTTTCCGATTTTCGCGCAGTGTTTATTTCCGTCTCGTGTTCACGTAATCCCGTTGTCTGTCATCCGGCGCGCGGGCGGCTGATGGGCGGGCGGGCGGCGCATGCGCAGTCACCTGGGTGGGTCACCAGCTCTATAAATACTGCTGCGTAGTGATGGGCGTTATTAAATCATTAAAAGTTAGGTACTTAAGTATTGAAACTAATTTGCAATAATACCAATACCCAAAAACTATATAAGTATCACTTTTATGTATCCTCAATGGTACTAGCTAATGGTAATACCGACATAAAGGGGGTTTTTGGTATTGGCAAATACCTACCTACTTCCATGGTAATACACCATATAATATCCCCGATAAATAGTTGCTAAAATTATTTTTTTTAGTATTGTATAAAATAAATAGTTTGGAAAACCGTTTTCGAAAACCAATAATCCGTTGACATAGTTTCGGCTGTGGCTTCGGTTACCGAACCAATACCGTACCTAATAATAATAAATAACTGGTTTCGCGTACCGATGAACCAGTTATTTATTATTATTAGGTACCCATTATTCACTTCTCAAGCTTACGCGCTCACTAGACATGAAATAAAACAATTTTTAACGGATACTAGCGCGGTTTTATTGAAAGCACTTTGGTAATTAGTTGGTATTTGGTTTGATTTTTGGTTTTCCCGACGTTTCTACGTCCTACCATACGTGAAGGGTGTCACTGACAAGATTGGAAACATTCTGAAGCGAGCGTCAATCAAAACTTACTTCAAGCCGCCGAAGAAGATCAACCAATTCTTATGACCTGTCAAGTGTAATATCCCCCTTCAAGCCGCAGGCGTCTACAAACTAGATTGTGACTGTGGGCTCTCCTACATCGGGCAAACAAAGAGAAGCATAGGGACCCGCGTCAAAGAGCATATAGCTGACATGAAACATAATAGGCGCGATAACAAGTCTGCAGTGAGTGAACACGCCTTTGAGGGACCCAACCATTAATTAGATTTGACAAACCCCAAATCCTTGCTAGGGAACGTAGATTTATTCCTAGAATGCTCCGCGAGGCTATCGAAATAAATAAATACTCTAATTTCAATAGAGATGATGGTTGGAAAATTCCACCAGCTTGGGACCCCATCATTCACAAGCTTAAGCCCCTCACACACACTGTAAGATCTAATGATACGGTTAGTTCCTTTTGCAAATAAATAAATTAATATAAAAGACGGAGGTCGGTTTTCCTCTCCAAGTTTTCTTTCGCCATTTCTTTCTTGGAGAGGTCTCCCAATTTTATGAAATGGTGGTAGCTTCAGTAGATTCTCTCTTTTTAGCACTAAATAATTCATAAAATTAAATTATAAATCAACATAAAACAATTAAAAATCTTGTTAAAATTTTAATTTCTGAACGTCTAAAAAAATTCATTGCTTGAGGGTAGACTCACGGGTAGCTTCAGTCCCCCGTGACCACGGCAGCTGCAAAGTTGCCGAAACGTCGGGAAAACCAAAAATCAAACCAAATACCAACTAATTACCAAGGTACCCATTACTATTCTCTTCCTAGTAGCAATATGTGTTGGCACCAATTGGCCAACAGTGGGGGATCCGTTGGGTTGGGATTGGGACTGGGACATAGATAGCCTACGTAAAACCAACATATTGGCTCAATGCAGAACAACATTATCATTATATCCAATCATTTACCAACGTTGGGCCAATGCTACTGCTGCTACCGTTAGTTAAACACTGTTGGCATTTTTGCAGTGTATTTATCGTAGGCCCTATTAGATATCAAATCAACTAGCTAGTTTTTAGGGTACCGTACCAAAATGGTAAAAAAGGAACCCTTATGGTGTGACTCAGTCTGTCTGTCTGTCACAGCTGGATATCACGAGAACTACTAATGGTATCAACTTGAAATTTGGAATAGTTCAAGATGACATTTGCCCAACTATTTTGAAAATAAGAAATAAATAAAAAAAATAATATCTTTTTTACAACAGGGACTGAACGGGGTCTTAAAAATTTGAAGTGAGGCTGCTAGGGCATGTGGGGTATTATATGAAAGAACGCCGTTTGCACGTTTTCAATCATTTTTTTTTGTTTTAAGCCGCATAGTTTTAGACTTATGATGAAAATGTAAAAAAATACGGTCTCCCCCCCCCCCCCTTATCCCCGAAGTTTGCAAAGAGAAAAATCAGAAATAATTTTTATATTATATAATATATACAGTGCCTTTGGTCTTGAACTAGCGATAATTTAAAGGCGTGTAATACACCTAATTTTATCGACAAAAACACCCACATGTTGGGGTCTATCCCCACTCCTGTTGGAATGGCCGCCATTTTAAATTTGACTTTTTATTTTAGATGACCCTGCAGAAAAATATTAATTTCTCCGGATTTAGAAGTCCTACAGTTATAACAAAAATATTGTTTGAAAGCTAATAATATCACCTAGTAATTTAAAAATAAAATTAAGATGATTAATATTATGAAAATATTAGAAAAAATCGGCTCACCCGTAGCAACTCAGACGGGACTCGAAAACCCGTAGCCGTAAAAAAGATAAGCCAATTAACAGATGAAGCTACGGCTAGACTGGTTTATTTCGCTTACTTTCACAGTATAATGTCTAACGGTATTTTACTCTGGGGGTCAGCAGCTGATGTGGATTCGATATTTATACTACAGAAGAGGGCTGTGAGATTTATTTATAATATGAAACGACGCGACTCATAAGAGATAAATTTAAAAGTATCAATATATTAACATTACCTTCCTTGTTCATATTTGTTAACATAATGTATGTCCGGAAAAATCTATACCTCTTTAAAAACAAAATGCTGTTCATCGCTTTAATACTAGGAATAAGAATAAATTAACGATTCCCTTATCTGATTTGACGATTTGAGTCTGAACTCAAAAAAATCAGCAAGTCCTTTTTAGGCTGCGGGGTTCGTTTTTATAACAAAATACCCGACGATGTCACAGCTCTGACAGACTCTAAACTTAAAATTTTCATAAAGAAAGCTTTAATAAAGAAGGCCTACTATAAAGTTGCCGATTACATTGCAGATAAATCCGCGTGGAAATAGAATTATTGCTCTGTGCTGGTGATTTACACCCACTGGCTAGAATAAATAAATTGTACCTAATGTTTATATAAATTGTTTGTTATTTATCTTGTCATGACGTCGAAAAGCGCCTGTAAAGGTTTACTTCGAATAAACATGTTTGATTTGATTTGATTTGAAATATTTACCTAAGTCCAAGGAATGGAAAAAATATTTTGAGTGGGTATTACCGCACTTTATTATAAAATACTTAGAAGAAAATCTTAAAAATATTCCAAATTATTTGTAAATCTAATTTACAAACATACCTACTAAAACTTATAATAACATAATAAATAACAATATGTGTAAATCTTTAACAAAATTAATATTACTATTAAAACAAGATAATATTTTTATAGGTAAGATCAACAGATAGAAGCGATTCGCTTGTTCACCGTCCGTCGTAAGGCGATGTGTACACGTGATCAATGGTGGCCAATGAGAGCGATCTCCTTCTTAATGACGGCGAAGTACTCGTTGGCGGCCTCGGCGAGGTCGGCGTTGCCCGCGGAGGGGTCCGGCTCGCCCGTCGAGTGCGTGGGGCTGCCCTCCTCCGCCTGACGGATCTTCAGCCGAATCTCGCGCATCCGAGCTTCCAATATGCGTTCGCGCTTGCCCTCGCGATCCAGCATCTGATATTCATAAACAAATGTAAGTATAACACATATGGCGTGGGCAGTGGGCACATCTGTCTGACGCCATGTGTTAGCACGCCCTATTTATAAGGACGTGTTATAAGTGTGCTCCTAGTGCATACATTTACTATGAAAACTGACGTGGTTAACACGTGGCGTCAGAGAATAATGTGCCCGCACCTATATATTTAATTTTAATTTTATATAGTTTTCGTATGTGATTTTTTACATGAGACCCCTGAACCTAAAGTCTTTAGAAAAAATAAAGGGAAAATCTTAGCTCATACATTCATGTGCATGTCATGTAATGTCATAGAAATGTATGGAACAGCAAAGTTTTTCTTTGTTTATAATAGCAATTAACGTAATTAATGAAATCCGCCTATGTATACATAGGCGAGACTCACCGCATTCATTAGTAGCTTGTCATTCTTGCTGGTCTGCGTGAGGTTGGCGGACATCTCCACCATGTACACGCTACCGTAGTTGCTGCCGCACGCCGCCAATGAACCCTGCGATACACACCACGATCAAGCTAAAAGTGTTCATACGTTCATATCATACAAAACGTTCACGAATGTTCCCAACGCACCGGCCACACTGCTCGCTTGGTGCCTCGCTAGTTGCCTAGCGTGTATCATAAGGCACGAGGCATAGGTGTAAGCTAAAATAAATGCTGAAATAAATGTACTTCCTTTCTTCCTCTTCTTTCTTTCTAAGCACTAGGCGCTAAGCAAGCCGACTGTCAGTGCGTACGTGGCCTTTTACTCATCAAAATGCTGACCCCATACAATCGCCGATTAGAGACTAGCACGATTTGAGTGTGTCTTCTAATTTACAAAATAAAAAAAGCAATTATATTATTATTAGTGAGCCCCCCAAAATTTCAGACTGCGACTGCGCCTGTGTGGAAGGTATTATAATAGTAGGTATTCTCAATCACTATAATACGATTGTCGTCTAGCATGCTGAAGGAATAAAAGTGTTATATCGACGATCGTGTGAAAGCTCGCTAAGTAATGTGAAAACGAACACCGATAAATACACAGATTAGCACCTGTTCTTGCACCTTGACGCGCAGGAGCGGCTCGTCGCAGACCTGCATGGTGAGCGCGGGCGTGTGCTGCCGCCGCAGCAGGTCCCACGCCGCGATTAGACCGTTTGCCTGCACCACCAGCATCAGAGATACCCTGCAATGCTTCATTGGGTCAGACAGCGCGAGAGGGCGCGACCGCAAGAAATATGAGATCTGGCCATGTTGTGTTAAACTATTACTACTAACAGACAAAATTAAATATTAATTTAAATGACGATGAAGTCGAGTTTATTGAGAGTACAACATTTCTAGGTATTACACTAGATTCTCGACTGCAATGGGATCCACATATTGAAGCCTTGTCAAGTAGACTTAGTTCAGCGGCATTCGCTGTTAAGAAAATAAGGCTTTTAACTGATATTGAAACGGCAAGGTTAGTATATTTTAGTTAGGAATTTTCACAGTGTAATGTCTTATGGACTACTATTGTGGGGCTCAGCTGCCAGTATTGAAAATATTTTTGTACTCCAAAAAAGAGCTGTTCGCGCCATATACAATCTTTGGCAAAGAGATAGTTTGAGAGAATTGTTTAAAGAAATAAATATCTTAACTTTGGAAGGCCAATAGATATATGAAAATTTAGTTTATGTAAGGAAATACTATGATTCATTTGCTAAAAACAGCAATGTTTACCAGTTTAATACAAGAAATAAAGATAAACTTGCCGTTCCAAGATTTAGGCTTGCAAAAACTAGAGGTTCATTTATGAGAAAAGGCATAGCCTTTATTAATAAAGTTCCGCAACAAGTGATTGATCTTCCTTTGCATGAATTTAAAGACCATGTTAAAAAAACGCTCAGGAGTAAAGGTTATTACAAAGTAGACAGTAGAAATATCAAAATGCATGGAAATGATGTAACACATAACTTAAGTATTTGTTGAAGTAATATAATAAGTCTATGTTGTTGCCAATAATCCTGTCACCCTGTTGTAATTATCTGGTAACGATATATTCAAGTTTGTAAATATCGTTACTTATGGCTGTTACAGCTGATAAGTTTCTTGCGCCCGTTCTTCTTGTCAGCTAAAAAAGTCTGGAACGGGTGGTAGGAAAATATAGACGATTCAAAAGTACTTAATAATTAAGTTTATTTGAATAAAGCTTATTTGACTTTGATTATTCTAGTTCATCAGTTCTATCAATTTACATAAAACCTCAACTTATTGCACGCGTAAACCTTCGTCAGGAATTATTCTATCAAATGGTGAAAACCGCACGAAAATCCGTTCAGTAGTTTTTAAGTTTATTGCGAACAGACATACAGATGCGGTCAGGGACTTTGTTTTATAATATGTACCTAGTAATGAAGTTATTTGTTCTACTGGAAATGTCGAAAAAGATTATGCCGATTTTACTATACAAGCTCGGCCATGATGCGCTTTGATGAAATTACCAAAATACTATATTAATTTTATAGTGATTGCGTGGGAAGAATATCATTAAAATATAATGCGGGAAAAAAGAGAAATCTCAATCTCAAGGAGCCGTTTCGGGTTACATTTTCCTATTATATGACATTTTGTTATCTACCCCTTTTTGACATGACATGAGTCTGTCACAGATATGTATGGTTAATGCGCATCATGGCCCAAAATGCGGCATGATCCTTTGACAATGAACAATGAAAGAGCAAAATGTGGTGTGTTGAAGCAGGATCTTTTCCCCTGTAGTAGTACACAACATATACAACTGCTTATGCTCGCGGTCACAGTGGCTAGGAGATAGACGAAATAATAGTAATCGATGAAAATACAGTATTCCTATGCGGTAGAACCTGGTAGGACTCCAAGCAGCATTGGTGACCTTGTGCCGCTGCGGCGGCGACCACAGCACGGGCGACTCGCGGCAGTCTTCGCTCCACACTTTCACCGTCCAGTCGCCCACAGTTAGGAAGGTTTTTAAGAAGGCTGGGTTACGCTCCAGGGATAATACCGGGCCCCGGTGCGTTTCATACTAAAAATAAAGGGAAATTGATAAAACGTGTACCTACATCTACGAAATTTCCATGATGCTAAATAATTATTATCTATAAAAACGTACCGTAAGTGGAAACTTATCCAACGGCGTTTTACCTTTACGGTTACCACCGATCACCAAACCGTTTTCCGTTCCCGCCATAAATCTGGTCGGGACAGTGGACTCGTACTCGAGCACACTCACGCCATAAGAGTTGGCCATACTCGGAGTATCATTCGTAGATTTGACTACGTCTACAATCATGCTGTCAATATAATCATCCATTTTACGACAATCCCACCACTTGCACTCGCCGTCAGGACCAGAAGAAAAGAACTCCTGACCCGACTTAGAACTTATAAAGATAACGTTTCGCACGATGTCTCGATGTGCCACGTGTGGCGGGCAGATGCTCACGCAGGCGCCGCCGACGCGCTTGTCCCACAGGGCTACCTGCCCAGTACTGAGACCGCCAGCTAACATATTGATATCGCGTGGGTTGTACTGCATGTCAAAAGTGGGACAAAACGGTGCTAGAGTCACCAAAGGGTCATTCGCGTTTTCCAAATCCCAAATGTAGCATATATTTAACGATCGTGGATTTCGGTAGAAATCAACATCAACATAAGTGACAGTGAAGTTGTGTCCTTCGGGCTGCCAGGCGATAGAGCTCACGGGCCGTCCGACGCCCGCGACGGCCTGCGGGTCGCGGTACACGTTCACTGTGCGCAGACTGTTATGCTCCACGGGCGGCATAGTCTCCATTTCACCGAAGAAAGTTTCGTACATGTCGATAGCATTATTTTGCAAAATGTAATGGTCGATTTCCTGTAAAACGCAACTTATTATTATGGTTATTATAGGGAGGAGCATTATAAATATTATTATTACAATCGAAGGGATTTTGATATACACTTTGGCTTGCGACATGACGCAGTGAATGTAGCCATCGTCTTTCTCAACTTTGCGTCGGTAACGCTGCGTAGCCTCGGGGTCGGTGACAACTACATCACGCGGCCAGCCACCTTCTGCGTGATTGGCGCCTGAGTTTGAGTAATCGGCTCTGCAAAAGACAACAACAATTGGAGGTTTTTCCACAACGTATAGGACGAACCTCGCCTGGCTCGCCTCTATAAATCTATGAGACTGTTTCCACATGGCGTTAGAATCAAGCGGACTCATTGCGATTCTCTCGCTCGTGAAGGTATCGATACTAGAGGCTGCGATTGGTGGCTGCGTCTTGTGGTTTGACTGAGCCACTAGTTGTCACGTTTAGTGGCCACGACTAGTGGTTCAATGTACGGAGAGTCGAAGGTAGCATGATAGATACGACACTTGCCTGTAGGTGTTGGCATCGTGCACGGAGAAGCAAGCCGTGTTCTGTGTGGGCTGGTGCACGGGGTTGCGCAGGATGTACATCTTATGCTCGAGCACGTTGACGGCGATGCTGTCGCACAGCTCCGGGCCTTGCTCGCAAAACATCAACTGCCGCCCGAAACTGTTCCGTAGTTTCGTGTACTGGTACGATATATCCATTTTGTTCAGATCCTTTTTACTTGATAAAAATTAATACACAATACTTGTAATGAAAAATGAATTCCAAATTAGACATTTACAAAAATACTGAAAAAGACATTGACAGAGGTATTTGTTCAATTGTTTTACTGTTTATTCTTCATAGAGTAGGGAATTTTGGCTTAATTTCAAAGAGATTGGGTAGGTACAAATGTTTGGCGCAGAACAAAAAAAATGAATTTTTATTCTTGTTTTAATATGTATTGTAAGAAGAATGATGACGCGCTCCTCATGAAATATAAACATCCTTCGTCACGGGCAGCGGGGAATGACCAGCTTCCCACTCTTGCTGGTACCTTCGAGGGCAAAGGCTGCGTTATTGTGCTGTGCATTGTGTGTGTATCGATCGTGTGATAGTGACAATAGAAAAGACACTAATTAGTACCTACTTAAGTTAGGTGAAAACGTTACTTGTGAGTTTTTATATTTTTACTGTAATAAATTGATTGATATGCCTATAATATGTTTCTGTTTTATTAATATCATAGTTGTTTATTTTTTAGGCATTTTACTATTCTTAGATATTTTATCAGAAGTGGCATAGAATTACACTTTCCACAAGGGTGTTGATTTTTATCGTACATTCTGGCAATAAGTAATTATTAATTTTATGTTGCAAAGTAATTACTAATTATGGGCAAATCAAGGCGTTCGCGTTCGCGTTCACGTACTAGTCGAGAACGTTATAGATCGCGTAATCGTAAAGTTTCCAAAAGTAAACGTAGACGCACTAGATCAGGGAGTGATACTATACGTGAGTCATTAAACACTATCACGTCCTTTGTTCAACGACTGAACTCTACGGAGCGACTCTCCCGTGACTCGGTGTCACACAGTGCTGCTGATGTAATCGCGGACGCAATAAAGTCGATCAAACCTAGCACCAGTACGGCCCATTACTATGTGTCAAATTTCGACCCAAATGTAAACAACGCCGACGCTTGGTTCGCCGAAGTAGATAGGGCCAAGTTTAATAATAGTTGGAGCGATTTAGAATGTTTATCAAGAGTAGGCCATTGTTTAAAAGGCGATTCTAAATCGTGGCTTGATGAATGGGTTACTGAAGATCGTTCGTGGACAAACTTTAAAAAGGAATTCAAAGCTTTATGTGTAAATAAAATTGATATCGCTAACCTTAGAGCATACAGAACGCTAACATACTTTTTGACGTCATGCGAACCGATTCGGACAATTTTAAAACTTATGCGGATTATGCGCGTAAGTCATTACTAAGATTAAAAATAGTGCGTGGTCTAAGTGACGAGTTGACAACTGCGATTATTTTACGGGGACTCAAGGATCCGCATGTTGAAGCTACGGCAACAAATGCAAATTTATCACCTAACGATTTGGTGAATTATTTGTCGGTGTTTGTAAAATCTAACACTAATATTAGAAAGTATGACACTGATAAGGGTGTTCAACACTGTGTAGGAAAGTTTGATCAGAATGACTGTGCCGACACTTGGGTCCCGAGCAAAATAAAATGTTTAGGTGCAATGGCATTGGTCACAAGCAAAAAGACTGCTTGCAGTCAGGAACGATGAAGCCTAGTGTTTCTCCAAAAACTTCTGGTATTTTAGGTAACAATAATGTTTGTTCCTTTTGTAAAAAACGGGTCACACAATAAATAAATGCTTTGCAAAACAAAAGTCGGAACAGATTAAAGTAAATTGTGTAGCTTCATCAATATGTAATAGTAACGATCACAGTTGCTGTAATTCAGGGCATTCCTGTTGACTTCAACACACATATGAAATGCACAACGTTTGTCAAACGCGCCAGGTCCAGCAAGAGTCGCGCCCATAAAGTCGAATGAGCAGTCTCATAATGTAAACACCTCTCTGTCAGGTGACTATTATAAAAAAATTGCAGTATTAGAAGAATTTCCGATTCACTGATATCAGGTAGTGTAGTACTGCAACATCCACAGTAAATGTGGGCAGTGTGCACATTCGACTTAATTCTGATGTTCCGGTGTACTATCGTCTGTATAGATTGTCAGAACGACCGAACGGTTAAAGAGAATCAGGTTCTACGAGACAAATAAAGAACGCATCAGGTTACCGCGACAGCATAAAGTGGATGATTTTGTATTTGTATTAAAGTATGCCCAATATAAAAGTAAATTGGATTCTGGAATGCTTGGCCCATATCGAGTCACAAAGGTAATGGAGAATGGGTATTATGAACTTAGATTACTTTTTTGGAGCATATGGAAAGACTTCATACACAGCTGCTCAATACATGGTGCCTTGGAAAGGCGGATGGATGCCGGAGGCTTCTGCTGCTTTACTTGAATGTGAGTATTTGAAGTCTGTAAGCATGTGACATTCGCTTATCTTGAATTTAAGTAGGTACAAGCAGGTGACATTCGCCTGTAGCCTTGACGACTCACTGGCATGCGACATGCGCTGGTAACATTTTAGAAATAACAAGCAAGCGATATTCGCTTGAGGTTTAGAGGATTTACTGGCACGTGACATGCGCTGGTTATTGTTTGGAAAACTACAAGCAGGCGACATTCGCTTGAGGTTTGGAGAATTTACTGGCAAGCGACATACGCTGGTTATCGTTTGGAAAACTACAAGCAGGCGACATTCGCTTGAGGTTTGGAGGATTTACTGGCATGCGACATACGCTGGTTATCGTTTGGAAAACTACAAGCAGGCGACATTCGCTTGAAGTTTTGAGAATTTACTGGCATGCGACATGCGCTGGTTATTGTTCAGAAACTACAAGCAGGTGTCATTAGCTTTGTAGTTACAGGGTATAGTGATATGTTAGTGATATATACTATTAGGTTGTAATGAACCTTAGACTTATAAACATGCGATATTCGTCTTTAACGTTTTATTAATTATGAGTGTGAGATAATTATTTATTGTCTCCTAAAACAGTTGATATGTCATACTGTCGTTTAGTTTATACCTACAGTTTCGTTTTCGCGATTTCTCAGTGATAAATCAATTTAAAATGTTGTCCCTGAGTAGGTACCTGTCACGGACACGTGACGCAATTGTTGCTACGGCAACGTTCTTAACGAGAATGTAGAGTATACTTCAATTTTGGGAGTCACATTGAACGTCAAGTTAGATTGTCTAAAATGTAACATAAACTTCGATAAAACCTACGAAAAGCTTACTAAGAGAAGTTTACTATCTGTAGCGCAAAGGGTTTTCGATCCCATTGGTATTGCTTGTGCGACTACAATAATACCAAAAATGATTATGCAGAAATCGTGGAATTGCGCAATCTTTCTTGGGACCAAGAACTTCCTGAGGACTTGGCAAAGGAGTTCAGAAAGTGGTTAGAACAAGTTCATTACATTAATGAATGTGTCATTCCCGGACCCCTTTCTAGCCGTCCTATAACTCAGTGTGACATCTCACTACATATCTTCTGTGATGCGAGTAAGGACGCTTATTCGGCGTGTGTTTTTCTACGGTCACAGCACGTGGAGCATGTAAACATCAGTCTTGTTCTAGCCAAATCTAGGGTTACACCGGTAAAAATCATTACGAATCCGCGACTCGAATTAATCGCTGCCACGTTAGCTACCAGACTGTCATTAACAGTAATCAACTCCTTAGATTTGAATAATTTAAAAATCTACTACTGGACAGATTCTAGTGTAGTTCTTGCGTGGATAAAAGGTGACGGCCCATTGTCAGTATTCGTTTCCAACAGGGTAAAAGAAATCACAAGTAGTTCGGAAGCTTCTAACTGGAGACACGTACCTGGTAATCTAAATCCCGCTGATCTTCCTTCCAGAGGCGTGCATCATAAGGGTCTAGTCGAGACCCGATGGTGGGTAGGCCCAAAGTGGCTGAAGCTACCCGAAGAAGAGTGGCCGAACGCGCAAATTGCACCAAGTTTATCAGAGGTCAATGAAGAACGGAGGAAAACCGGTATTCATACGTTACTCGTAGAAGAAAATAGCTTTCTTAGTAGACTAACTTATTTTTCGAACTACGTTAAAATAGTTAGAATGCTATGCTGGATGTTACGTCTGCGAAGAAAACGGACATCTAGAGAACTAACGTATGACGAGTTCGAATATGCAGAAACTATACTCATAAAATTGATTCAACAGAGATATAGGGAATTACTGCTTAAGGATAAAAGGTTGCAAACTTTTGTAGACGATCTTCTTCTTCTGATGATGGAATGATACGTCTTAATACAAAGTTAGACAAGAGCAACGAAAACAGAAACTTTAAATTCCCTATAGTGTTACCAGGTTCAGAGGCAATTATAAGACGCCTTGTGGAACGGCGACACATTGAATTACAGCACGCGGGTGTGCAAACTCTTTTAAGTAATTTACGTCAACATTACTGGATACTAGGTCAAAGAAAATTGATTCGCAGTGTTATTGATCGATGTATGAGATGTAAAAGATATAAAGCGAAACGGTGTCAAGCTCAAGCACCCACCGGTGTATACTAACTTCAGGGGCCTTGATAATGCCTTAAACTCTATCGATTGGCTTGAAATTCAGACAGTCTCTACGATAACAAGAATTAAGTGGAACTTTCTGCCACCCGCAGCCCCTTGGTGGGGAGGGTTTTACGAAAGGTTGATAGGATTTTTAAAACAAATCCTTCGCAAAGTGCTTGGTAGAGCCTCTTTATCTTTAATAGAACGGCAGGGGGGACAAAAGTAAGACCTGTATGTGGGAGAATGCACGTCTTTTCTTAGTAAATAAATAAAAAAACAATGCAAATAGTAGATTTTTATTACAATTAATATAATTGTTACAAATAATTAGTTTATTCAATGTAATTTATAAATAAAAGTCACTAAACGACTCGTAAAACAACTGTGTGCACGTGCGTCTCCCCACTGCGCCATCACGCCACATCACGCCACCGAGCTTGTTTGCGCACGTCTATAAAAGCGGCTTGCGTAGGTGTCGATAGCTCAGACGTTGTTCAACTGTCGGACACGGCACTCTGTCGGATCGGTGCTCTGAACTATCTGGTAATGTAGTTAAGTATTACTCCTTTTATGACAGTAATAATAGTGTAATAAAATTACAATATTTAATGTAATGTTAAAGCTAATAAATCTAAGACATGTGATAAATTTAGAATCAATAACTTATTCGGTAACTTAGTCATAACCACGATAGTGAAATAAATTAATAAATATCTCACATTGCCATCCTTTCTTTTATTTTCTCTCACATCAGAAGTGAGATCTAACCTAGTTGGATTACATATACTCTGCCTTCGAATTTTTATGTTTCAGGAATATCAAAATGCTTGCTGTAGAATCCGCCAGGTTGGCGACTTTGTGTTGAAGATCAAGTCGAGTAACCAATTGTGGATCTGAGTCATCAATCCTGGGTGGTTGCAAATATCTGAACAGTGGAATGAAGCATGAAAAAGTGCGACAGTTCCCGTTTGATCGACGAATTGCTGATAAGTACCCATAGATTTTACATTTTTGTAAGATACCCGTAGATTTTACTAAATTATTATCATTTGGTCAATCCAAGTGTGCAAGGATCGTAGAAGGTGGCGATCCATAGTCTCTGCCTACCCCCATGGGAAACAGGCGCGAGTTTATGTATGTATGGTCAATCCACAACTATAATTTTCAAAGTAAAAAAGAATGACGTTCCTTGTGATATTATAAAAAAATTAAGTAGAATTTGGCATAGAAAATGATGACGCAAATGCTGCGCAAAGAGTGCTCTATGTTTCGTAAAATAAGTGTACTTTCATGGAGGTTGATTGATACAAAGATTCTGGGTTCGAATCCTGGTATACATAATTTTGTGATGCGTAGTTAGTCTCAGATTTTTAAATTCTTCTTTATTTTTACCCGTTATTTAGTAACCACAGTACAAGTTTTGGATAGCTTGGAACTGGAACTAAATGATTGGTGTGAATTGTCTAGACTAGAATATATAATTTTCCATGTGCCTTGCACGAGTGTGCGAGTGTACCACCAAGTGGCCATGATTTTGCAACTTCTTCTTATCGAATGAGGATTGGTGGCCACCTCTGGTGTTAGAGTTTGTCAAGCCGCCCGTAAGGCCTCTAACTTGGCTTAACAACTGTTATCAGATGACAACAGCCGGGACCGACGATTAGGCGTGCCCTCCGAAGCACGGAAGCGCTCAGTTGTAGTGCCACTTAACGGTCACCCATCCGACGCCTGGCCGGACCGAGCGTTGCTTGGCAGACGCGGTTGGGTGCGATCAGTCTGTCAAGTTCCGCCATGCGCGCTTTATTTTGCAACTGTGACTACGGATTACTTATATGAAATATCTGCTGGCTGATGTTCGAAGTATGGTATTTAATAGTGAGATTCAAAACGTAGCATTAATCATAACATTACTGATATAAGAAAGAATTTTAGCTTTTCGTAGAAAAAATGCTCAGCTTGAATTTGGTCTTAAAATATAGTAAATAAGCCAATGAGACCTTTCCCTTCCTTTTTGATCAGTGAAAGGACAATTTTATGATATTATGTACATATTGTGACATCACAACCTAGTAGCATTGTAAATTGAAAATGTAACACAGTAAGTGCTAAAGGCAAACTGTAACTTCAGTGAATTATTTAAGTTTCAAAGATGATTTTATATGCTGAGAGATATTTTAATGTGAATTAAGCTGTGCCCTTTACAGTTTACAATTTTATTCTTCGTATCAAATCATAGCACTAATGAGAAAAAGTCTTATTACTTCATTGGTAGTACTGCCCAGTAGAACTAGTGGGAATAAATCTTTCTTTTCTGGTTAAAATCGTGTGTACAGAACCTATAATAAAATAAATGAAACATCTGACAAATAACCAACTGATATTTATTATTCATTTACAACAGAGATAACTTGACGTTGTTGTTACCTATAGATTGAACATTCAAACAATTTTTGTGCATGCAGTTATTGCAGATGTCAATTGTGCCTTAAACATTATGTAGATTAAGTAAGAAAAATCTTTTTATAGGCACTTTTAATTGAAATAGTTTTCCTCGGCAAAACAGGAACTCTTTTGGTCTTTGGAAACAAAGGTTCTCTTCTTGTGCAGCAATTATTCTTATCGGGACTGCTGTGGTGCATTATCCTGTGCTTAAATAGATCCAAACAAGGGTAGGATCACTTACAAACCCTAGATTTTACTAGATCTTTTAAATAATTTATTTTAGTTCATTGTTGTTTGATGCCATACTTACTGCACTGTATTTGTTTTGATCCCTGGTGGATACAAACTATTTTAATAGGGATGTTTTTCAATAGAATTTCTGCAATAAAGCATTGTTGCAGAGGACTGTGTACATACAATATACAGTTAAAAATTACAAGAACTTGTAACAACGGTCTTCCTATATTTATTTTTAATATTCAAGAGAAAGTTAATTTAAATTATGAATTATTATTATGATACAGACATGAGTTTTGAATAGAAATTCGATTCATTCCCTCAATTTATTACATGCATTTCCTAAATTTTGTTTCTGGTGTTAATACAGAGTGTGGGTAGACTAAAGTGAAAAAAAAACGCAACATTCGTAATCGCTCCTCATTATACATAGTAGTAAATTATTAAGATTTGAATATTTTGCTGTGCTTAGCTGTACTTTTACTGTGCATTTGTACTTTACCGTACTATTGTGGCAGCAGATCTTACCAAATAGGTAGTGATTCTAATTAAAAAGAAAAGTGAGTATGATTTTCTAAGTGATATGATGATACTTAAAGATTTCGTAATTAATTTAAGTTTCACGTTGATGTTTTAGTTTTTCGTAAACAAGATAAACTTAAAGTTAATACTAGTTGTTTTTATGTTGTACAAAAAAGGTGATAATTACATCAATATAAAATGAAATTGGTAATGGTATTCTTGAATATCTTTTCTCAACCCGTTTTGTCATTATTTGACACAAAGATGCAGGTGTTCGCTCTCCCAAGTTGAATGTTTTAGTTTGCGAATTACTCAAACTTAGTCTTCACTTACTTCTACGAGTTTTAGATGTTGTAATGTTTTGAGAATGATGCCCATTTAGTAGGTATGAACCTCTATACTAAAAAAATTTGGGAGTTACAAGTCGTGATAAAGTTTGGCCACATGATAGAAACTGATCTGTAGGCTGTTTCTAACTAATACTGAGCTGGGCCAAGCTATCCTTACATACAGTTCCAAACGGCGGCGGGTTGAATAGCGCACTTTTCCCGGCTTCATTCTAAAAACTATAACAATTCAGGTTTAGCTAATAGGTCAAATGTGGTATCATTTTCGGATAAATCAATAACGTAAAACTTCTTTCTGATATAAAAAAAAAATCAATTTATTAAGCAGTTTCTGAAAAATTACACAATAACCAAAATTTTTAAACTTCATTTTTTTAGTTTAGGTATTGGCACTTGTTTCAGTATTTTCAAAAAAACTACTTTAAAGAAGCGTTTTTCAGGTTAATTTGTAATATGCTTTTGTTATGCTAACTATATTTCATACAATTTGCGCCTAACCCAAGTAGTTGAGGTCCATTGTTTGCGGAGACACAGCTAGTCAAAAATATGCATTTTTTCACTAATTAAAAGGGGTTTCCGTTTCGTTCGGAAGCATTTCTCAGTTTTTTTGTTTATATTTCTGTAAAGTTAATTAAATTTCCTACAATTTGAGCTTAACTTAAGTAGTCTAGGTTTACTAGTTGCAAAGACACAGCTAGTCAAAGATAAGATTTTTTCAATTAATTTCAATAAAAAGCCCATTTTTAACCAGCTATGTCTCTGCAACCAATAAACCTGGACTACTCAAATTAAGCTCAAATTGTAGAAAATTTAATTAACTTTACAGAAATATAAACAAAAAAACTGAGAAATGCTTCCGAACGAAACGGAAACCTTTTTTATTTCGTGAAAAAATGCATATTTTTGACTAGCTGTATGTCCGCAAACAATGGACTTAAACTACTTGGGTTAGGCGCAAATTTTATAAAATATAGTTAGCATAACAAAAGCATATAACAAATTAACCTGAAAAACGCTTCTTTAAAGTAGTTTTTTTGAAAATACTGAAACAAGTGCCAATACCTAAACTAAAAAAATGAAGTTTAAACATTTTGGTTATTGTGTAATTTTTCAGAAACTGCTTAATAAATAGATTTTATTTGTATCAGAAATAACTTCTACGTTATTGATTTATCCGAAAATGATACCACATTTGACCTATTAGCTAAACCTGAATTGTTATAGTTTTTAGAATGGAGCCGGGAAAAGTGCGCTATTCAACCCGCCGCCGTTTGGAACTGTATGTAAGGATAGTTTGGCCCAGCTCAATATTAGTTAGAAACAGCCTACAGATCAGTTTCTATCATGTGGCCAAACTTTATCACGACTTGTAACTCCCAACTTTTTTTTGTATAGAGGTTCATACCTACTAATTCGTGGCAGTAGTGTTTTTGACTATATTGATGTTTCGTCACTCTTCAAATATCACTATGATATTTATTTTTATGACTAAACTATAACGTATAATAATAATCAGATGTGTTGGATGTGTTGCGAACTGTGGTTCGTGATAATTTTAGGTCACTCCCCTGTAATAGAAGGCGAGGTGACAAAATCGTTGGAGACAGACTAATCTCCTTAACCTGGTTATCTTATTTCTCTTTATGCACTGACTCCTGGCCAGATGTTCACTGTATACTGAGCAATAAAGAATATTACCAGTTGGCCGTGCATGCTATTGAGGCGATTTTTACCGAAGTCGCGAGATTCTAATGAATGCCGCGCCATATGAACTTTATTATAATGTTTTTTTACTTAGTTTAATATTTTTAAGCTCGCCGTGCCCATGTGGCTTATGTTATTACTGAGGTAGTACTATATAATTTACGAGTAATGAATAATATTGCAAGTTTGCCGTGCCTTCGTGTCTTATTTTTACCGAAGCAATTACTACTATCTGAGCAATATAGAACATTGGATCGAAAGTTCTCCATGTTCGCCTTGCACGGCCTCGTCCGTCTGGGGAGATGCCTAAATGTGCTCGGGCATCTCCCACAAAGTGTGGGGGTTTGGGAAACCGAACCTGCCGCCGGTGACGTATGGAGACAGATCTCACAGTTCCCATGCCAAACTGGACAACGGAAGAGGGCACATCGATAGGTTTTTTAGTGGGTATGCCCCCCCTCCGGCCCCCCATCGAGCCCACTAGGGGCTGGGTGGGGGATCGGCTGGGCGGAGAGTGGTGTCGCCGCTACGTCAAGCGGCGGCTTCCATGGTGAGCCCCACATGCCCCCGGTACTGACCCGGTGCCGGGAAGTGCGGTAACGCATTTTTCCTACCGTAAAAAAAAAAAAAAAAAAAAAAAAAAAAAAAGGTTAGGTAAGGTTTTTTTTTTTAAACTATTGGGTGAGAAAGAAGGGGGACCACGAAGGGTTTGAATGGGAGGGAAAGGTGGTTAAGGGGCTAGCTGTGATTAAAAGGATGAGGTGACACTTTCGGACTCATCCCTTGGTGAGTCTTTTTGCCCTACGGTGCCACCTCGGGGGTAAGAAAAAGGGGTAGAAAGAAAGAGAAATATAGAGGGATAGGAAAGATAGAGGATAGAGGAAAGAAAGGAAGAGACGGGATAGTAGAAGGAGAAGAAATAAAACACATTAACACAATTATGAAGTTGCTGCTGGGACCCTGCATTCCCTATTCATGTACGCGTTAGGCCCGAAGTGGGCCGGTTCCCCCCCCAAGGAGCGGCGGAGTCTAAAGTGCCCCTTTCCATTAATATAAAGCCCCAATGGTAAGTGACGACTATTGCGACCGGGCCATGGTTGTGAAGCAGGGCTACGAATTGCCCGAAGGGCAGATGTATGGCCCGGGGGCATGCCTATCCCGTGAAGCGGGGTGTCGGGCACAATTTTGAATGGGGGTCCCAGCAACAGCCCAGTTCTGAAAAAGACAGACAATGAAAAATTTGCATTAGATATTTACAAAAAAAATTACAATGAATTTTTCCCCTTGGGTGAGAGTGTGTTGGTGATTATTAATTATTTATTTAGGCAGTGTTTATTTATAAAAGGTGTGCTTTGCTCTTTTAGCACATGATAAAGTTAGTAACTCTCACCCTTACAAGGAATTGAATATTTTAGAAAAGTTAAATAAAAGAAACACTCAAATGTCGGCCGGCTCATCCTGAGATTCGTAGCCCACCAATTTCATATGTAGGGGGCCCGGGAGGGGCCCGGTGAACGTTGAGCAGGCTACCTGCCCGGTTATGGGTAGTGATTGCTTATATTGAGAAATGGGTATACACTAGGTATTGATTCATTGGTGAGTTTCGGGCAGGCAGCCCGCCCAGTCATGGGTTATGATCTTTAGTCCAGCAGGAAACCCGCCCGGTGTTTGGGTGATGATTGCTTATATTGAGAAGTGGGTGGAATCTGGGTAATGGTTCATTGGTGAGTTTCGGGCAGGTGGCCTGCCCAGTCATGGGTTATGATCATTAGTGAGTGCCAGGCAGGCAGCCTGCCCGGTCTTGGGTGATGATTGCTTAAAATGAGAAGTGGGTAAACATCGGGTACTGGTTTATTGGTGAGTTTCGGGCAGGTGGCCTGCCCAGTCATGGGTTATGGTCATTAGTGAGTGCCAGGCAGGCAGCCTGCCCGGTCTTGGGTGATGATTGCTTAAAATGAGAAGTGGGTAAACATCGGGTATTGATTCATTGGTGAGTTTCGGGCAGGTGGCCTGCCCAGTCATGGGTTATGATCATTAGTGAGTGCCAGGCAGGCAGCCCGCCCGGTCTTGGGTGATGATTGCTTAAAATGAGAAGTGGGTAAACATCGGGTACTGATTTATTGGTGAGTTTCGGGCAGGCAACCTGCCCAGTCATGGGTTATGATCATTAGTGGGTGTTGGGCAGGCAGCCTGCCCGGTCTTGGGCAATGGTTGCTTATATTGAAAGGTGGGTAAACACTGGGTATTGATTCAATGGTGAGTTTCGGGCAGGCAGCCTGTCCGTCATGAGTTATTATCATTAGTGAGTGTCCGGAAGGCTGCCCACCCGGGTTTGGGTGATGGTTGCTTATATTGAGAAGTGGGTAAACACTGGGAGTTGATTCCTTGGTGGTTTTCGGGCAGGCAGCCTGTCCAGTCATGGGTTATGATCATTAGTGAATGTCTAGCACGCTACCCGCCCGGGCTTGGGTATTGCTTGCTTATGTTGAGAAGTGGGTAAATACTGGGTGCAGATTCATTGGTGAGTTTGTAACGGTTCAAAACTGAACATGCTATTTTATCTCAAATATTTTTCGAATTTTGTTTCATACTGAGCATAATATTATTTAACTATCGAACAAGTTATTATAATAAAGAGTAGTTCAGGTTTTGAGTTAGCAATAATGTAGGAAGTTCTTTAATCTTTCACGGCGCTAAAATTCAAATATTAGTCTCTGTGTAGGTAACGACGCTAATAGGTTTAAAATTTATTTATATTTATTATTGTTTATTTATCAAATTTTATTAGAGCCCCTCGAATATCATTATAATAATTTATTTTAGAAGATTACTAAAAAAAAGGATTGAATTCGGTGTTAATTATTTCTGTAAGTTGTCAGTAGTGTCACACCACGTGATGTGTTTTAGCTAAAGAACGAACTTAAATATAGTAGGTCGTTCCAGTGGATCGATCGATGAGAAATCGATTGCCAGATGGTAACTGAGGGTCGCAAGGCAAGTACCATATCCTTTGCTAAATCATAGTTGTAAATTTAAATTTTGTTTTAGGAAATATTAGACATTAGTTAGATTTGGGGGATAAATGCAAGTTTAGTTGGCTTGGAGAATTTTGTAGTGGATCTAGTACATTTTGTTAATCGTAGGCGGTATTTGCTTAAATTAGGGTACTTTGTCATACCATGCCTTTGCGTCATGACACAGTTAAATTGGAGATTTGAAATTAAAATGGAAGTTTAATTTGATCTTATAATATGGTTTGATGTTCAAAGATAACACAGAGAGAAAGAAAAGAAATGAAACTATGTTTTATTCTGGGCGGAGTTTAGTTGACAGTTTAGTGGTAAATTGAAAACTCGAATTGTGAAATAAAAGGGAGATAATCAATTAATAGAAATATTGTAAGGATGAATCTAGAAATATTATTTAAAAAAAAAACATAAACAATAGTTATTGAAGGTGTAATAAGAAAGTATTTCATGGGAAAATGTGAATGGAGCCTAATAAAGTTTGTCTTGTCGTTGGGTGTTGTACGAAGAAAGATTGATATGAAGTTTCTTCGAAAGCGAGATTTTATGCTGCAGGTTTATAATTCAAATGAGGGTAGGCATTTAAAAAAATGTAAAAGTAGTCGGATGGGTGTTGCCAATTAGGGTTTTTAAAGTACCAACATTGTGATGCTAAATTGATCGGAAATTTTAGGTTTAATTGGACCGAATACTTAATGGAAAATGTTGTAATACGTATTTTAGCAAATTGATTCTAGAGGTTATGATATTTTGGGGAAGGCGAGATAAAAAGATTGAAAAAGGTTGGATTCAAATTGTAGCATATGGGAGGTTCAATTTGTTGTGAATATAAAATTCGTATTAATCAGAGTTCTATGATTATAGTACAATAATTTCATATGATTCTGGATAAATATGCTGAATATTATTCAAAGTTGTTAGTTTTGTTAGATATGATGTAAGGGGGAAAACTTGTTGATTTATTTATGATTGAAACGTTGTTTCATACAATTGTATGAATTACTTAAATCAAATGTAGCTGAAATGTCAGTATAGAGAAATATTTAGGTAACAGATTAATTTTAATTTGGTTACAAATTGAGTGGCATTGTGCGCTTGAGTATAGAGAATCTTGAACATAGGAGGTTATTGGTTAGTTGAATTGTACGTTGAAATTATTGTTTAGTATAGGGGTTCATTTTGTAAGATTAGTAACTTAAATATTATATTTATAAGTTGAGTAAGACAAAACTGAATTCTCCCCATTTTTGAAGGAGAAGGGAAAATTTTAGGAATAATTTATGTAAAGTAGGGAAATGAAGGTAGAAAAAAAAGATGCTTAGATCGTGTGGGGTGAGTTTCCTGCAGAGAGTGAATGATTCTGGGGGATTATAAAAGGCGAAGTTGGGGGGAAATCGCTCTCTTTACTTTCTCCGATCTCAGCGAAGCATCAAGTGGAACTCAGAAGAAGCCGTCGATACCCTCTGTAAGAAACTTCAATCAAGTAGTATTTTATTTTAACGCAAGAAACATCAAGAAGTCAGGAAGATAGTGTTTTTAATTGAGGTTTTGACGTATAGGTCCGCAACCGGGTGCGAGTCTTTTGCTTATATGCTTTAATTAGGGCTTATATGGTATAAGTAAGCTTGAAATTAAAGTATGTAGATTTTGCTTGCGAATTTTCATGAAGTAAAGTAAATTTCCCAATAGTTTCAAGAATTTTCATGGTTTAATAATAATAATAATTTATTTAATTCTCAGATATTACATCCAATTTTTGTTAGTAACAATTGACTTAAATCCTATGTTAGTAGATCAGGGTAAAACAATTAGAATTAAATTTCAATAAATAAATCTATTAAATAATTCACAACAATACATAATTAAAATACCCGTGCCCCCGACTGGACAGTGTCTTGCGATGCTATTCAATCAGGACTCGAATAAAAGCTCTCATTACATTTGAATTGTACTTCTCGGCTATGACATTTAGGATACTGTTGGTGCTGTTACGAATTCTATTGAGTAATGATGCCACCCGCTTCCGTATTATCGCATGAAAGCCATCAACCCTCGCCTCCATGAACATCGTCGAGGCACTACAGAAGCGGGGCAACCCCAACAGCATCCTAAACCCATTATTATACTGCACGCGCAACGCATTAAGCGATCTTTTTGTACAGGAAAACCACAGGCTGCTCGTATAAAAGGACTGGCAGTAAGCTTTAAACAATGTGATTTTAACTTGATTACTACAACGAGCAAACCTGCGAGCGAGCATATTGGAGCGGACCGCCAGCGCCCTGCGCTCCCTGTCAATATCTAATTGGTCGTCAAGGTCCTCGGTAACATAATGACCAAGATACTTAAACTGTTGAACCCGATTTAATTCGATACCATTCAATTTTATAGCGGGTACAGTTAACGGGCACTTACCCCGGGCCTTGAAAACCAAATATTCGCTCTTCATCGTATTATAAATAAGACCGTGAATTCGAGCGTATCTCTCACAAATGCCTAACAAGGATCTCATGGCGTTTACAGTGGGGCTCAGTAGCACCATGTCATCAGCATAACTGAAATTGTTCATACTAATATTATCTATAGAGCATCCGACATGTGAACTACTGAGCTCAATCAAAAGCTCGTTCACGTACAGATTAAAGAGCTTTGGCGAACTTAACCCACCTTGCCTAACCCCGCACTCCAATCTGTACGTGTCCGATAGACAGTTAGCCCATCTTACATTATTAGTCTGGTTACCGTACCAGTAATGAAACAGCGTTTGTATTTGCGGATGTACGCTTGTTTTCCTGAGCTTTTCCCACAGCAAATCATAAGAAACTAAGTCAAAAGCTTTTGACAGATCAAGAAAACAAGCGTACACCGGAGTACTTCTCTCTGTGTAGTACTGAACGGTGTGCTTGAGGCTTAATATTGCGCTTTCAGTGGATAGCCCGGTTCTGAAACCGAACTGCGCATCGCTAATATTTAGGTGCTTTTCAAGCTCCGAGTCAAGCACACCGTCCAACACCTTAGCCACTACAGTGGCGAGAGATATCGGGCGATAGTTGTTTTTGGCCGAAAGATCTCCTGTTTTATTTTTGACAATGGGTACAACAATTGTTTTCATAAGGTCCGGTGGTAGGTATGAATGATTTAGGCACAGCGTAAAAAACATCGACAAAACTCGCGCTAGATGCGGCCCCGCGTACTTTAAATGTTCGATGCTGAGCCCGTCGTGACCAGGGGACTTGCCACTAGTCATATTACGTATAATATTATTTATTTGTTTGGCTGATACGTTAAATAAGTCACCGGTCTGGACGGCCCCAGCATCCACACTATTTTGCGTGGAACCAAGCGGCGACTTCACACTAAATTGCTCTTTAAATAACTCAGCAATAGCCCTACAATCACTCACACCCTCCACGCTCATAGGAACGCCAGGCCTAGGATTTATCTTATTAGTGGCTTTCCAAAATTCACTGAAATTTTTAGAAGCACGGTGGTTGGCAATAATGTCCATCTTAATTTGGTCTCTGTTATCTTGGCACCATTTTAATTTATTTTTAAATATTTTTCGACTTTCATACATTTCATTGTAAATAATACCGGAACGTGGCCTATTATAAAGAACCCAATTAAAAAACCTAAGCCTGGCCTCCCGATGCGCCTCCCGTACATGTTTATTCCAGCCTATTATGCAACGATTATTTTTGAAAACTTTATTTTTTAATACACTAGTGCATATAGCAGCGTCAGATAATGCCACAATTATATCATTATACATAACGTCTAACCTATTTTTATGCTGTGGACAGTTACAATTAATATTAAAACTACATTTTCTAAATTCATCCGGAAAGTCAATTAATCTCAATTTACTATTACAATAATTTGTATATTTTAATTTCTGGTCATCGGTACGCTGACCCCAATATATTTTATTTTTATTTGTGTTAACATTACTTGAATTTAAATTGAATTTACGTATAATCAGGTTTAACTCACATTCAACAATAAGTGGCAAATGGTCTGACCAAAACGTATCATATTTTATAAAAACATTAGTTATTGTTTGCCACGCCGATTGACTAACCACACAATGATCGAGCCATCTAGTGCAACCGTGCACGTCACTTATATATGTATAATTATTTGAATCAGGGCCCAGCCAATCGAGATCAGCACAAGTCCATTGTTGATCATGACATAAGTTATTTAATTCAGACCCAAACAACTCGCCAGGATGCGCATTAAAATCTCCTAAAATATAGGTTGCAGCTACGGAGTTACTGTCAACTATAGAACATACCTCGCTAAAGCAGTCCGTAAAATCTGGTAGATTTTCAGTTTTGTCCGTCGGCATGTAGATACTAAACACCAAAATATCGCGGTCACTTAAGGTGGCCTTTATCGCGACGATACGCGGATTGCTACAATTTATCACTGACACTTCACTAAACATCGCTTTCCGCCACAATAGCGCGACGCCGCCGAAAGGTCGACCTCTGAGTACACCGTCAGAGATGTCCACCGCCGATGTCCCCGTGTAGGCAAATTCTGGATCTATAGTGCCAAGTATAGGTATGTCATGTGGGAGCAGCCACGTCTCCTGCAGTGCTACGATGTCCGCTGACTTACATAAGTTTCTCACACAGTCAATAGACCGTTTAACAGACTTACAATTGAAGGTCACACATGTACATTTTATTTTCTCTTTTGGTTGCACATCCATTAATTAGTTGCTTAGTTTCATTTCACTACTCAGAGTTTTCTTCTTATCATCTTGCTTTATCGCATTTTTATCAAAATAAATAAAGCGACGAAATGATACTCCTTCCGGCCATAGGCTTTCGTTCAAAAATAAACCAAGTTTGTGGTGTGGTACAACAATTTTAAATGCACTGTAGTTTCTCTGTTTTTTCATAACAATTTTCTTAACTAATACTTCAGTCTGAGTTTTCGCAAAAATATATTCACTAATGTCACTTTCCATTGCCTCTTTGTCAACATTCGTGATGAAAAGAGGAACTTTCTTGTCCGCTGCCCTGAATTTTATATTTGGACTCAAAGCAGCTTTGCCTTGAAATCCGTCAAAACGATTTCTGCGCTTTTTCTTTTGTACAAGATTCCATTGACCTTCTTTCTGACAATTTTCAATATTTTCATTATTTACAAGGGGGGTCTTTCCGCTTCCGCTCAATGCTTGTGGTGTGGACCGCTCCGGAGACCCGCGGCCGCCAACCGTTTGCCGAGTACGATGAGTTTGCGGCGACAATAAAACCTCAGATTGATTATTTGGTTCTGGAGTAGGCGGAATCGACGTAAAATGTTCGTTATTCAGATTTGGTGAAACATTCTCATCAAATTTTTCAGAAAAGTTCATTACGCTAGTTGGACCACTATCTAAGCAGAAACTATTTCTGCTCCCACCGCCTCTTTTGCAATTTATTTGTGATGAAAATTTTGGTAACAAATAATCACTTTTGAACTCATCAAACTGTTTGTTAGTAACATACGTTTGCTTAATTGAATTAATATCATTCTTCATTATCAATAAATCTTTTAAGAGTCTAGTTGCATCGATATGATCAAAGGTGACCGGGGGTAGTTTCTGTAGTTCACGGGCCACAAAAATCGGCACTAATTCGGGATCCGTTTCTTTAAGCACCGTTATGATGTCGTAAAGATCTCTCGATGACTTTCCGTCCTTTCTTCGCATGATTTTGCGCCTCGTTGTGGTGATCGAATCAAAAAGTAAACTTTTTGCGGCTTCTATGTCTTCAACGCTAAAGGATGAGGAACACAATCTCACAAAACTTTCCTCGTCCATTACGTCCATTTTATTTTGGACGAAAGCTAACACTTCACAAATCACGATGTTGCAATTATTGCATTTAACGACATTAGACGCCATTGTTCCAAAGGTCAATGACACAACCGCACGGTAGGATGCGCGCGCGCAGACTGACGTTAAGGTTGTTCGAAATTTGTTTAAGCAATCAGGGGGAAATAAAGGGGGGGTAGATTTCTCTTTAGTTTTGTGTCTTTATTGGGCGTTCGGTCAATCCTCAAAGGGGTAGGTAAAATAGCATTGCTCTGTGGCGTGCAATGCGGGTTTCTGTTGAAAGATACCTAGTTTAGTCACTTAAGGTTACCAAGCTAGCCAACTCGCTCATCAACCAACGGTCCGAACGGTGTGTGGATGTAATCCCGTTTGAACGTGGAGGATATGGCTTGGTAATGTTAATCCTCTTTGTAGGTGCCTATTTGTTCCATCCCAATCAAATATGGCCACGCCCAAGCTGTTAGGGGAGTTTAGGGGAGTCATGCTTGCTCACGCTGTACAGGATCGGGGCGTCGGGGATGATGGTAAGCATCCCAAATATTGCATAGGAAATCGGAATTTAGTCGTTGGTAGGCAGGTAAATTCATTAGGTTTATAAATTCATTGTTAGGCGCGTAGGAACAGTAGCTTAGGTTAGCATCTCAAGGCGGGAGGGAAACTTGGATGCTGGTAAAAGGTTAGACATCCTCAAGAAGGTCGTGTTGTCAGCAAGGTAACAGCAGGAACGGTAGACAAGCTAGGAGCTTTTAGGTAGGCGGTGGAGAGGTAGATCACTTCGTAGTGTATCTGATTTAGGTAGGCCGCAAATAGGTAGGCGTCGTCAAGATGGCCGCCGAGGTCAATAGGTAGTGATTCGAAATTTAGGTAGGCGGTGTTGAGAATCGGGTCGACAAAATGGCCGCCGTGGGTCACCAAGTGGAACATTCGAATTTATATAGGCGGTGAAGAGGTAGGATGACTTAGGAATGAAACATGGTGAATGCGGAAGTGTACAATATAATGGACGAAAGTTTATGTGGAATTACTGGTTATAATCCAATAGGATAGTATCAATCTTCCATAGAATCAGTGTTGTGAACGATTACTACAGTGTGCTAAATTGTGTAGACTTTGCAAGCTTCAGTAAGTACCCACAAATTAATTTACTCTTAATTTAATTTAGATATCCTTTACAGTTAATATTGAATAATGATTTAATAGATGGAGCAGAATCATAAATAAAGAATAGATTATTTATCTTTGAATTGGATTGGTCGAAGGGAGCTATGGTTGAACCGATTGTTTATAGATAGAATAAACTATTTTGGTAATTTTGAGAGGAGTGCTGAAACAAGATCTGAGTGTATGGAATAAGCTCGTGTCTCTAGTAAGTTAAGGTCGATTCACAACTTCTAGGTCACTAGATCAATGCTTTGAGTAAACCTTTCAAATTGACAGAATGATGGTTATGATTAACCGAGAAATAATACTTTGAAAAGTATCTTCCAACTATGAAAGTATCATATTATTTAGTGAATATATAAAATTCGCAAATAATAATGACAACATATCTTTTATCTGAGTTCAAATATTTAAACTATGTTCCACCAGCCAACTCAATTGAAAGATGTTAGAAATAGAATCTAGTTTACAATTGAGAACAAATGTTGCCAAGTCTACTCAATATTAAATCGAAATACTGCTTTAACCTTTAGTAAATGACCTGAAGTCAATTCAGTTTATGGTTGTATATTTATAATTTAGTTGAGATTGAAGTATGGAAATCCCGTCATAGAATTTTACCTTGTTTAGAATTGTCTTTCCTTCAGAATTTGAGAACTATCAGTGTCCTAAGTATATGGATAGTAATGTTGTGTCCATCTGTTATAATGTTAAACAGTCATACTAGAACTAATTATTTAATTATTCTAAATTTAAATTCGTAATTCAGCCATCGCAATTGAAGGAGAATTCTTCATTGTGAGAAACTGGTAGTTCGCTTGAAAGCACTCTGCTTGCCCTCTTTTATTAAAACTGACTGACAAGGACTAAGTACTATAACTTAAAAATATTCATGAATTAAATTTGTCATGAAAGAATATGGCTGGCCAGAAGGGAGTTGACCAAGTACGGAGACGAGACTCATTGTATCGGGCGGGGAGCGGGCCCATACCTTAGCTGGCAAAAACACAATTGCATATTCATTACTTGTACAATAACTTCAGAAAGTAAAAGAATTCTTATTTAATAGCGCTGAAAATTTTATTATGCTTCAGGATTCTTCCTTCGATATTAGTACTATTAACACATGTAGTATCGCTTGCATGTATCACCACTTAGCACGTTATTTTAGAGTAATAACCTAAAAAACCTAAAAAGAGAAGGTATTTGATTTAGAATTGACAGATATTTTGACATTTCCGGCTCGAATTCTCATCGCCGCCATTCGGCGCCAACCTTTTCATTCGCTTTTCGTGCTTCGCCACGGACGCACGCATACAATCTCAAAGTGAGAATTCTTCAGAATTATATTTTATACAGTGAAAATTTAATTATACTTAGTTAAAATGCTTCGTGCAGAAAGGAAAAAAGTTTTCAAGACGGAAGAGGACAAGAAGAAGAATACAAGATGGAGAAACACTATTAAATGCGTAACTGCCATTTTGGGCTTTTACCGTTTACTTGGCTTGAACGCGTAACTGCCAGACTGGGCTTTTACCGTTTACTTGCCTTAACTGCATAATTGTTTGCTTACCTTTATGAATGCGTAACTGCCATACTGGGCTTTTACCATATATATTTATTTTACTTTAATGTACATGAGTACAAAAAGAGCGGACTTAATGCTAATAGCATTCCCTCCCAGACAACATTGTTTGCTGAGATTTAAAAATGCGTAACTGCTACACTGGGCTTTTACCATTTAACTATTTAATTTGTCTGACACGAACTTACCATACTGGGTACTTTCTGTCATAAGGCATGTGTCTAATAAGGCATGAACCAAATATCTTTTGCACTCGAAATAGTCACACTGGACTATTTCACCGCATAGATAGGTCAGACAACGCAACTGCAACAAGTGCAGCAACTCAAAGTGCCCCTGATGACGCGACAGTGTAAAAAGCAAGCTGCCCTCAAAGGTTACCATGTTGGAACCGTTGCCGAGCACCAATCGGGTGACTCCGTCGTCCGCCGAATTCGCCGCCATCCGCTTTCCAGCCAGGCGGCTGCTCTGCTGGAGCTGCAACAGCAGCCCTGACAACAGCTTAGTTCATCAGGTATGAATTTTGATATCATAGATATCCTTGGTGTTGCGTTGATCCCAACGGAATAATAGAGTACCATCGGTACTGAGATAAATTTCTGGCTTGCAAAATGTATATAATATAATTATGTATGATTTTATTATACACATTGTTACAACTGTAACGAAAAACTGCCAGTCTAACGTTCATAAGCAGAGCTATAAATAAATGCTAAAATTTATCAACTTCATGGAACCAGATAATAAGTTATACAGCAACTAGCTGATACCTGATATTTCACTATTTTTATGTGAAATAGCTTCTATTAATATAGGTACGCCTAACATGAGCCTGCTGATAGAAATTTCAATAAGAAATTGAATAATAGAATCCATACATTTTGTTATCCATAAATGCAGTTTTAATAAGTAAAAACTTTAAACATTTGCCTTAACTAGGAGATCCTATGTTTCAGGCTTATTATTTATATTTAATCACTAACTAATTAGTATGTTTATTTCTAAGCTATGCCCTTGTAAAATGTAAAAATTACCTGTCTATTAATTTTCAAATTGAATTTGTGTGTGTAAAACATAAATTGATTGATCTTAATGATAATGATTCTGATGTGTAGAAATTATTAGCCAAGTGAATATATTATAGTGATAATGAAGCTTAAGGAGCAGCTTTCCAATATAGAACACCTTTTTTATGACAGTAATTTAAGACAGTGTTTTGCACTTTATACATTATACAATGGGGCATTGCAACATTCATTTGTTGTGCACAACATACATTTTATTATAAACAGAAGGTATGGTCAACTCAAGTGTAATTGATGCTGTCCACTTAAAAGGCCACCAACAGTTGAGTCGAATATGAATGATGCATTGGCCACAGGCCTGAGGTTAACGATATTGATCAACGAAAAAACTGTAAGTAAACCGGGCGCAGTACTTAAATAAAACATAAATTTTAAAACTGATTTATTTGCTGGTACATTTTGTTTTAAAACAATTTAAACTTGAAAACAACAAACGAAACATGCAGCCAGGTATACCATATGCTTAATTCCGACGGCAAACGAATATCCAGACGCGGCGACGAAGCCCCATCAACGATTTCTTTCGTCGATAGCAGCAGACCCGCAGGCGGCCGTTACGGTCCATCGAAACAGTTGCCGAGGAATCGAGGATACATTCGTCAACATTCACATTCGATCATCGTACGCGGGGTAAGGATACTCGTAAGGATCTGGTGCAGCATTTATCTGTATTTAGCGAATACAGGCAGTGGTCGCCAGGTCTAAATTCGACATGAGTAAAAATACTATTTTCACTGCGCTAGGAAAGCACCAAGATTATTATTATTTTCTTTTATACTCACTCGTACTCACTTGTGCCATCTCCAGAGATATATATTAAATTCTAACATTAATTTGACTAAAATTCGGGCGAAATACATAACAGCCACATAATACGTATGTATTTTAGTGACAGACAATAATTTGTCAACTACACATTAAGTTGAAGGTTCAACATCTCTGTTCGAGAAAAAATGTTTTATCAGGTTGTCATATCGGGTTTAGTTAAAATCTAACAGAAGTCATATTAGTATAAACTGTAAAAACGTTATCCTATAATAAGAATAAAAAATGCTTATTGTTTATAACAAAACACATTCTAGAAATCCCAGAAGTCGCATTATTATAAACAGTATAAAAGTTAACCTATATTGAAAATAAGAAATGGTTATTGTTTGTAAGAAAACAAGAAGAAAACAAGAATACAACATAGAAGTCTTTGCATTTTAGAAATCCCATCAACTTTATGGTTTTAATATTGGAAAAGTAATAGAAATATACGAATTTAAATTCTTAACTTTTGGGTATTGTAGTGCCCATATTTTTACAAAATTTATGCCGCCGGCTACGACTTCTTAGACAGCATTATCTCCCTGTTATATTGGACATAATATTTACTCTAACAATGTGTCTCAGAACATTTTTTAAAGAATTGAGATACACAATAAATTTAAACACATTTTTTTATACAGCTACCTTCACACCTTTCCATTAAGGTCTTTTACAAGAAAAACATTCACAAAACTGCAAAATAAATTATGACTATTATTCATAAAATATTATGTATTAAACCTGTAGATACCGGTATAATATTATATTTACTTTATTTAGTTGAATGTCATCGATACTTACACCGAATTAGAGAAGACATAGTTGTGGAAAATTTTTCTCTGGTACCTCTCAACAACGGGGTAGACTGGGGGACACTTGTGGCCAGGAATCAAAACATTGAAAAATAATTGCATATAAATTATCTAGCTAGAACATGTAGCTTATTATATTTTCATTGCCTTTTTTATTATTGTATTCGGTGTAAAATTCGGTAAAAGTAAAGGTAAAAAGTCGTTATTATTTGATTCACTTATTCAAAAAATTATTACCAGTTTTGGTATTTTCGGATTGAAATTGAGTAAATTCGAATGCAAGTCGAATAAGTTGGAGAAATAAAATATAGTAGAAATATTTTTCTTGATTCCTAGCATTTGGATCCCAAAGCGATTATTTTTTAATTTTAGATTTTAGCATTCACAACGCTATTTTTGTTTAGTGCCTATTTTATTTACAAAGACAATTCTGTCACTATCAATCGAACAAGCTATTATTTTTATTCTTTTATACCAGTTTCTTAGTGTTACAATTCTGCCATCATGATCGTCACAATTTTAAGCCTTGATACCCATTGTTTACATGTAATATAGTGTCTATGAAAGTACTAACATCCTATAACTTCCAATTCCATTCATCGCACAAATAGACTGGTTTGTACAACATTATCAAGGTGATATTATTTTACAGGTATATTACTATGTTATTTAAGCTTGTATGTCTGCTGATACTATCAGAAAGTACAGAGCTTGGTTATAAAAATGGTTCGATTATTCACCAAGTAACAATATTGACATTATAAACACAGAAGTGTGTAACACAATTATTAGTATTATTTAATATTGGATTCATTATTGATTTCACAATATGAGCTAATCTCAAGGTTTGGTATCGAATTTAACTACGCCTTGGCGTAGACTTACATTGCTCAAATACAATGGATATCTTAGTTTTCTTATTACTATTTATTAAATATTTTCCAATTAGATTTTTTCTAACTTTTCTAACTTAAAAAAAAAAAAAAAAAAAAAAGTTTCACATTGAATGAAAACAATATAATCTATTAATTATTTGTTTACTTCAAGTATGAAACATGAATTCTTCTTAGTTTGACATAAACCATCCTATAGTTACCTTCTTTTTCGAGAATGCTACATATTATTATTATAATAAACATTTCATAATCACTTCTTTTTATTTATAAATATAAAATAAAAATAGTAATACATATAAAAAAAAAATGAAATTCTTATATGTAGAATAGATAATGGATTACTGAAATGTAAAATTCAATGATAGTGGAGTAGACTCAAATCCATGGTAACCAGTTTTAGCACTCGACGTACGCCGATACCTATATAGGTATGTTATGGCTTTGTAGCCATAACATTTATTTTTTATTATAGAAATTCCACGTAACACGGCGGAATGGTAGATGATTTCACTATCTTTGCAAGATATCATCGATTAATGATAATTAAACTGAATTTCCCTAACGAATCTTGCTTATTTTTTTTTTGGTTCCAACCATCTTATATGTACCATATTTGCTACCAAAACATTAAGAATTATGTTAAATGTGACTGATTTTCTTTTTTAAATTTAAAAGACTAATTACACAAGAGATGATATTTCCATTTTCTTATATAATGCTCTAAACATCTACATGTGTTAATAGTACTAATATCGAAGGAAGAATCCTGAAGCATAATTAATGATTAAACGAACTTACCTGTAAGTGAAGTTCTATCATAATTATGCGAAGGATTCTTCCGAAGATATTAGTATAGAGTCCCACCCTCCCTACTGCTTATTGTTAATTACAATAAGTGTTCACCCACTGAAGAAAATGAGGAAATATCATACGATTTGTACTTTAAACTAAATGAAAAGGTTGGCGCCGAATGGCGGCGATGAGAATTCGAGCCGGAAATGTCAAAATATCTGTCAATTCTAAATCAAATACCTTCTCTTTTTAGGTTTTTTAGGTTATTACTCTAAAATAACGTGCTAAGTGGTGATACATGCAAGCGATACTACATGTGTTAATAGTACTAATATCTTCGGAAGAATCCTTCGCATAATTATGATAGAACTTCACTTACAGGTAAGTTCGTTTAATCATTAATTATACTTTGATCTCAGGCGACTAAAACTTCTTAACTTACCTGAAATAATCTCTCTTATTTTAATGAACTAAGTTGACAATAGATAATTTACATTATTTGGAATAACGTCATACATGGCATATAATTAGACATTTGGCAGCGGAAGAGAATTGCTCAAATTTAACTTTTCTCTATAACCCGACTTACCTCTTTTTACCTTGCAGTCTATTATGGTTGAACATACCCTCTTTTACCTTATAACAATACTCCATTTAACTCATAAATTCACTTTGATCATTTCCTATCAACGTAGGTTTATTTCGCTCATACTTACTTCATCTACGGAACGTAATTGGGAACGCTTTCCTCTTTATTTATAGTATTCCCATTTTTTGACACTAAAGAACTATGGGATTTCCCTTGGTAGTATGACAAATATTAAGAATTAATATGAAAGTAAAGTAAACTCATTTAAGAAAAATACAGACTTAATTTCTATTTCTCTGGTTATATCAATAGATCAATATCTTTCATTTAGTGGTATTTTCCTTTAGAAATAAATGTAATAGCAGGAATAATTAAGACCTAGTAATGAAAGCGAATACTTCTATTGGAAAATGAAAATCAATACTAATCACACTTTTAAAAGAATTTGGGTTCACTAATTATCACATCCAGGGTTCCTCCATTAGACTTTCACAGGCCCTCTCAGATCACGCAAAGCTTGTTAGTAAGGTTCTTTGTAGGTTAGTTAAGGTTGGATAAAGTAAACTTAGTAAATTATATTTTGGAGGTTATTTAATCCAGTAAAATTAGGTTCAATAGTTTAGTTATAATCAACGGTAAGTAGTAAGCGGATTTTGATTGTCCTCCTGTCCTGTAGGTCATTAGGTTTCCACTTAGGTTTTAGTCTCTTGCATAGGCCGTGATCATCTAGATTCATTGTAGTTAGGTCGTCGGTTACATTTTGGTGCCGTGACCAGGATTTCATATTATTATTGCGAATCTTCAGGTTTTGTGTGGTTTGGGAGTGAGTGACTGTTAACAAGTGAGATTGTGACAGTCACATTTTGTTGCGGTGAAGTGGGTATAAAGGTTTGATATGTTGAAACACTGATTTTCTTTTCCAATGGTTGTTAAGTTATCATTCTGGTACGAGTTATGGCGTTTAACTTGTCACTTTGGCTGGTCCTTGAAACTTTTGTTTTGCGAATCATTTGTAAGATCTTAGTTAAATATCTCTGAAAACTAATATACAAATAACCACTGTTTTAGGACAAATCTTGTAAAATATTTTCGATACATTTAATGTTTTCATTGTCATTATAGTGCTGCCAAGACTATCGACGTCTCTGATACTTTATCGATATTTACGTAAATTATCGACACTTAGGTTAACTGTATTGCATTTGGTTCTATAGTCATTTTACACACTACGTTTGGTTACAATGATACAATTATGCAGTTAAATTATTACTTGTTCATACAGTATAGTCTCGTTTAAGGTAAATTGCGTAGTTAAGCAAATCGTATCGCGATAGTTTTTATTGATATACACTATCGATAATCGATATAATTATTTTTCCAGTTCCGGTTTATCTACTCAAGTCAAATTTATTTTACTCTGTTCAAAGGTCCGCATCAAGGTCCGACCGAATCCACTTTTCGGCCATGGACCGAGACCAATTTAAAAATTGAATTCTGACTTGGATTTTATTCACTGATATGATTAAGTTAGAAAAAAAAAAGGACATTTTTATAGGTAACCACATATACGTTTTTAAATGTATAACTAAGGACAACGAGTGCCTGGCGGTTTTTTATCAATCATATGTCAATACGCATTAATATTGTCGTGCGGTGTCAAAGAGATTTGACAAAATAATAGCATAAGTCACTTTGGGATCAATACTTCCCAACTATTGACCTTGAGGGAAAGTAAAATAAGAAACTTCAACGTTATTTTTAAAGTAACGTTATAAAAAAAAAAATAAAAAAATAAAAAAAAAAAAAAAAAAAAAAAAAAAACCTTTGTTCTTCTTTTGTTTATACCTAAGAAATAAAGCAGATCATAGGATATGTACGATTATAAAATTCTAGTCTTGTTAATTTGATGATTGCGAAGTAGGATGACGGTGATAGGTGGACTGTCAATTGAATTTACGGCTATAGCGAAATCATAGGTGCTTTGTTGTGTCAAAGCTATGATTCTTAAAGAAAAAAAAATGTATGGTCACACGTGAGCACCCTTTTATTTATTTTTTATCATTCGTAAAATCGAATTAATTGTTCAAAATTGTGGTTGATAGGACACGAGATTTGTAGTAATTTTATTAAATGTATACGCACGTGTGCGTAACATTGTCTGTGTAACTTTTAGTAATAGTGTGTTGTTACGTAAATGGCTGAATGTGAATAAGGTCAGGAACGCGGCCAAAGAAATTACATGTTATCGATTTCCGAACGAAACGTCAACTTGACAGATTCCTATTCCTTTATTTTAATGACATATACAATAAAGTAATTATGGACAAAACTTTCTGCATTTCGTTATCATTTTCACTGTTAATTAACGCTGAAAACTTACAAAATATAATTTAACCTTATTGGCATAAACAAAAACTTATTATATATGTCATTAAAATAAAGGAATAGGAATCTGTCAAGTTGACGTTTCGTTCGGAAATCGATAACATGTAATTTCTTTGGCCGCGTTCCTGACCTTATTCACATTCAGCCATTTACGTAACAACACACTATTACTAAAAGTTACACAGACAATGTTACGCACACGTGCGTATACTTAGGTTAGGTTAGGTTAGGTTAGGTTAGGTTAGGTTAGGTTAGGTTGGGGTGCCAGGTCAGACAACCTCCTCGCGGTGCACCCTGGGCGTCACCGTTTTTGATACGGTGACGGCTAATGGTCTGACAGTCGGAGATGGCGCCGGTTCTGTCCTGGCGTCATCCGCTCGTAACCCCGTACGTGGTGCGGGATCGAGGGCTGCCATCCCAACGGATGGGGGCTGCGAGGAAGAAAACCTCTCTAAAAAATTACGGACGGGGACCTCACGGTCCTGTCCGCTTCGGCGGATAGTGTGGGCTCCGAGTCGGCGTCCCAGACGTATTCTGGGTAGCGGCGACTCGGTTCGGGCTCGGCCGGCGTCCTGGAGATTCCGGGTAGCGGCGGTGCGAGCGTGGGCGGCGGGTTCGGTCGGTCGCGGTAAAACGTGATCGGCGGACGGGCAATCGTTGCCAACCGTCGGCAAAACCGGTGACCTAGTCACGTCTTAGGGCCGGTGGGGCTGCCCTTAATTGGGTGTCCCCGCGAGGAGAAAACCTCCATAAAAAACCCCAACCCCAAGCTTTTTGTCGCGTCTATGGCGAGGGGGTGAATGGCTGGAGGGAGTTCAGTCGATACACGACAACGGAGCAGGGAATAAGCCGGCCCCTGCTTCGAGAACCCCGGCCTACCCGGGTATGGACCTCTGCCCGGGTGGTTCAACTATGTCCATATTACTCGTGGGAATAAATATGGAATTTTATGATAATGAAACTTTTTTCGATGATGGGTCCGAGACGGACGGTGATTTTGACGATGGTTTTAAAAGACCAAAGAAGGTGGACAAGAAATTGCCCGTTGTGCGGCTTACGCGACTGCAGTCACGCGTTGCGAAGGAGGCTTCCAAGGGAGCGAGTAGTAGGAGTCGATGTTCGTCGTGGTCGTCTGGCGTAACAGTCTCGGACGAAGAACTTGACTCTGAAGCGAAAGATCCGGAAAAACGCAAGAGACAGCGTCCGGAAACACCGGAATCGGGCGACGGTGAACCCGAGAAAGTAGATCCTCCTGTTGTAATTAGGAGCGAAGATCCATCCGCCACCCCCACACCGGGGACACCATCTAAGCGCGGAAGAGGTCGACCACCAACAACAGGGGAGTACATTGGTATTGGGCGAGCCAGGCAAGCGGAATCCGCAGCACGTAGGGCTCAAGAACGACTTGAGGCGGAACTCCAGGCAGAAAAGGAGATCATAGAGAAGGCGCGACGTTTCCTTCCACCTCGGGAAGACCCTAGTCCGGCGAGGAAGACAGCCGACTGGAAGAGTATGCCCTTGTCAGAGGTTTGCGAGAAACTCTGTGGAACAGCAGACGTCATCACAGACGTAGCAAGTAAATCGGGCCACCTTAAGGGAACTTTCGTACGAACCCTGAAGGATGCAGCGGCTCAGATTAAAGAGGCATTGTCAGAAGTGCCGAAACGGACGGAAAATGAAGAATTCGCTAAGCTGGAAGAAAAGTGCAAGACCATGCGCACGGATTTTGCCCGGCTACAGGCGGATTACTTTGAAACTCGGCGAGATAACGACAACTTGAGAGTAGAAGTCGAGCTCCTCAAGAGAGAAATGAGTATTCTGAAGAAGAGAGGGCCCGCTACCTGCGCGAATTGCTTGAGCGCCGGAGGTGGAGGTTCTTCTAAAGATACGGAACGCCTGCTCTCTGCAATGCGGGAAATTATGAGCGGAAAAACAGCTGAAGGATCGCAGGAGCTATCATCAGCGGTGCCACAACGGCCCCTGTCACTCAACGCTGATCGAGCAAGCTCTGAGCCGGAATTTCTTGAACTGTCTTCGGGTGAACCTGCGGTGCCCGCGTCACTTATTGCACCGCAGCAGACGCGTAAGGCAACTCCACCAGCCAAACAGGGTTCTGCCCCTAGCGCTAGTCAGCCGAAGACAAAAACGGAGAGAAAGAAGGAACGAAGATCGAAAAAGATTATGAAGAATGGTTCGGCGCCTCCGCCAGTTACAAATGGTGCACATCCAGCACCACTAACCTCGACACCATGCGAGAATGACTGGCAAGAGGTAAGAAATCGGCATGCCAAGCCGGCTAAAACGCAAAGCCAGGCTCCGGCATCGCCACCGAAAAAGCCGGAAGAAAAGAAGAAGAAACAGCCTAAACAGCCAAAGACGGAAAAGCTGCGTCCTCCAAAAACGGCCGCCGTCACCATTAAGTTGCGGCCTGAAGCTGAGAAGGAAGGTGCCACCTACATCCAGGTACTGATGCAAGCGAAGGGCAAGATCGATTTTGCTGAGTATGGCATTCCTGGCGGGCTTTCGATGAAAGTAGCGGCGACGGGCGCCCGTATAGTTGAGTTACCGGGTCCTGACAGCGCCAAGAATGCTGACAAAATGGCGGATAAACTTCGGGAACTAATCGACCCTGAACTGGCGGAAATATACAGGCCATCCAAATGTGCTGACCTCCGCATCACCGGCTTGGATGATACAGCGTCGACGGCTGAGATTGTGGATGCCATCGCTGCAACTGGAGAATGCTCGAAGGACGCGGTAAAGTGCTCCGATATTCGCCGCATTGGTAGGAAGTTAGGAACCGCGTTCGTCAAATGCCCTGTATTTGCCGCAAAGAAGATCTTAGAAAGCGGCAAGAAACTATTGGTGGGATGGGTCTCGGCCGGGGTCCGGCTTTTGCCGTCGAGACCCCTGAGATGTTACAAGTGCCTCGAAGTAGGACACGTCCGGAGCGCATGCCCTAGCTCTGTCGACCGCAGTGACCTTTGTTTCCGCTGCGGGCAATCTGGGCACAAGGTAGTATCGTGTTCGGCCACGCCACGCTGTGTATTGTGTGTGGCAGCCAACAAGAAGGCGGACCATGTTCTGGGGGGTACCAACTGCGAAGCCCCCAAGTCTCATAAAAGAGGATCGAAGCCAGCGAAGAAAGCTGCGCAGCCGAATCAGACAGAGGCTGAGACCATTAAATAGCGGCACCGAGACAGGGTAAGACCGAGATTTGTTGGAGTGGGGGCCGGAGACAGAGCGGGGAACTCTGTCTTCCATCTAGGGCCCCCGTGGTGGAAGAGCGCGCCCGTGTTCCGGCGCGACACACCGTGGTAGGGACGTCAGCGTCCCATTGTGGGAGTCCGAAGGGACTGACGCAGGGCGGAGACGCGGTGAATGCTACACCGATCCCGACTGTCCTCGTCCAATGCGTGGAAGGAACACCCCGGGGTTTTTAGTGGGATGCACCACATAACCACCCCCGTGTTCCCCGCGCGGGGGGGTATGCGAAGGCATTTTCCCCGGGTCAAAAAAAAAAAAAAAAAAAAAAAAAGGTTAGGTTAGGTTAGGTTAGGTTGGGGTGCCATGTCAGACAACCTCCTCGCGGTGCACCCTGGGCGTCACCGTTTTTGATACGGCGACGGCTAATGGTCTGACAGTCGGAGATGGCGCCGGTTCTGTCCTGGCGTCATCCGCTCGTAACCCCGTACGTGGTGCGGGAGCGAGGGCCGCCATCCCAACGGATGGGGGCTGCGAGGAAGAAAACCTCTCTAAAAAATTACGGACGGGGACCTCACGGTCCTGTCCGCTTCGGCGGATAGTGTGGGCTCCGAGTCGGCGTCCCAGACGTATTCTGGGTAGCGGCGACTCGTTTCAGGCTCGGCCGGCGTCCTGGAGATTCCGGGTAGCGGCGGTGCGAGCGTGGGCGGCGGGTTCGTCCGGTCGCGGTAAAACGTGATCGGCGGACGGGCATTCGTTGCCAACCGTCGGCAAAACCGGTGACCTAGTCACGTCTTAGGGCCGGTGGGGCTGCCCTTAATTGGGTGTCCCCGCGAGGAGACAACCTCCATAAAAAACCCCAACCCCAAGCTTTTTGTCGAGTCCATGGCGAGGGGGTGAATGGCTAGAGGGAGTCTAGTTGCTACACGGCAACGGAGCAGGGAATAAGCCGACCCCTGCTTCGAGAACCCCGGCCTGCCCGGGTATGGACCTCTGCCCGGGTGGTTAAACCGTGTCCTTTTTACTCGTGGGAATAAAATGGATTATTTTGATACTTTTTACGATGTTGGGTCCGAGACGGACGGTGTTGACGATGCTATCTTCAAAAGACCTAAGAAGGCAAGCAAGAAGGTACCTACGGTACGGCTTACGCGATTACACTCGCGCATAGCAAAAGAGGCTGAGAAAGGTGAGGGAAGTAGGAGCCGATGTTCATCGTGGTCGTCTGGTGTGACAGTGTCAGACGAAGAACTAGACCCTGAATCCCAAGAGCCGGTAGGACGAAAGAGACGATGTCCAGAGTCACCAGTATCGGGTGACGGTGACCTTGAAGAGGATAATCCTCCTGTTGCCCCTGGGATTGTGAATCCCCCCGCCACCCCTACACCGGGGACACCATCCAAGCGCGGGAGGGGCCGACCACCTACTACAGGGGAGTACATTGGGATAGGCCGAGCTAGACAGGAGGAGGCTGCTCTTAGAAGAGCTCAAGAGAGAAAGGAAAAGGAGCTCCAGGCGGAAAAAGAAATCGCCGAAAAGGCGCGGCGACTTATCCAACCACGGGAGCTCACTACGGCAACAAGAACTGCCGACTGGAGGAGCATGCCCATCTCAGAGGTGTGCGAAAAGATCTGCAGCACAGCAGATGTGATAACAGACGTGGCTTGTAGGTCTGGCAATCTAAAGGGAACGTTTGTGCGAACCCTCAAGGATGCTGCGGCCCAAATCAAGGAAGCAATGGCCGCCGTACCTAGCCGGACGGAGAATGAGGAGCTCCAAAAACTCGAGGAGCAATACAATTCTATGCGTACCGACTTCCTCAAGATTCAGGCGGAGTATCTTCGAACTCGTAGCGAAAACGACGGTCTACGAGTCGAAATAGAGCTACTGAGGAGAGAAGTCGAAGCTCTCAAGAAGAACTCGCCACCATCAGGCTCCTACAAGACCGGTACAGGAGCACAAGGTGGGTCAACGCTAGAGATGAGTCAACTCCTAGCTGCCATGAACGCCCGATTCGAAGGCCTTGAACGGCGGATATTACAGGAAGGACGACAAAGCCCCCCGCTCGCTACTGAGTGTGCATATCCGGAAAGCCAACCATCTGCCCCGGTGATGTCACAAGTAGTTTCCAAAGAGAAGAGCTACGCGGCTGTAACATCTGCTGCACCGGGCCTTGCCCTAAAATCTAGTGTGGGGCAAAAGTCAAAAAAGAAGAAGGAGAAGAAAAAGAAGAAACCAGAGGAAACCTCGGCTAAACCACAGACGCAGAAAGATGCTAGACCTCCATCTCCAACCCTCACAACACAAGAGGAAGGTTGGCAAGAGGTCCGAAACCGTCGAACCAAAAAGCCGAGGGCTCAACCGAAAACAAACGCGCCATCGGATGAAATGAAAAAGAAGAAGAAAAAGAAGTCGAAACTAAGGCCACCGAAGACATCCGCAATTAACATTAAGCTGCGACCGGAGGCAGAACAGAAAGGAACGACATACTTGCAGGTTCTGTTATCCATCAAGAACCAGTTCAAGCTGGAGGAGTTTGGTGTCACGGGCGGGATGGCTATGAAAATGTCCGCCACGGGGGCGCGCATATTAGAGCTCCCTGGAGTAAAAAGCGGCGACACAGCTGACAAAATTGCAGAGAAACTCCGCCAACTCGTTGACTCAGAATTGGTGGAAATCACCAGGCCGGTAAAGTGCGCCGAACTTAGAGTGACTGGACTAGACGACACGGCAACAGTCGCAGAGGTAAAAGACGCGGTTGCATTAATAGGGGAGTGCTCGGCAGAGGCGGTGATCTGCGCTGAGATCCGCCGCAGTGGTGCCGGGCTAGGCGTTGCCCACGTAAAGTGTCCCGTGATGGCCGCCAAGAAAATCGTAGAGGGGAAAAAACGGCTGTTGATCGGTTTTGTGTCCGCGGGGGTTAAAATGTTGCCGATGAGACCCTTGCGCTGTTTTAAGTGCCTGGAGATTGGACACGTCAGAGGGAGATGTTCAAGCAAAATCGACCGGAGTACCTTTTGCTACCGGTGCGGTCAGGATGGACACTTGGCGAAAACCTGCACTTCTCTGCCTCACTGCATCATTTGCGAAGCAGCCCAGAAGAAAGCAGATCATACTCTAGGGGGCAAAGGCTGTTCTGACCCTAAGCCAGGGAATAGAAAGCGAAGACAGGCGAAGTCGAAGCAAACCCAACAGGCGCGAGCCGCAGGGGATGCGACAGATGCAGGAGCAGATGAGGCACCGAGGTAGGGCGATGGCATGAGGCCTTGCTCTCTCCTTGGAGTGGGGGTCGGGCGGCAGAACTGGGCAAATTCTGTCGTCCACCTGGGACCCCCCGAGGTGGAAGAGCGCGCCAGTGTTCCGGCGCGCCACACCGTGGTAGGGACGATTGCGTCTCAGAGTTGGAGTCCGAAGGGACTGTCGCAGGGTAAGGAGGCGGTGACTGCCACAACCATCCCGTGGTCCTGGCCCAAATGCGTGAGAGGAACACCGATAGGTTTTTAGTGGGTATGCCCCCCCTCCGGCCCCCCATCGAGCCCACTAGGGGCTGGGTGGGGGATCGGCTGGGCGGAAAGTGGTGCCGTCGCAAAGTCGCGCGATGGCTTCCATGGTGAGTCCCACATACCCCCGGCATTAGCCCGATGCCGGGAAGTGCGTAATGCAGTTTCCTATCGTTTAAAAAAAAAAAAAAAAAAAAAAAAAAAAAAAGGTTAGGTTAGGTTAGGTTAGGTTAGGTTAGGTTAGGTTAGGTTTGGGGTGCCATGTCAGACAACCTCCTCGCGGTGCACCCTGGGCGTCACTGTTTTTGATACGGTGACGGCTAATGGTCTGGCAGTCGGAGATGGCGCCGGTTCTGTCCTGGCGTTATCCGCTCGTAACCCCGTACGTGGTGCGGGAGCGAGGGCCGCCATCTCAACGGATCGGGGCTGCGAGGAAGAAAACCTCTCTAAAAAATTACGGACGGGGACCTCACGGTCCTGTCCGCTTCGGCGGATAGTGTGGGCTCCGAGTCGGCGTCCCAGACGTATTCTGGGTAGCGGCGACTCGGTTCGGGCTCGGCCGGCGTCCTGGAGATTCCGGGTAGCGGCGGTGCGAGCGTGGGCGGCGGGTTCGTCCGGTCGCGGTAAATCGTGATCGGCGGACGGGCATTTGTTGCCAACCGTCGGCAAAACCGGTGACCTAGTCACGTCTTAGGGCCGGTGGGGCTGCCCTTAATTGGGTGTCCCCGCGAGGAGACAACCTCTATAAAAAATCCCCAACCCTAAGCTCGTTGTCGTGCAAGGCGAGAGGGTGTATGGCCGGTGGGGAAATCGGTCTTTACGCGACAACGGAGCAGGGAATAAGCCGACCCCTGCTTCGAGAACCCTGGCCTACCCGGGTATGGGCCTCTGCCCGGGTGGTTCAATCTTGCCCATTTTACTCGTGGGTCTAATTATGGAATTTATTAATAAAAAAACAAACAAAGATGTTGAGGAGAAGGAGGACAACGCACAGGGTCCGATCAAAAACGGTGCAACAAAACCATGTGTCGTGCAGTTGAGTCCACTGTCTGAGCACATAGTGATTGCTGCTTCATGCGATCCCAATGAGCATGAACGAGGTGAAAAAGCATGTGATGAGCTCATCGACGGTTATCTGTCGGCGAGAGAGGACGATGGGAGGGACATGTCTTCTGCACAATCATGCTTAAGTCTGAATCTGATAGAGGACATCAGCCGTAAGAGGCCTCTTTCAAATCCTAGTTCTGATTCAGAGACTGAGTCGTTAAAGTCATCCCCGAAAGTTCCAGCGACTGGCCATAGTCGTGGAGGAGGTTCCAGAGTCTTGGTTCAAAACGTAGGCCTCACAAAGGCCAAACATGATTTGCAGCAAATGGCAACAATGGAATTTGAAGAAGAGGCGGATAGGATTGTTCGCGAAGCACAATCACTAGACAGCAGTCCAACGAGGCTACGTAGATCTTCGCGTCTCTCCCAAAACACCCCATCCTTCCTTAAGGAAGGCGAGCCTAGCCAGCCTTTACTCACAGCAGATCCGATGTTAGAAAAGGCACTAGGAAGTATAGAGACTATACAAAAGGTAGCCAAAACAAGCAAAAACCTGAAAGGCACCTCAAACCGCGCCCTAATGGATGCAGCGGAGTGTTTGAAAAAGGCAGTGGAGGCCCTATCAGCGCGCACAACAACTGACGAAATTCGCCGCCTACAGGCGGATAATGAAAGACTTTCGCATCAAGTCGAGCTTATGCGAAAAGAGATGACTGCACTACGCAAAACTGTTTGTGACAAAAGTCCACCTACAGACCAGTCATCAAAGGCAGTCAAATCAAAGCCATCAAACGCAAGCGAGGCATTAGACGCACTAGAGACGTTCAAAAAGACAATCATGATGTCCGTCGGCACCATGATCAATGCTAGAATTGAAGGTTTGGAGGAGAGACTGCTCCCACGCCAACAAAGACGACCTCCGCTTGCGGCGGATAAGAAAAAAGAAGCCGAAAGTTATGCCAATGCGGCAAAGAAGAATCCAGTGCAAGAAAACACTGACGCTGCACCATCTACATCCAACTCCAGTCAACCAGCAACGGCGCCAGCACAAGCTCAAAATAATAATGACTGGACAGAACAAATAAGCAGGAAAAAGCGACGGACTGCCCATAAGAAGGCGGCTAAAGAGGCACCTACACCTAAAGCACCTACCGCTCCAACCAAGGCATCCAATCCGCCTAAGAAGAATGCGCCACCGTCTAAGTTATCACAAACTCCCAAAAAGCCGACTTCATCTCCAGCGAAGGTTAAACTAACGCCACCAAAATCGTCTGTGGTAGTAGTGACACTTAACCCAGAAGCTGCAGAAAAGGGAGTCAATTATGCAGAAATCATGAGTAAGGCAAGGCAAGAGGTAGACTTACCGGCTCTAGGCATAGAGGGCCTAAGAATAAAGCAGGCTGCTACCGGAGCTAGGGTTATGGAGATCCCAGGTGCCACAAGCGGCGCAAAGGCGGACATCCTTGCCGATAAATTGAAATCTGTTCTGTCAGAAATCGCCACTGTAGCCCGACCTACTAAGTGTGCTGATTTACGAATTACAGGACTCGACGATTCGATTCAAAGTTCAGAAGTCGCAGCGGCTATAGCTGCCAAAGGTAATTGCCCGGTTGAACAAGTCAAAGTGAGTGTCATCCGCGTTGGTCCAGGCGGGATAGGCTCGGTTCTGGCACGCTGCCCGGTCTCAGCAGCTAAAACTGTAGTAGAAGCGGGTCGAATTTTCGTCGGGTGGAGTTCGGCACAAGTTAAAGCCTTGGAACCCAAGCCCATGCGGTGTTTCCGCTGTATGGGAACGGGGCATACCCGCCCGAAATGTTCAGTCGTAACGGACAGAAGCACTCTGTGTTTCCGGTGTGGAATAGAGGGCCACAAGTCAGTGGATTGCACGGCAAAAAAATTGAATTGTGCTGTGTGTTTTGAAGCTGGGCGTTCTGCAGGACATATGATGTGTGGGCGGAATTGCAAACCTCCTGCATCTAAGGGAAAAGGGGCCCGACTAACCCAGGCTCAACCAGCAACAGAGACGTCCGTAGAGGAAATTGATATGACCAATGCCTAGTCAACATCATACCAAAATCCTACAGGTGAACCTAAACCACTGTGCCACTGCCCAAGATCTTTTCATGCAGCACATGGCAGAGTGGGATATTCAGATTGGTATTGTCTCTGAACCCTATAGAATCCCGACCGGGCGTCTGTGGGCAGGGGACACAGCTGGGTTAGCTGCAATTCACGTCAGAGGAACTGCAAACTCTCCACCTCTCACACTTAAGAAAAGGGGTCGCGGATATGTCGTAGCTACTTATGGGGGAATAGCGATGATTGGAATTTATTTCTCGCCAAATGACAGCCTAGCTCAAATGGAGGATTTCCTAGACGAACTAAGCTCTGTTATCGGTAGGTTATCTCCAACGCAGATCATCGTGGCAGGAGATTTCAATGCCAAGTCAGCAGCGTGGGAATCCCCTGAGACAGATGCCAAAGGTATTCTAGTAGCTAATTGGTTCGCAGCAAATGGTCTCTGCATATCAAACAGAGGTAATGTATTTACATGCGTGAGGTGGAATGGGGGTTCAATAGTAGACCTAACGTTTGCTACTCCTGGCATTTCCTCGCGAATCACAGATTGGAAAGTGTTAGCGGATGAGACAAGCCTTTCCGACCATAGATACATAAGGTATAATCTTTCCGCAAACCAACCAAACACTCAAACTCCGAACAACTCTGTAAGCTGTATAAACTCATTCCCCAGATGGGCAACAAAACAGCTTGACAGCGGCATGGTAGAAGAGGCAGCGATTGTGGCAGACTGGTGCTATCCATCACAAGATTATAATTTAGGAGTCGATGTGCGGGCGGAACACCTTCGCTCTGCTCTCACCAATGTCTGCGACGCTTCCATGCCTCGTGCAAAGAAATTCAAGGGGAAAAATAAAGTTTACTGGTGGACGCAAGAAATTGCAAATCTCCGTTCTGTCAGCAACGAAGCTCGTCGTGAGTACACTCGATGTCGTCGTCGCCGAAGGCAAGCTAGAGATGAGGAAGACATGCTTTACAGAGCCTACAGAGAAGCTATCACAGCTCTGCAAATAGCTATTTCAAACGCCAAAAGCATAGCTTTTGATGGGTTTATAGGGGAGCTCGATAACGATCCGTGGGGGCGTCCATATCGCATGGTGCGTAACAAAATGTGCCAGCAGGCACCTTCAACAGAAACATTCGAGCCAGAGCTTCTGTCAGCTGTAGTGACAGGCCTCTTTCCTGACAGAATAGATGAAGGACCTCCCACCATGGTTCCCATTGCACAGAATCCAACACCTGTAACTGTCCATGACTTTCCGCAAATAACCATGGAGGAGCTTAAAGATGCCCTGGAGCGCCTTAAAACATGGCGAAAAGCACCCGGACCAGATGGCATTCCAGGTAAGATCATTCCACTCACAATCGATCAGTTGGGATATCGCTTTCTTGAGCTGTTTAACAAGTGTCTGGAAACTGGTTGTTTCCCCAAGATTTGGAAAAGCGGTAAACTTTGTCTGCTCCAAAAAGATGGACGCCCGCCAGATTCTCCTTCTGCCTATCGCCCGATTGTCCTTTTAGACGAAATGGCCAAGCTCCTGGAGCGAATCTTAGCGGCCAGAATAATTGAGCATTTGGAATCGACAGGACCGAATCTGTCTGAAAATCAATACGGTTTCCGACGCGCACGCTCAACAATTGATGCCATCGCTGAACTAAAAAGTCTAACAGAACAAGCGATTAAAAAAGGGGAGTGCGTCATAGCGGTGTCTCTGGACATCGCGAACGCTTTTAACACACTTCCCTTTAACCGAATTATGGAGGCACTGCGCTATCACCAAGTCCCCTTTTACCTACGACAAGTAGTTGATAAATACTTGAGGGACCGTAGTGTGCTTTATATTGACAAAGAGGGTAGAATGATTTCAAAAGCCATGCATTGCGGGGTTCCACAAGGATCAGTGCTGGGTCCACTTCTGTGGAACCTCGGCTATGATTGGATCTTACGCGGAACACTACTGCCTCGTACAAAGTTAATTTGTTACGCCGACGACACCTTGGTCGTAGCAAGAGGTGACGACTTCCAGGATGCTAGACGGCGTGCAGCAGTCGGAACAGCATTAGTAGTGAGCAGGATAGAGATATTTGGCCTTAAGGTGGCTCTCTCGAAAACAGAAGCAATAGCGTTTTACGGCCGCGGTAATAGGCCCCCTGCTGATGCTCATATCATAGTGGAGGGGCAGCAAATATCAATTGCCCCTAATCTTAAATACTTAGGACTTGTTTTGGACAGCAACTGGCGCTTTAATGAGCATTTTCGTCGGCTGTCTCCCAAATTGACGAACACGGCCTCAGCACTGAGTAGGCTACTTCCTAATTTGGGAGGCCCGAATTTAAGCTGCCGTAAGCTTTATGCGGGAGTTGTGAGAAGCATGGCGCTATATGGTTCCCCAATCTGGGCCAATTCCCTAAACGCCGAAACTAAAGCTTTACTTCGAAAGCCGCAAAGGATTATTGCAACACGTGCCATCCGTTCCTATCGCACAGTTTCTGGTGCGGCGGCCTGTGCTCTCGCTGGAATGCCTCCGTGGGAGCTGGAGGCTTCAGTCCTTGCACGGGTCTACCAATGTCGTGCAGAAGCAAGAAGGCGCAACGAACGTCCCACCATAGAGGACATAGTGCGAACTAGACGGCAAGCGGAGGAGACCGTGTTGGAGCGTTGGACCCAACAATTGGAAGCTTCCCTTTATGGACAGTGGTCACTCGATGCCTTAATCCCTGTTTTGGAAGAGTGGAAGAACAGGATTCATGGCACCATTAATTTCCATCTGACGCAGATACTTACCGGGCACGGATGCTTTGGTAAGTATCTGCATCAGATTGCACGTAGAGAGCCGACACCAGAATGTCGAGAATGCGGTGCTGCGGAGGACACGGCTCAACACACGTTAGAGCTATGTCCGGCTTGGGCCTCGCAGCGCCGAAACCTAAGATCAACCGTTGGACAGGACTTGTCGCTACCAAATATTGTGAACGCTATGCTCGAAAGCAAACGAGCCTGGGTTGTGATGACAGAATTCTGTGACGACGTAATGTCTCTAAAAGAAACGGCAGAACGCGAAAGGGAGCTCAACCCACTAGCGGATCCCTGCCGTCAACGACGCACGCGTAGAAGGCGGCGCGCATCAGGTCGCTTCCTTCCTCGCATAAATAGTGGAGTTAGAGGGGTTGGTCGGGAAGGTTGGTATGGCCCCTCTACCTCCCGCGGAAGCCAGCGGGGAATGGGTTTGGGAGGACCCACCCCTGCATTGCACAGGCTTCCGATGACTCAGGGTGTCCCAAGTGTCCCGGGACACCCTGTGTCGCCCCCGGATTTCGGGGATGATGGTCGGGTCTGCCTAGGGCGGACAATCACTGGCGGGGCCGCGGTAGTGTACGCAAGTGTTCCCGTGAATCCGCCAGGTTGCAATGCCTCCTTGGACGATTTGTTGTCAGATGATGGTGAATCGTTCGAGGAGGCATTGTCACCAAGGTGACGTGAAGGGACATCGTCAGGTTTTTAGTGGGTATGCCCCCCCTCCGGCCCCCCATCGAACCCATTAGGGGTTGGGTGGGGGATCGGCTGGGCGGAAAGTGGTGCCGTCGCAAGCCAGCGGCGGCTTCCATGGTGAGCCCCACATGCCCCCGGCATTCTCCCGGTGCCGGGAAGTGCGGTAAAGCAGTTTCCTGACGTAAAAAAAAAAAAAAAAAAAAAAAAAAAAAGGTTAGGTTAGGTTAGGTTAGGTTAGGTTAGGTTAGGTTAGGTTAGGTTAGGTTGGGGTGCCATGTCAGACAACCTCCTCGCGGTGCACCCTGGGCGTCACCGTTTTTGACACGGTGATGGCTAATGGTCTGACAGTCGGAGATGGCACCGGTTCTGTCCTGGCGTCATCCGCTCGTAACCCCGTACGTGGTGCGGGAGCGAGGGCCGCCATCCCAACGGATGGGGGCTGCGAGGAAGAAAACCTCTCTAAAAAATTACGGACGGGGACCTCACGGTCCTGTCCGCTTCGGCGGATAGTGTGGGCTCCAAGTCGGCGTCCCAGACGTATTCTGGGTAGCGGCGACTCGGTTCGAGCTCGACCGGCGTCCTGGAGATTCCGGGTAGCGGCGGTGCGAGCGTGGGCGGCGGGTTCGTCCGGTCACGGTAAAACGTGATCGGCGGACGGGCATTCATTGCCAACCGTCGGCAAAACCGGTGACCTAGTCACGTCTTAGGGCCGGTGGGGCTGCCCTTAATTGGGTGTCCCCGCGAGGAGAAAACCTCCATAAAAAACCCCAACCCCAAGCTTTTTGTCGCGTCTATGGCGAGGGGGTGAATGGCTGGAGGGAGTTCAGTCGATACACGGCAACGGAGCAGGGAATAAGCCGACCCCTGCTTCGAGAACCCCGGCCTACCCGGGTATGGGCCTCTGCCCGGGTGGTTCAACTTTGCCCATATTACTCGTGGGAATAAATATGGATCTTAATTTACAAACAAAAAAACCAGTAGTTGTATTGGAGAGAGTGGGAAGTGTGGAGAGTGGGCTATCAGGCTCTGACTGCACGCTGAAGGCGGAAGGCCCGAGTGGCGAATTCCGTGAGCCACGTGCCTCACGCAAAGGCAAGAAGCGCCAGCGCGCGAATGATTCGCGCAGCTCAGGCTCGGAGTCGGATAGGTCAGCTCGGTCGGTTTTGTCAACAACGAGTCTCGATCGCGGAAGAGGTCGTCCCCCGACCACCGGGGATTATATGGGTCTCGCAAGGGCGAAGTCCCAGTTGGTTGCGGCACGTCGGGAGGAATTAATCCTGCAGGCCGAAGAAGACACCATTTCTATGGCACAAGCCGCGAGGGAGAACAGGGCCCGCCGCGGAATTGAGAGAATCATCAAAAATCCGCTGGACGCTGATGAAAAGGTTGCTGAAGTTCTAAAGCAGCAGGTGAAAGAGGACATCGGCGTCATCCTTCATGTGGCTGAGCACTCCAGGAACCTCAAAGGAACTTTCCAGCGGTCACTGAAGGATGCGTCAGTCTCAATTTTTGAGGTCGTGGATGCCCTCGTCAAGCGCACAGCTAGCGAGGAGACGGTGAAACTGCAGGCTCTGTGTGCTCGCCAGCAGGCGGAGCTTGACGTATTAAAGAAGGAAGTGGCTGAGCTTCGGGTCGCTTTAGAAAGGGGCCGTGTCGAACGTTCGTCCAGTCAACCAAAGGATGTAGATATGGAGCCAGAGGCGTCAACACCTACGTTAACACCTACACTGAGTGAAGAAATAATGAGAGATGTCATGATGCGAGTGGGTACCATGGTGAATACCAGAATAGAGTCGATTGAGGCACGCCTGCCTCCTCAGGAACGGCTTCGTCCGCCACTGGCAGCGGACAGGAGGAGTAGGGCAGCCCCTGCAACTCAGTTGCCTGTTCAAGAGCCTGAACTGCCAGCACCCCCGGTTCCGGCACCACGAACGGAGAGTGGGAAAAAGAAAGGCAAGGGGAAAGGCAAAAAGACGACTCCGCAGCCGGTATCTGAGTCACAATCTGGTTCTACACCTGTGTCTCAACCCAAACCAAAGCCTGCGCTACGTTCAGGGACTGCGAAGAAGAAAGTGCCTTCACAGAAAGATTTGTCGACACCAGGACCCTCCACCAATCAGCCTGTAGAGGAGGAGGGCTGGGAACAAGTCACAAATCGCAAAGCAAATAATAAAGCAAAGAAGAAGGAAGCAGCTAAGAAACAGGAAGAAGCTGCAAAGAATAAAAAAAAGAAGAAAAAGAAGGACAAGCTGCGACCACCACGTACCACAGCGGTGGTCATTACTTTAGACAAAGAGGCACAAGACCAAGGCTTATCATATGCTGACGTCATTGGTAGGGCGAGGCGAAGCATAGCGTTGGAAGACCTAGAAATAGCCGGAGTCAAAGTAAAAATGACTCTCACTGGAGCCCGCGCAATAGAAATACCAGGTTCTGACTCTGGTGATAAGGCGGATCGCTTAGCTGAAAAGCTAAAAGGTATTCTCCCAGAGGGGGTTAAAGTCACAAGGCCGGTAAAATGCGTGGACCTTCGTTTGTCTGGATTGGACGATTCTATCTCACAAGACGATATCTTAAGTGCAGTATCTTCGAAGGGGGGGTGCCTGAAAGATTCTGTAAAGGTGGGGGTAATCCGTAGTGGACCGGGAGGAATGGGGACTGTTTCTGTACAGTGTCCGGTTATCGCCGCTAGGGTAATCGTTGGAGAAGGTAGACTTCTCATAGGATGGAGCTCTGTCTCTGTCCGTGCATTAGAGCCACGTCCGCTCATGTGCTTCCGCTGCTTGGAGTTGGGTCACACTAAGCAGCAGTGCAATGCCCAGATAGACCGCAGCAACTTGTGCCTTCGCTGCGGTAAGGCTGGTCATAAAGTAGCACAGTGCATTGAAAAGCCGCACTGTCCAATCTGTGTGAACCTTAAACGGCCTGCGGACCATAGCATGGGGACCAAAAAATGTGCCCCACCAACGAAAAAGCACAAGGTAGCCGGAGGGACCCCGGCCACCACCAATCGAGTAGAGCGGCCTAGTCCGCCAGAGGCAATGGAAACCACCAATGGATAGTGGCCCTCTTCTATTCCTCCAAGCTAATCTAAACCACTGCGCCAGATCACAAGATCTTTTTGCACAAGCAATGGCGGAGAGTTCTATAGATGTGGCGGTAGCATCGGAGCCGTATTACATCTCACCTCAACCAAACTGGGCTGGGGATATAAATGGTGTCGTTGCAGTCTGCACTCCAACTTGTGCTCCTCCTTTTCAGGTTATAGAAAGAGGCGCAGGGTTTGTTGTCGTAAAAATAAGAGATTTTGTAGTGATCGGGGGTTATTTCTCACCCAACCGAGGAGTGGCTGAGCTTGAAGTCTACCTCGATACGCTTAGTCCAGTGTTGAGAAGATTAAGTCCAAATCCTGTACTCATAATGGGGGATCTTAACTGTAAATCGTCAGCCTGGAATTCTCCTGTCACTGAACCTAAAGGCACTGTTCTGGCAGACTGGGTCGGGACGTCAGGGCTCATTGTTTGTAATAGGGGCTCAGTTTATACTTGCGTCAGGAGGAATGGAGGATCCATCGTGGATGTAACGTTTGCGACTCCATCCATGGCCCGGCGCATTCAAAACTGGCGCGTTATTGTAAACATGGAGACGTTGTCGGACCACCGATATATAAAGTTTACAGTCTCATCTCTTCAGGCGTCAAACAACACCCTTTCGCCTAGAGGAAACAGAGTGAAATTCCCGAGATGGACCCTCTCTCGTTTTGACAAAGAGTTAGCAGAAGAAGCCGCTATTGTTGCTAGTTGGTGTCCCACTCCAACGGGCGAAAGAAGCGTGGACGACATGGCAGTTTCACTACGTGAAGACCTGACAGCCGTTTGTGACACATCCATGCCCCGCAATAGAGGTCACAAGTCTGGCAGGAAACAAGTTTACTGGTGGTCACTTGAAATAGCTGCCCTCAGACGTTCCTGCAATGATGCTCGGCGAGCTCATAAAAGATGTCGCCGACGACGCCGACACACGGATGAGGAAGAAGAACGCCTTCATAGAATGTATAAAGAGCTAAAAGAGCAACTCGAACTTGCCATCAATCGTGCAAGGGATGAATCGTGGGATGGTTTCTTGGGCAGCCTAGATCAAGATCCTTGGGGACGTCCGTATAAGATGGTCCGTAATAAATTACGTCCCGCTGCTCCACCTATTACCGAGACGATGGAACCGCAGCTCTTACAAACAGTTGTTGTAGGATTGTTCCCAAACCCTGGAGAAGTCCGAGCTCCGGTGATGATTCCGCCATCTGGTGAGCTGGAGACTGTGTCAGGCGTTCCTCCGATCACGGATGCAGAGATCGAGGTTGCGACGGACCGCTTAAAAGCAAAAAGGAAGGCCCCTGGTCCGGACGGTGTCCCAGGTCGCGTATTGGAGGTGGCTCTCGAACACCTAACGGAGCGCCTCCGTGAAGTCATCGACGCTTGCCTTTTGACGGGAAAATTTCCAGCGGTCTGGAAAGAGGGCCGTCTTTGCTTGCTGCGAAAAGAGGGTCGCCCACTTGATTCACCCTCAGGATACCGACCAATAGTTCTGTTAGATGAGGCGGCGAAATTTTGTGAACGCATTCTTGCTGCTCGAATTCTACAACATCTTCGAGAAGTGGGCCCTGAATTGGCGGAACAGCAGTATGGATTCCGCACAAATCGCTCCACGGTGGATGCGATATTAGAACTCAAACGGCTTGCAACAGATGCTACAGACCAGGGAGAGAGTTTGGTGGCAGTTTCTTTAGATATCGCCAATGCCTTCAACTCTCTCCCATTTGAGTGCATTTTAGAGGCATTAAAATATCACCGGGTCCCATCGTATATCCGCCGTGTAATAGAAGATTATCTGGCAAATAGACGTGTGCTTTTTGTATCCCGTGACGGGGAAATGATGACACATCAAGTTAGGTGCGGGGTTCCACAGGGCTCAGTCCTTGGTCCTCTGCTGTGGAACCTCGGATATAACTGGGTGTTAAGAGGAGCTCTCCTGCCTCGGTCAAACATGATATGTTATGCCGATGACACGCTTGTCACTGCCCGGGGCAGAAGCTTTGAAGAGGCAGCGCGATTGGCCGCAGCTAGTGCCGCTCTTGTTGTCGGGCGTATTCGGCTCTTGGGGCTCAGAGTTGCACTAGAAAAGACGGAGGTAATAGTATTCCATGGCCCCAGAAGGAAACCGCCTGACAATTCATATATTATGGTGGATGGCACGAGGATTCCAATCAAACCTCACATAAAATACCTGGGGCTCATCTTGGACAGCCGATGGACTTTCGCAGAACATTTTAAACAGCTTGCTCCACGCCTGACCGGCGCGGCGGCTGCACTAAGTCGACTACTACCCAATGTGGGTGGGCCTAGTACTACGTGCCGACGTCTTTTTGCGGGTGTCGTGAAGTCCATGGCACTGTATGGAGCACCCGTATGGGTTGACACTCTGTCCCCACAAAACAGAGCCCTCTTACGCCAACCACAGAAGGTGTTGGCGATAAGGGCAATACGTGGGTACCGTACAGTGTCTGGAGATGCGGCCTGCGTTTTGGCGGGCACCCCACCATGGGATAAAGAAGCAGAAGTCCTAGCGGAAATATATAATTACAAAATTGATGCTAGAGAACGGGGCGATCGACCCGCGCAAGAGGAAATCAGAAGAGTACGCGAAATCGCGCAAGAAGTAACAATACAGAGGTGGTCCGAAGACCTGGCTGTAGCAAGGTATGGGACACGCGTTATAGAGGCGGTGCGTCCTGTCTTAAATGATTGGATATCTCGACGGCATGGGGCTTTAACATTCCATCTGGTGCAGATGATAACGGGACATGGTTGTTTTGGCAAATACCTGCACCAGATCGCACGGAGGGAAGAGACTCCAGAGTGTCACGCATGTGGCGCTGCTGAAGACTCGGCGCAGCACACCTTGGAAGTGTGCGCAGCCTGGAGCTCGCAGCGCCGTGCGCTAATGGCCACGGTGGGTGGGAACCTGTCACTGCCCAGCATTATCAATGCCATGCTGGACAGTGAGAGGTCATGGGAGGCCGTAGTCTCCTTCTGCGAAGAAGTGATGACGCAGAAGGAGGCTGCAGAGCGGGAACGCGAAACTGACGCGCAGGCGGGCCCGCTCCGACAAAGAAGACCCGGGAGGAGGCGACGACAGTTCGCGCGCCGTTTTCCTGCGTAACAGGCCGGCGGGTGGGGGTAGGGTGAACCCCTGCCCGCCCTATTGGCCTCGTAGAGATTGAGGAGATGCCCACGTGTGTCCGGGCATCTCCTACAATGAGAAGGGGCCCGGAATGCCGGGCCGAGTGGGGCGGCGTGGTCTTGTATTCCCAGAAAGGATCCCATGCCGTTTCCCGAAAACCTGAGAGGCACACCGAGGGGTTTAGTGGGTATGCCCGTCGCCACTAACCCGGCGGGTGAGTCCCACATAACCCCACCGTGTCGCCCCGCGGTGGCGTATGCGTAAAGCATTCCCCTCGTAAAAAAAAAAAAAAAAAAAAAAAAAAAAAAAAAAGGTTAGGTTTGGTTTTTTTTTTTTTTTTTTTTTTTTTTTTTTTTTTTCCTACTACCTCTGACTCTTGGTCAAAGCCTGTTTTTACAATGTTGTTTTCTACTCTTCCATACCAGTTCTCGCTTTTATTCCTCTCGTACTTTCATACTGCATACGACTCTTTCATACATCATCTTTCTTGCTTTAGCAGTTGGGATTACTGCCTAATACTAATTTTCCTAACTATCTTATTTATTTCCTTTATTTCAGGGGTTCGAAGTGAACACGACACATTATTTTATTTAAATTTACACTGTTTCTTAATCTCTAGTTTTACATTTTCTTAAATCTATATACATGTTAATAATTTTTACTTTTAGTTTTACATTTTTCTTACTTTCTAATAACATGCTATAACAATAGCTTGTTTTGAAACATTTTTCATAACATCTTATCTTATTACATTTAACTTAGCATACTAAAACTATTACATTCCTATTTCTATTTTACTTAATATTATATTATTTTCTTACAATTTGCATGCTAAGTAGTCGGTATTTCAAATACCGCTCCAGCATCCTTTCCTAAACCTTATTTCTATTACAAGTCTTAGCAACAATATTTTTACAATACTTTAGGAATGAATTCCTTGTTTTGCCCATCATTATCTCATCGATGTTTTTGAGTGAGATTTTAAATTCTATTTCGTGCTCAACATCGTATCTGTCTTTGGCATACAGGGGACAATCGGTTATAAGGTGGAGGAGGGACTCAGGAGTGTCAGGGTCGCAGGCGCACGATGGGTTATCCTTACACTTGAACCGATGCAAGTATTCGGAGAACCCACCGTGCCCTGTTAGTGCTTGTGTCAGCACTTGGTCCAGCTCAATTTTCCTAATCAGGCGATACGCCCTAATCGCATCCGGGAAAAACGTTTTTGTAACGGAAGCCGTTTCACCCGTTTTGTACCTTTGGTTCCATTCATCAAGCGTCTGCATGCGAATGCTTCGCTTGATGAATGAAACCGGGCACAGATCGTACTTAGGCTTCGTTTTTAAATTTAACGCCGCGTCCTTGGCCAATTCATCTGCGCGTTCATTACCTGCAAGCCCCGCGTGGGCCTTGATCCAAAACAAGCTAATTTGCTTGTTTTGGTCCGCTGCTAACTTAATGTTAGTTCTTGTTTCAACGGCTAGGGCGTGCAGGCAATCGAGGCTTATCACTGATTGTAATGCAGCAGTTGAATCGCTATATACTGCGAAGGTACTTTCCCTCCGTTGCCTAATCAGTCTCACCGCTTCGCATATTGCTAGGAGTTCCGCCTGGTAGACGGTGCAGTAGGATGGTAGAGCAAGTTTGACGGCCTTAATTTCAGTCTCTCTATTCCATAAGGATAGAGATGCACCGACTCGGCCGTCAATCTTGCTTCCATCCGTGAATACGCGTATGTCAAAGTCGCTGTTCGCGTCTGTCTGCGATTGGTCTACCAGGGTTTGGAACTCCAAAGCCATATGTTCCGCGGGGTGTGGGGCCTCAATTGCTGGGAAAGGTCGCTCAACCTCCCTGTCACCCAGCGCTGATTGGGGCACTCCCTTCTTGGCTTCGTATAACGATGCCGCCTCACGGACTCGGAGGTCTAGAGGGAGGATGCCTGAAAGAATCAGCGCTGCGTGCAGGGACACTGTGCGGTACGCTTTACAAATTTTTTGCGTGATACCTCTTTGCAATGCATTAAAATGTTTTTGGACGCCTAATTTCGTCGCAGCCGGGGCCCAGGCACTCGCGGCATACAGAATCACGGGTTCGACGGTTGCGACATATATGGTGCGAACCACCTCCGGGTGCAACCCCCAGCTCACTTTCGCGGCCCTTGAAAGTTGTTTATTGATACCGATTGCCTTTTTGCAAATATTGGAGACGTGTTTATTGAAGGTCAACTTATCATCTATGGTTAGGCCTAGTAACTTAATCTCGCGAGACATGGCAATGTCAACCCCTCCCATGTTCAGAAGTGGGGTGTCATATTTTAGCTTTTTTGTTAGTACCATAGCACTGGTTTTGTGCGGTGCGAATTTTAATTTGTTGCTGACACCCCACCTCCGAACATGTTCGAGGGTGGCATTAGCCTGTCTCTGGATTTCTTGGGCCGTGTTCCCCTCAAAAATAAGCACAACGTCGTCGGCAAAAGCTTGGCAATGGTCACCTCTTAGTTTTAAACTTTTTAGGAGGGGGTCCAGCAAAAGGTTCCACAGAATAGGTCCCGCTATAGAGCCCTGGACGCATCCTTTGCTAGTTTCCGATTTATACTCCTCTCCACCATACCGAACTGAGACTGTGCGCTCCGAGAGGTAACTATCTATCGTCCTTCTGATGTTGATGGGGCACCGTTCATCGGCCAGTCTGGTTCTTATGGCTGGCCACCATGCACTGTCGAAGGCTCCCTCTATGTCCAGTGATACAAGCGTGACAATTTTCTTTTCTGCCAGTCTCGATCGAATACGCTGAACTAGTGCATAGAGGGAGTCTTCCGTGCTTTTTTGTGGCATGAACCCATATTGGTTCGCGTCCATACTGGGTAAGAGGTGGAATTTTAATCTGGCTACCAGTAATTTTTCGTAAATTTTACCCAGTATGGGTAACAGCCCGATTGGCCGGTATGATTTCGGTGTTCTGTAGTTTTCTTTCCCCGGTTTCCTGAGAGCGATTACAGTGGCTTTTTTCCACTCTGATGGGAAGTAGCAAAACTCCAGACACTTGTTGACTAAGGCCAGAAACAGGGTCGGGTCCTCATTGATCGCGTGGAGACATATGTCGGCTGTAAATCCGTCTGCACCAGGGGCCTTTTTTGGATTGAAGGACTCTGTCGCTCGTTTGAGTTCAGTCATGGTGAACGGTGGGTCGTTGGGTTCATCCAGGTCACCAGCGTTCACCTTTTCTGCTCTCTCTCTTACTTGGCGATGTTCCTCATTGTCTGTGGCCTTCGTGTCTCTTGGGTAGAAGGTTTCAGCCAACAGTTTTGTGGAGCCCTTGATGTCGAGTACTTTTCCATTTTGTTCCAGCGGAACGTCCTCTTCCCGTTTTGCCGTCCTCCCTATCACTCTATAGATCCCCTCCCAGAGCCCCTCCTTGTCCTGTCTGCCGCAGAACCCCTTCCAACTCTCAGTCTGCGCTTTCCTTGCCTCCTCCTCGTACTGCTCCTTCTTCTGCAGATATTCCTCCACGACCTTCGGTTTCCGTATGGGGGCAGCATTCCTTATTCGGCGCTTCTTGGTCAAGACCTCCGCTTTAAGCGCCTCCAGTTCCTCCGACCACCATGGGATTTTAAGTTTGCAGTTGGTCTTCTTTAATGGTATACTTGTACTGCATGCGTCCGTTATTACACTATTGTACTTGCTTACCAATTCATCAATATCTTCTACCGTTTTGATGTTGTCGATCTCTATCAAGTTTACATTGTATTCTTCTTTTAATTGGGTGAATTTCTCATGAAATTCACTCCAATTGGCTTTCCTGGTGTTAAACTTCCTGGTGGTCCGTTCTATTCTAATGCCTTTTGATTTCCGCAGTAACAAGTTTAGTGAAATCCCATTGTGGTCGGAGCCCGTCAGATCGTCGACCACTCTCCAGTCGGAGACCATATCCAGCATATCAGCTGTACCGAAGGTCACGTCGACATGGCTGGAATAGTGCTTGCCCCCACGGACCGTGTCGAACGTCGGGGTGTCCCCTTGGTTGAGGACATGGAGGTCGAGCTCATGGATTGTATCCGCCAGATCTTGTCCTCGGTGATCGATATCGGGACTGCCCCACCAGGTACTTTTGGCATTGGCATCACCTCCAATAAGAGTTCTTTTAGCGCCTGTTTCAGCAACGACCCGCTTTATGTGCTCTATATATGGTCCAATAGGTTGGTCCGGCTCAAAGTAGTAGGACACTAGTGTGGTCCTCCAAGCTTTGGTGTAGGCCGTCACCACCACGATGTTGTTGGTGGTGAGTTCCGGGTATTGTTGGATATTTAGGTCCGGAACGAGGACCACAATGGCCGCTTTGACGGTCCCATCACCATCGCTTTGGAAGACTCTAAAACCACTTTGTGTCCTCATACTCTTAGCCGCCCCAACGTATGGCTCCTGTACAAGTGCGATCGCTGCTTTTCGCTTCTCTGCTTCCAGCAGGAGTTCATCTGTAGCAAGTTTGTTAGGTTAGGTTAGGTTAGGTTAGGTTAGGTTAGGTTAGGTTAGGTTAGGTTTTTTTTTTTTTTTTTTTTTTTTTTTTTTTTTTTTCCTACTTCTCCCCGGACTCGAGGTCCAGGCCCTTGTATAGCTATTTCTCATTCATGCCAGTTCTCACTGTGATGCTTCTCGCACTTTCATGCTGCATTCTATTTCTTTCTCGTGTTCATCCTCATGCATACCTTAACGGGTGGGATGCCCGCCTATTCTATCTGTAGTACTAATTTCATTTTATTCTTTATTTTTCAAACAAATGGGAAAATAAAGGTACACTGCTATAAAGAACTTTTCCTTACAATTTTCTTTCTTTATCTTATATCTACTTATATTTTATTATCTCTATCTACTATTTTACTATTGTTATTCTTGTATGTTAAGAACATTTTACAATTTTCTAATTTCTTATTACTTATAACAATTTGTTTAGCCAATTTGTTTTGTTCACAATTCTTTTACAACTTTTGATTTTCAGAATTTTTTCTTATCTATTCTTATACTATTACTATCTTAACTTACTACAATTTGATTTCAAATTGCTGATTGCAATTGAATTCAATTTGTGTTTTTTACACATTTTATTTTAACAATTTGTGAAAAATTTCTTATCTTTACTTATTCTAGATCTTACTTTAATACAATTTGGTAACAATTTGTTACATATGGTTTTTATTCTTATTTCTATAACATATTGTGTTTGTTCTTATCTCTATTGTTGTATTACAATAACAAAATTTTATTGTAGTTTTTAAAATACTATTACATATTTCTGTTTTTATAACATAATTTGGCTTATTTCTATTCTTATGCTTTCTAATACTTTTCCATTTCTCATACATTCCGGCTAAATATTTACACATAATATCTGTTTTCTATTTACTTTCTTATAATCTAGGGTAGTTTTTTATATATACTTATGATATATAGGACTAACCCCTTTCTTTAACCTTATTTTATATAATAATCTATTCTTTTGGGTTCCACTCTATTTTTTAATTTTTTTTTTTTTTTTTTTTTTAAATGTTGTTACAATAATGTTATAATTTTGCCTAATTTTAATAATTTATTTTGAGTGTTACAATTTGACTTATTAACGTCCTAATGGGGTTTTATGATTTATAATTGTTTGCCAAAAATTTTTAACTTTTATAAAATATCTTTTTGACTTAAGCGAAATTTTAACAAAACTAATTTATTTTCAAAATATATTAGTCTTATTTTGTTGACTGATACCGTGTATGCCAACATTTAAATCCAAGATTTAATATGTGGCATGTGTGGTGTAATTTTGAAGGATGTTGTTGTGAAGTGCTTCCCTAGTCTGTGTAATAGGCTGTCGTGGATCTGGCAAGGTAGTCCCATTTAGCCCGCACCGGGCAATCCTCGCTGAATGCGTTATGGTCATGATTAGAGTCCTTCTGCCCAGACCGTGCACAGTTGCAGCACTCCGGTGGGGATCCATCGATCCTGAGTTCACACTCGGCCCGCAAATGTGGGCCCCCGCAGTGGCTGCATCTGTCCTCGGTCTGTGTGCAAAACTTTCTCCCATGGCCATAACCCAAACAGCGGGAACACTGAATGAGCGGCGACTGGTCCTCCACCTTGACCCGCTGGAGGTCGATGTGGAGTGCACCAGCCGTCACCATGCGGTGCCAGACTGCGGGACTTACCTGCATTATCAGGTGTGCTGCCGCCGGGTTTCTTGTTCTCTTTTTGTATTTTATTTTGAGCCTAATGTTTTCATCCGGTATATCTTTAAAGACGCTCTCGTTTTGCCGGCGCACCGCTGCGACGATCGCCTCGTCCTCATCCAGTAGCACGTCCTTTACAATGACGAGAGGGTCTTTATTGGCTATGGCAGTGACCTTTAATTTTTTATCCTTGGTCTCAATTTTACTCACTACTTTATCTAGGTCCTGTCTGGTGCGGCATCCAATAATTACCTTCTGGTTTCGGGCTTTCCGGATTTTCTCCACCCTAATCCCTTCCTTTTTAGCATCCACCGCACACTTCACCCTGTCGAGTACCTCCGCGCTAGTCTCTGTAGCGTCGTCTGAGGTGACCACGACTGAGTGAAGTGCCGGTCGTATTTTGGATGGAATTGATGCGGCTATGCTGGCGTAGGTGGGTTTCGGACTCGAAAGCACAGTCGTTGGCTGTTGTTCTGCCTTAGTTAGCAGCTCTTGGACTGCGACTACCTTGGTCTCGACGTTATCAAGGCTAAGCTTGATTGACCCGACTGTGACTCCGATGTCCGTTGTGCCCGATCCCATTATTTCGCTCAAATCTTTGTGTGAGTCGCAAATGTTCTTATTTGCGGTGTTGAGCGTTTCGTCAATTTTTCCCAGCTTTGCTAGCTGTTGAACGTTGTTGTAGTTGATGTCGCCCAGGCTGCACTCGATTTCATGCAGTTTGTCCATGAGCAGTTTTCCATCGTGGCTAGCTGTTATTGCCTGTGATGACCTGGACTGTGGTGCAGCTTCGAGTGCAGCGGCTGTGGTGGTGAGGACGCTGGTCTGGTCCTTCAGCCTTTTTCTAAGGTCACTGTGCGACTCTACAAAAAGCGTTTTCATATCTTCTAGCTCTGTCTTCAGAACTTCCAACATATTTCTCGTCGCCGCATCGTCATTTCCGGGAGGAGGTTCTTGAGATGTTGGTGTAGTCTGTTTTGTGGTCTGTTCCATCTGTTTGACACGTTTCGCTAGCTCGAACAAAGTCAACATTTGAGAGTCCGCCAGGACTTCGAGATAAGATTTAATATCTCTTCTCATGCCTGGGTATTCCAAGATTTTATTTGGTATACCTTGTATGGTTTCCATACTCTTTGTGAGGATTTCTTCCGTGGTACACTTCGCTAGCTCATGCCTAATCGTGCCTTTTTCGTATTGACTCCACAGGTTGAGTGTCCTTTTCTTAGCGTCACGCCCTTTTGCAAACAAACGACCCGCATCTAGATCGTGTGTGGGGGTCGTTTTGGAGCCGGATGGACTGGCTCCTGGTGTGGTATTTGAGCGTTGGCCTTTGTCAGGTCTGCCTACTGGGGTATGGACAAGGGCCATGGTAACTACAACCGATGTTATACCAATGGAGGTTTACCAACTTAGCGGGGAGAAGTATCGTCAATTGTACAGTGTAAATAATTTGTAAAAATGTAAAAATAAAGGTGTAAAAAGTATATAAGTGAATATATTTGTCTTAAAATTTTTGGGCGCCCTGCGCGGTCTACAACTTGTCACAATTTAAATAGTCAAAACAAAAAATTTTTGGTAATTTACCAAAAAATCCAATGAGTCAATTTTCCGATGTAGAGTCACCAAATGTGACTCTACGTCTACCAATTTTTAATAAACTAAATAAGGTGACGGGAGGCACCTGTCAACGAAAACCGCGAATTTTTAGGATTTTTTCCCGTAAAGTTACGTCTAATTTTCCTAAAAACAAAATGGCGGCCAAAATGGCGGCTCCGATCACGTCAAGTACTATGGGGCGATTATAGCCCTAATAAAGCCCTACAACTCAATACCAAGCACGTCCCTCTGGGACCAATAGTTTCCGAGCTATCCCTGGGGTAAAATTTGGGTAATTTATCCTCACTAAAGGTAAATTGCCCGTAGCTCGAAAACTATTGGTCTCCTAGAACTGGGACTTTGGATTTTTGCATAGGGGGGCCAAAGACCTACCGGATGGTGGGGTCAGTTGGAATTAAATTTCCAAGTCGTGATAGGGTAAATTTACCCTATCAGGTCGAAAGTGGTCCCTCCGGCAGCCCCTACGCAAAAATCCCCAGCCCTGTAGCCCAAATAGTTTGGGAGATATGGCTCTTCAAAGTTTTTCAATATGGCGTCCAAGATGGCGGACGCCAACTTTGAAGGGCTGTATCTCCGCCGCTATTGGGGCTAGAAACCCCGGGTTTGGGGTAATAGAGGAGCCCCGGCGAGTTCTAGCTCGCGCGATCGCTAGGGGTAGGGGCAAGGTTTGAGGTTGGAATTTAGGGATTCTAAGGATGGGAAGGGGTAGGGGGAAGAAAAATATACACCCTAGCCAAAGACGCCAACTCAATCAGATGAGTAGTTTGGGAGATATATCAATTCCAAAATGATTCCAAAAAATTCCAAAAATTTTTGGAATAAATATAGCGCCCAAACTATTAGGCCTAGAGAGACGGGGTTTCTTGCAGGGGGGTAGGGGGGTCGTAAGCTACCCTTCACACTGCGTGAAATCGCTGAATTCCACAATAGTGGTATTTTGGGTAATTTGCCCCGGGACTCGATAGATGGACTATATACACCCCTTACTTCGCAAATCCCGTCTCTCTAAGTCCAATAACCAGCGAGCTATTGGCTGTTTAAAAATTTACCCAAAGTGAGGATTCAAAAAGAAAATGGCCGACTTTTGGGTAAATTTTTAAATAAGGGCCTAGCCACCTGGTGTTTGGGCTTTTTGGATGTGCCCTGAGGTGTCCTAAGTAAATATGGACCCTCTGACCCTCTAACTTGTACCCCTAAAAAGCAAAGTCAAAATAAAAACTAAAAACACGAATATTTCCTAAACTATTAGGGCTAAAAATATAAAACAAAAACCTAAAAATAGTACAAGAAGAACACTACAAAGCACAATAAACAGATTTAAAATACAACTTAAAATGGAAGCACAATTAAAGGGGGAAGTTTCATCCCCTACCTTTGAAAAATTGTATCTCCGGGATTTATCAACCGATTTTAAAAATTTAAATTTTGACTAATAGGATTTAATGAACTCTATTTATATATAATATAAGAAAAAATAATTAATAAGAAAAATTTCGAAATACAATTGTTCAAAAGTTCAAAGTGAAAAATCTTAACTTGTATGCAGCCGACGGCGACGTTCGAGGTGTCCGGTGACTCGCCGCGTTGCGCTCCTCCAGATGGTTGCCTCTTCAACACCCGGCCGCTCCGGGAAGACCGACCACGTGCAGAGAGGTTAAGTGTATATTTGCTAATATTTCAGCAAATACACACGGGAAAAATCTGGATGTTGCACCGTTGTGTAGAGGGCGCGGCTGCGCACAAGATGATATTTTCAAATCCCACGCGTCTCTATAATTGAGGACGCTGTGGGCGAAAAACTGTCCGAATTTTTGCACTTTTACACTTAACTTTCACTTTTCGCTTAATAGCGCTTCACACTGTGATCCAATTTTCACTTTCGTATCACCCACGGATGCGCCTCGTTAGCGCGCAACTTTTGACACTTCAATCACCTTGATACGTCAAGAAAAACCTATTTTTTCGATTTTTTAAGTACAGGAGCCACGTGCTTTTGCTGCTTACACTTCGGCGGTCGGAGCCAGAATGGGTTAGGTTAGGTTAGGTTAGGTTAGGTTAGGTTAGGTTAGGTTGGGGTGCCATGTCAGACAACCTCCTCGCGGTGCACCCTGGGCGTCACCGTTTTTGATACGGTGACGGCTAATGGTCTGGCAGTCGGAGATGGCGCCGGTTCTGTCCTGGCGTCATCCGCTCGTAACCCCGTACGTGGTGCGGGAGCGAGGGCCGCCATCCCAACGGATGGGGGCTGCGAGGAAGAAAACCTCTCTAAAAAAAATTACGGACGGGGACCTCAAGGTCCTGTCCGCTTCGGCGGATAGTGTGGGCTCTGAGTCGGCGTCCCAGACGTATTCTGGGTAGCGGCGACTCGGTTCGGGCACGGCCGGCGTCCTGGAGATTCCGGGTAGCGGCGGTGCGAGCGTGGGCGGCGGGTTCGACCGGTCGCGGTAAAACGTGATCGGCGGACGGGCATTCGTTGCCAACCGTCGGCAAAACCGGTGACCTAGTCACGTCTTAGGGCCGGTGGGGCTGCCCTTAATTGGGTGTCCCCGCGAGGAGAAAACCTCTATAAAAAACCCCAACCCCAAGCTTTTTGTCGAGTCCATGGCGAGGGGGTGAATGGCTAGAGGGAGTCTAGTTGCTACACGGCAACGGAGCAGGGAATAAGCCGACCCCTGCTTCGAGAACCCCGGCCTACCCGGGTATGGGCCTCTGCCCGGGTGGTTCAATCTTGCCCAGAATACTCGTGGGAACAAATATGGATATAAATAATTTAAAAACTAAAACTCTTTTAGAAGTTGATGGTGGGCCTAGCTCAGGCGGAAGCGAGCAAGGAGGAGCAAACCTTGTAGGAGAAGGTGTTCAACCAATTGTTGTTTTGAAGCGTCTGGAGCCAGTCTCTGACGCTCTCATTGTGGAGGACGGAGCTCTCCGTCCTAAAACAAGAGCACGAAACCGAAGCGTCTCTGCTCGGCGTACTACTGAAGATGATACGAGTGACTCAATAAGCTCGGTAACAACTCGTAGCAGATCACGGTGTGAACGTGACCGATCGCCGTTCATAAACACTCCGGTTGACTTGACGGATAATTTAACTCGGGGTCCGAGTTTAGAGGTCTTCCCTGGTGAAGAACAAATGGACGACGAGCACTATTCGGATGCTGTAACAGAGGCCAGCAACAATAGTCGAAAACGACCTATCGAAGAGCTAAACTCAGATACTGACAGTGAAGTGACAGGAACGACCCCGAAATCTCAAAAGAACCAAAGAGGTCGCGGTCGACCCCCTACTACTGGGAAATATATCGGCGTAGGAAAGGCGAGAGAGGATCATCGCCGACAGCAGCAAGCCGAGGCTGACGCCGAGTCCGTGGCGAGCTCTGATAGAACTGTGAGGGGTGAGCCTAAAAGAAGGACGGAACACTCGCAGCCATCGCCATCGCAGTTTTTAGCCGATGATAGGCAGCCGGAGTTCAGTTCGTCTGATCCTGCAAGGAGTAAAGCTTTTGAAGGCATCGAGACCATACTAAAGGTGGCCAAAGCGAGCAAAAACCTTAAAGGCACTCACGTAAGAGCCTTGAAGGATGCCTCCGAAATGCTTAAACAGGCCATCGAAAGTCTTTCGGCCCGTACGACTTCTGACGAAGTACGGCGATTACAAGCTGATAACGATCGTCTCAGTCACCAGGTCGAACTTATGAGAAATGAAATGGCAGCCTGGCGTAAGTCCATTATTGAGAGGTCTGACCCGCAGTCTTCAAGCGGGATCAATATTCAAGGAAACTTGGTTGAGGAATTGACACGTGCCATTATGATTCAAGTCGGAACCATGGTCAACGCACGTTTTGAAGGCCTGGAGGAGAGACTTCTTCCGTCTGTCAATCGACGGCCTACATTAGCAGGTAACAAAAACAAGAAGGAAGCTGAAACTTACGCAAGTAAAACAGCTGCTGCTTCACAAGCTGCGAAGCAAATGAAATCTGCAGATGTTCCTACGACTCGTCAAGCACAAGAGGAAACTAGTCAGCCTTCCAATTCATACACACAAGGCGATGATGAAGGCTGGAAAGAACAAACCAGTAAAAAGAAGCGACGTGCGGTGCGTAAAAAGAATGAAGTGCCTAGCGAACCTGCACCAGTGTCAGTGCCGCCTTCCAATGCTCCCGCGTCGTTGGCACAAAAGAAAACATCGACAAAATCAAAATCTGATACGGCAAATAAACCTGCGTCTGCTAAAACCACTCCACCCGGTTCAAGCAAAAAAGCAGCAAAAAAGATGACTAAATTGACTGCCCCGAAATCAACAGTGGTAGTCGTGACTATTCAGCCAGACACTGCTGAAAAGGGAACCACATATGCCGATATCATCGGGAAAGCTAGAAAAGAAGTCGACTTACCGTCTCTCGGCATTGTGGGCCTCAAAATAAAGCAAGCTGCAACTGGGGCACGAGTCATGGAGATTCCGGGTACTAGTAGCGGTGAGAAGGCGGATCTTTTAGCCGATAAACTGCGTACGGTTTTAGCTGGCTTGGCAACCGTAGCCCGCCCGACTAAATGTGCAGATCTTAGGATCTCGGGGCTTGATGACTCTATCGAAAAGGAGGAAGTTGCATCGATTATGGCCGCTAAGGGCAAATGTGCGATTGATCAAGTGAAGGTGGGTGAGATCCGACCTGGTCCCGGTGGTACAGGATCGGTTTTGGTACGGTGCCCTGTGACGGCTGCTAAAGTGATAGTTGAATCGGGTCGATTGTTGATTGGGTGGAGCTCGGCTCAAGTGAAGATTTTGGAACCCTTACCAATGAGGTGTTACAAATGTATGGGCACTGGACACACTCGTCCCAGGTGCCCAGTTTCGACAGATAGGAGCCTGATATGTTTCCGCTGTGGAGTGGAAGGCCACAAGGCAACAAGCTGTTCGGCTAAAACGCCAAAATGTGCTGTATGCTCTGATGCTGGCCGCCCTGCTACACATATGATGTGTGGCAGAAAGTGCGCACCACCGACTGCGAAAGGGAAGAGGGCCCCTTTGACCCAGGCCCCACCTTCCCAACAAGAGACGACTCAAGAAATCGAAATGCTCAATGTCTAGAAGTCCCATAAATATTCTCCAAGGAAATCTTAACCACTGCGCCGCTTCACAAAACATTTTTATGCAGCATATGGCGGAGTGGGATATCCAGGTCGGGGTTGTTGCCGAGCCGTATAGAATTCCCACCGGACACACATGGACTGGGGATACACAGAGCACGGTAGCCATTCATGTCCGAGGTGGTGCCAACTCGCCGCCACTCTTGACCAAGGAGAGAGGTCCCGGCTATGTTGCGGCTACATACGGGGGATTAGTTTACGTTGGAATCTACTTCTCTCCAAACGACAGCAGAGCCAATTTGGAAAGATTCTTGGATACTCTAAGCGGCGTCGTTGGAAGAATGTCTACAGTTCCTGTCATCGTCTTGGGGGATTTTAATGGGCATTCTCCTGCGTGGGGATCCCCTGATCTCGATGCTAAGGGTGCTGTGGTGCAGGAATGGTTTGCAGCGACTGGCCTTTGTCTCATGAATAGGGGAAGGGTCAACACATGCGTTAGGCGGCAGGGAGGGTCAATAGTGGATTTAACGTTCGCTACCCCTGCCATAGCCTCCCGCATCCAGGAATGGCGGGTTATAGTAGATGCAGAGAGTCTTTCAGACCACAGGTACATCAGGTTCACCATATCTTCCACCAGTGGCCAAGATGCTCCAACAAACCTCAGTCGAAATACGACCTCCTTCCCCAGATGGGCAACGAAACAATTGAACGTCGAAATGGTTAAGGAGGCCGCTATTGTTGCGGATTGGTGTTGTCCAGCACAAATCTGCGAACAAGGAGTGGATGAACAGGCACAAAATCTTCGTAGTGCACTCACAGACATTTGTGACGCTGCCATGCCTAGGGCTAAGCGATTCTCGGGCAGTGGCCGAGTATATTGGTGGTCACAAGAGATAGCTGATCTTCGTGATGATTGCATAAGGTTGCGACGTGAATACGCCCGTTGCCGTCGTCGTCGCCGTCATACCCAAGATGAGGAAGAAATCCGGTACAGAGAGTATAGGGAAGCTGCCGTGGCTCTCCAGCTAGCGGTTCATAGAGCTAGAGATGCATCATGGAATGAGTTTGTGGGAGAACTTGATAGCGATCCATGGGGGCGTCCGTATCGCATGGTAAGAAATAAAATGCACCAGCCGTCACCCTCAATAGATACGTTTGAGCCGGAACTCCTATCAAACATACTTACGGGACTTTTTCCAGGCAGAACAGAACCGGGGCCACCTATTGTGGTTCCAGAACAGCCAGAAAATGGACAACCCCTTTCGGCTGCCACTGACTTCCCTCCGATTACAATGGAGGAAATCAAAAGCGCTCTTGATCGCCTCAAAACGTGGCGCAAAGCGCCAGGGCCTGACGGTGTTCCAGGAAAGCTAATACCTCTCATTATTGAACATTTAGGGGTCAGACTTCTGGAAATTTATAACAAATGCCTGGAAACTGGACGTTTTCCGAACATCTGGAAAAACGGGAGGCTTTGCCTACTTCGAAAAGAGGGTCGTCCATCTGACTCTCCTTCCGCCTATCGTCCCATTGTTCTCTTGGACGAGGTGGGCAAACTCCTTGAGAGGATCCTGGCGGAACGAATTCTGGAACATCTCGAATCCGAAGGGCCGAACTTATCAGACAACCAGCATGGGTTTCGTCGGGGACGATCGACTATCGACGCCATCGCTGATCTAAAGCAGTGGTCTGAGAGAGCAGTTATAAGAGGGGAAAGTGTAATAGCGGTGTCTCTAGACATCGCTAATGCATTTAACTCACTCCCCCTCTGCCGCATAATGGAAGCACTGCGTTATCACGGCATTCCACTCTATCTAAGGAAAGTCGTTGAACAATATTTAGAAGATAGGAATGTCTTATACATTAACAGTGAAGGCAGAATGGTTTTAAAGGCAACACAATGCGGAGTTCCACAGGGATCGGTTTTAGGACCACTCTTGTGGAACCTCGGCTATGACTGGATTCTACGCGCTACCCTATTGCCGCGTATGAAACTTATCTGTTATGCAGACGATACATTGGTGCTGGCAAGTGGAGATAACTTCCTAGATGCAAGACGCCGCGCGGCTGTGGGAACTGCTATGATTGTTGGTAGGATTAGGCTGCTTGGACTAGAGGTGGCCTTGTCTAAAACGGAGGCAATCGTCTTTTATGGCCCCCGTGGCAGACCTCCAGCTAATGCGCACTTGTTGGTCGAGGGACAAAGTATACCTATTGGCCCTCACATTAAATACTTAGGTCTAGTCTTGGATAGTCATTGGAAGTTTAACGAACATTTTCGACGACTAAATCCCAAACTAACAAAGACAGCAACATCATTAAGCAGGCTTCTCCCAAATTTGGGAGGCCCAAATTACAGCTGCCGAAAACTCTATGCAGGCGTTGTAAGAAGCATGGCGCTTTATGGTGCCCCAGTTTGGGAGAGCTCTCTTAATAGGGAAACAATAGCCCTTCTCAAGAAACCGCAGCGAATCGTAGCGACAAGAGCAGTAAGAACCTACCGCACGGTCTCTGGCGCCGCTGCTTGTGCGCTTGCTGGGTTGCCACCGTGGGAGCTGGAGGCATCTGTTCTCGCGGAGGTATATAGATGTCGTGCGGATGCAAGAAGCCGAAGCGAACGTCCATCTTTAGAAGAGCTTGTCCAAGTCAGACGACAAGCGGACGAGATGGTATTGGAACGATGGTCACACCAATTACAATACGCGACATACGGGTTAAGAACGACTGACGCAATCTTCCCGGTTTTAGAAGACTGGAAGGAGCGTAATCATGGTGCTTTGAACTACCATCTGGTGCAGGTACTTACCGGACATGGTTGTTTTGGTAAGTACCTGCACAAGATAGCGAGGAGAGAACCAACTCCAGAATGTTGGGAGTGTGGGGCCGCAGAAGACACGGCGCAGCACACATTGGAGCTGTGTCCGGCCTGGGCCACACAACGTCGTGAATTGAGAGCGACAATAGGGCAGGACCTCTCGCTTCCTAGCGTTGTCAAAGAAATGTTGGAAAGCAGAAGATCCTGGAATGCAATGAGCGACTTTTGTGTTAGCGTGATGACGCAAAAAGAAGATTTAGAACGCATTAGGGAAAGTGACTCTAATGCAGCCTTATGTAGAAGGAGGCGAACAGGTCGGCGTGGCCGCCGATTCGATCAGTCGTCTATAATTGACGATCAGAGTAGAAGGGGGGTTGGTTGGACAGGAAGGTATAGCCCCTCGTCTTCTCTCGGAAGCCAGCGGGGAATGGGTTTGGGAGGACCCACCCCTGCATTGCACAGGCTTCCGATGACTCAGGGTGTCCCAAGTGTCCCGGGACACCCTGTGTCGCCCCCGGATTTCGGGGATGATGGTCGGGTCTGCCTAGGGCGGACAGTCACTGGCGGGGCCGCGGTAGTGTACGCAAGTGTTCCCGTGAATCCGCCAGGTTGCAATGCCTCCTTGGACGATTTGTTGTCAGATGATGGCGAATCGTACGAGGAGGCATTGTCACCAAGGTGACGTGAAGGGACATCGTCAGGTTTTTAGTGGGTATGCCCCCCCTCCGGCCCCCCATCGAACCCATTAGGGGTTGGGTGGGGGATCGGCTGGGCGGAAAGTGGTGCCGTCGCAAGCCAGCGGCGGCTTCCATGGTGAGCCCCACATACCCCCGGCATTCTCCCGCTGCCGGGAAGTGCGGTAACGCAGTTTCCTGACGTAAAAAAAAAAAAAAAAAAAAAAAAAAAAAAAAAAAAAAAAGGTTAGGTTAGGTTAGGTTAGGTTAGGTTAGGTTAGGTTAGGTTAGGTTAGGTTAGGTTGGGGTGCGTGGTCGGACAACCTCCTCGTGTTCCCTCTACTGCTTGTCCCCGTCCATGTATGTGGATTGGGAGAGGCAGTGGGAGGGACGGTGCACCCTGGGCGTCACTGTAAATGGCGAACAATTCGTTTTGGTCCCATTTACCGGGATGGCTAATAGTCCGACTCTCCTGTTATCCTGTACGCAGTGCAGGACCAGGGGCCCGCTTCGGGGGGCCAAGGGGAGACAACCCCAATAAAAAACACAAAACCGTAGTCCTGTACGTAGTGCAGGAACGGGGGTCGCCTTCATGGGGACCGCGAGGAGACAACCTCTATAAAAAAACCAGATAAGGGGTGCGGCTCCCCACTACTCTCCTAGGAGAGAAGCCCGGGATGCCGTATCTGGTGGTGGGTGGCCTTCGGGCTGCGATCCGCTTTGCGGATGAGGTCCACTGTTTTTGATACGGTGGCGGTGGCGCCAGTTCTGCCCTGGTGCTGTCAATCTCGTTACCCCGTACGTGGTGCGGGACCGAGGGTCGCCATCCCAACGGATGGGGGCCGAGAGGAAGACAACCTCAGAAAAAATTACCCGGCGGGGACCGTTTGGTCCTCTCCCGATTTTTCGGGAAGTGTAGGCTCTGAGTCGGCGTCCCAGAAATCTTCTGGGTAGCGGCGACTCGGTTCGGGCTCGGCTGGCGCCCTGGAGAGTCTGGGAAGCGGCAGTGCGAGCGTGGGCGGCGGGTTCGTCCGGTTGCGGTAAAACGTAATCGGCGGACGGGCATTTTTGCCAACCGTCGGCCAAACCGGTGACCTAGTCATGTCTTAGGGCCGGTGGGGCTGCCCTTAGTTGGGTGTCCCCGCGAGGAGACAACCTCCATAAAAAACCCCAACCCCAAGTTGTTTGTCGCGCACGGCGAGGGGGTGAATGGCTGGAGGGAGTCCAGTCGTTACACGACAACGGAGCAGGGGACCAGCCGTACCCCCTGCTTCGAGAACCTTAGGCTTACCCGGGTACAGGGGTCTCTGCCCGGGTGGACTTGTATTTCCCCCATTCTCGTGGGTTTAGTATGGATAAAAATGATTTCAAACAAAGAGTATTAGCTAATTTAAGTGACATGAAGTCCGATGGTGGTAAGGTGAAGGAGGCTGCTTCAAAGCAGTCAACGGCGGCAAAAACATCCGCTGCCAATGATGAGGAGGAGAAGGCTGCTTTTAAACAGCCTGAAGTTCGCGTTCCGGTCGTTAAAATTGAACGTTCGCCGGTCCCTGTGGCGTCGACTGTTGGGACCAGATCACGCAGTGCGGGAGGGAGTCGGAGCTCATCTTGCTCCTCCCAGATATCTTATGTGTCGGATGAAGTGGAGACAGTGGGAAGACGGAAACGTGTTAGACCGCGCGAGCCAAGTCTCTCAGGAGATGAAGGCTCAGATGGAGTTGAGGCGCATCTGTCAAAGGTCAGCGCTGTAACTGATAAGCGTGGAAGAGGCCGGCCAGCAACGACTGGTGAGTACGTCGGGCTTTCCAAGGCCCAAGCCGAGCTGTCCCGACTTCGGTCTATTGAGCAGGAGATAGATCGCGAGTTGGCTCAATCAGCCGTTAAGCCTCGTCGGGCCCCTAAGTCTAGAGAGGGTTCCGGTCTGGAAAATCCGAGCTTGATGGCTAACTGTGAGGTGCTTGCTCGCGGTATGGATGGTGTCGAGGTGGTTTTAGAGGTCGCTGCGAAGTCGAGCAATCTGAAGGGCACCAGTATTAAGGCCTTGAAAGATGCGGCAACCCTAATAAAAAATATGCTAGGCGAGATGTACAACCGTAACAGCACGGATTGTACCAAGCAGATAGACGAGCGTTTTACGAAGACCTTAGCTGATTTAAAACAAGCGAAAGAGGAAAACGCTCGTATCTCAGTTGAGAATCAGCGGCTGAGAGAAGAGATGGCGGCAATCCGGCGCGAGCTAAAACTGGTTCGTGACCAACTAAAGGGAGCCTCTAACATGCTTCCCATCCCGGACACCAGTGGTCGTCGGCAAAACACCGTTGGGGATATGACGGTGGACGAGCTCCAACGGTTGATTGCTGAGCAAGCCGGCACTATGGTAAGCGCTCGTATTGAGGGTCTCAGTCGCCGGCTTCCACCCGAGGAAAATTTAAGGCCGCCTCTAGCAGCCACCAGACGGAAACCAGCGGTCAGTCCTATGCCGCCAGTTGTGCCTCAGTCGGATCCTCCTGCAGTAGCTCCTACCCCACCCAAAGGGAAGGGAGCGAAAAAGGAAAAGAAAAAGGCGAAGAAGGCCAAAGTGGCTACTACAGAAGTGACACCTCAACAGGAGATGACGCAGGAGATGCAGACTGCGCCGCCTTCTCAAGAGCCGGTGAAAGAAGCCTGGCAAGAGGTAAGACATAAAAAGCAGAGGTCTAAGGCTCCAGTATCGGCGAAAGATAAGGTGCCTAACAAGAAGGAAGGTACTTCCAAGAAGAAGAATGTACGGCTTCGTCTGCCTAAGTCGGCTGCGGTGGTAGTTAAACTGCGGCCTGAAGCTACGGAGAAGGGTGTAAGTTATGCCGAGATTCTCGCTGGGGCTAAGGGGAAACTCGATAACAGCATAGTTGCAGGTGGCCTTAAATGTAAAGTGGCAGCTACTGGTGCCCGTCTCCTGGAGGTACCAGGTGACAACAACAGCGAAAGGGCTGAAAAGCTACTCAGTAGGTTGCAGGAGATCCTTGACCCAAATTTGGTTGAGGTGACCCGACCGATGAAGACCACCGCGTTTCGTGTTTCGGGTTTGGATGATTCGGTCGAAGCAGCCGATATTCAGGCGGCTGTAGCTGAGCAAGGTGGTTGTAACAGAGACAGCGTTATAGTCGGTGAAGTGCGAAAAAATCGACTTGGTCTAGGGTCTGCACTAGTGAAGTGCCCGGTGGCTGCAGCTATTAAGCTGTCCGAGGGAGGAAAGAAGAGGTTATTGGTTGGATGGGTCTCGGCGGGCATTGAAATACTGCCACAGAGAAAGATGCGCTGTTTTAAGTGCCTTGAGGCAGGGCATGTCAAATCAATGTGCTCAGGTGTTGATCGCAGCGAACTTTGTTTTAGGTGCGGCACTCCTGGCCATAAGGCCAAAGATTGTAATAGGGCGCTGCGCTGCGTAGTGTGCGCTGCGCATGAAATTAAAGCAGACCACATGCTGGGGGGAATGTCCTGCAACCCCCCCAAGCAGAAGAAGTCAAAAAAGTCGACCACCCAGCAGGCGTCTACCCAGCAGGGAGGCGAAGAGGGTATGGAGACAGCCGATACTGTTGGCGGAGAGGCAGCGGGCTCTGAGCGGGCGGAAGGCTCGGATGAGTCACAGTTGAGGGGACCGGGCTACGGAAGCGGGGAACTTCCGTAGCCCATTCCAGGGTCTCCGTGGTGGAACGGCGCGCCCTGTGTTCCGGCGCGCCTCACCGATTGGGGGAGCTTTTGAGCTCCCAAGAATTGTTGTTGGGTCCGTAGGGATGACCGGCGGCGGGCTGCGGAAGGAATACCACACTATCCCCGGGGTCCGTCGCAGTAACGGCTGAGGAACACCCAGGGGGTTTTAGTGGAGTCACCACATAACCACCCCTGCGTTCCCCGCGCAGGGGGGTATGCGAAGGCATTTCCCCCTGGCCAAAAAAAAAAAAAAAAAAAAAAAAAAAAAAAAAAAAAAAAAAAAAAAAAAAAAAAAAAAAAAAAAAAAAAAAAAAAAAAAAAAAAAAAAGGTTAGGTTAGGTTAGGTTAGGTTAGGTTAGGTTTCTCTCCAAATAGAACCGTCCCCGAGCTCGAAGCATACATCTCGCTGTTAGGAATGGTTGTGGGGCAGCTGGCCCCAAGGCAGGTGCTGATCATGGGGGACCTAAATGCAAAGTCGGCAGTCTGGGGATCTCCTGTAACTGACGACAAAGGCGATATTGTTGCTGATTTTGTAGCGTCCTTGGGGCTTGCCGTCGTAAACCAGGGCAGCGAATATACGTGTATTAGGAGAAATGGGGCATCTGTAATAGATGTAACGTTCGCTACCCCCTCTTTGGCCTCGCGCATCTCCGGCTGGCGCGTGCAGAAAGAGGTGGAGACGCTCTCTGACCACCTTTATATCACCTTTCAGATTTCCAACCCAACGGCAGCTAGGCCACCCCGGGTAGAAGGGGGAAGAGGTGCCCGTTTCCCTAGGTGGTCCATTACCAGCTATGAAAAGGATTTAGCGGAGGAAGCGGCTATTGTAGCGAGTTGGAGCTACGAAGCCCGCGGCGGCGGTCACGAGAGCGTTAACCATCGGGCTCTCAGACTGCGGGAAGATTTAACCGCTATCTGTGATGCTGCGATGCCACGCTCCAGGGGCTTACCCCCAAATAAAAGGGCAGTGTACTGGTGGTCTGCTGGCCTCGCTTCTCTCCGAGAAGCTTGCGACCAAGCACGTAGAGACCACAAGAGGTGCCGTCGGCGAAGACACACCGACGCGGAGGAGCAACTCCTCTACGACGCTTATAAGGAGTGTAAATTCAGACTACAGGTTGCCATCGAACGGTCAAAATCAAGAGCCAGGGAGGAGTGGCTCCAAGACCTGGACCGGGACCCATGGGGGAGACCTTACTTGGTAGTGCGAAGCAAAATGCGGCAAGGGGCACCCAGTACAGAAAACCTTGAACCACAGTTGCTGCAAGATGCGGTGGCCGGTCTCTTTCCGAGAAGAGGTGCATTCACTCCACCGACAATGACCGCTCCAACAAGAGACCAGGAGACAGCAGATTTTGCCCCCCCCGTCACTGAAGCAGAGCTCGAAGTGGCGGTTGACAAGCTGCGGGCTAAAAAGAAGGCTCCAGGCCCGAACGGAGTGCCAGGTTTTGTCTTGGTGGCGGCGTCAGAACATCTTGGCGAGCAGTTGCGTGAGCTCTATACTTCCTGTCTGGTGTCGGGGGAGTTTCCAGTAGCGTGGAAGACGGGACGTTTATGTCTTCTTAAAAAGGAGGGGCGAGCTCCGGGTTCTCCATCGGCCTTCAGACCGATAGTGTTGCTCGACGAAGAAGCCAAACTGTTTGAGCGAATTCTCGCGGCTCGTATCACTGAACATCTGGTGACGACGGGGCCCGATCTCTCGGGTCAGCAATATGGGTTTAGGGTTGGAAGGTCCACTGTCGATGCTATTCAGGATCTTAAAAGCGTCTGCGAAAAGGCTAAATCAAGGGGTGAGGGTGTACTGGCGGTATCCTTGGATATTGCTAACGCATTTAACACCATCCCCTTTGAAAGTATACTCGAGGGTTTGCGGTTTCATCAGGTTCCACAATACCTGCAAAAGCTGGTGGCCAGCTATCTCGTAGGACGTCAAGTCAAGTATATAGGGCCTGGCGGCGTTATGCAAAGTCGAGAAGTGAGTTGCGGCGTTCCACAGGGGTCGGTTCTGGGCCCGCTCCTGTGGAACATTGGTTATAACTGGGTGCTCCGCGGCATCCTGCTGCCCCGGATGAGCGTGATCTGCTACGCAGACGATACACTTGTCACCGCTCGGGGCAGCAGCTACGAGGAGGCAGCGCGTTTGGCCACTGTAGGTGTAACCCTGGTCGTGCAGAGGATTAGGATGCTAGGGCTCGAGGTGGCCCTGAATAAGACAGAGGCGATTTACTTTCATGAGCCACGGGAGGGACCGCCTGAAGGGGCACACATTTCGGTGGACGGAGTAAGGGTCCCAGTCGCAAAAACCATCAGGTATCTTGGCCTGACCCTCGATAGTCGCTGGAGCTTTGTGTCGCACTTTAAGAAAGTTGCTCCACGCCTGGTTGGGACGGCACTGGCGTTAGGACGCCTGTTACCGAACATTGGTGGCCCGAGCACTACATGCCGGCGCCTTTATGCCACTGTCGTCAAGAGTATGGCTTTGTACGGGGCCCCCGTCTGGGTGGAGGCTCTGAACGATAAAATCCGCGGGCTCCTGCGAGCGCCACAGCGTGCAGTGGCAATAAGGGCAATCAGGGGGTATCGCACGGTCTCCTCGGCGGCAGCTCTTGTGCTGGCAGGCACCCCGCCCTGGGAGCTTGAGGCGGAGGTGCTCGACCTTGTGTATAGGTACAGGGTGGAATGCAAGGCGAGAGGCGAACGCCCAACACTTGAGGAGACAGAGGCAGTCCGGCTGGAGGCACAGGAGGTCGTATTAGAGCGCTGGGCCGGGGACCTTGAGTCCGCCATCTATGGTCGGCGCACGGTGGACGCAATACGACCAGTATTGCAGCGATGGGTGGAGCGGCGGCATGGTTCCTTAACATACCATCTTGTCCAGGTGCTCACTGGCCATGGGTGCTTTGGAGATTACCTCCACAAAATTCAAAGGGAGGCGAGCCCCAGGTGCCACGAATGTGGCGCTGCTCGAGACTCGGCGCAGCACACCTTGGAAGAGTGTGCAGCCTGGAGCAGACAGCGCCACAATCTGACTTCAGTGATAGGAACTGACCTCTCACTGCCCAGTGTGATCAGGGCCATGCTGGAAAGCAAGAGGTCTTGGGAGGCAATGGTCTCCTTCTGCGAGGAGGTGATGTCGCAGAAAGAGACCACAGAAAGACTGCGCGAGGGTGATGCCCAGGCGGATCCATGCAGGCGTCGAAGGCCAGGGGGTCGAAGGCGGCGGTTTGTCCGCTATCTTCCTCCATAACGCGGAACAGTGGAGGGGGCCTTCTGTCCCCTCCGGTGGTGTACAGATGGCTGAAGCAGCGGGCGAAGGCTCGAGATTCCTAAGCCCGCATTGCACAGCTTCTTCCATCTGGGGGGGCGTTACATTGTGACGTGATGCCTCCCACGTGGCGGGGCCCCGGCTTGCCGGGGCCAGCCGGGGCGGGGTGGTTGCTTCCCAAAAAGGAACCCATCCCGCCGCAAACCGGCAGTGCGGTCACAACGGGGGGTTTTAACGGATATGCCTCCGTGCACATCCGACGAGCTGTTGACCCGTCGGATGTGTGCGGAGGAGAGCTCCGGACTCGCTTGGCTGCAATCTCAGCGGCCAAGAAGTCGGTAACCCGAGGTCCCCTCGAAAAAAAAAAAAAAAAAAAAAAAGGTTAGGTTAGGTTAGGTTAGGTTAGGTTAGGTTAGGTTAGGTTAGGTTAGGTTTTTTTTTTTTATTAAATTTATTTGATTCGCAGTGTGGTTTTGTTAAGTTATAGTTTTATGTTTAATATTTACCGAGAGTAGCAATTTGATACTTACTCCGGATTTTGGGGAATTATGAATATTAGTGTAGATTTATAAGGGTGTTATAAGAAGCTATTTATATTTTGATGTGATAATGCTGTGATGATTTTTTATGTTTGGTTAAATTCTTTGAGGTTATTAATGATGTGATTAATGTAGTTTAGGAATGATTCTATTGCAGTTTCTTTTTTGGTTAATTCTTTAATATTGTAAGGGTTGGTACGCAAATTGCGGCATATCATGCCGTGTGTAAAACGCGCTCTTTCGAAGCGGGGGCAGTCTTCTAACAAGTGTTTGATACTTTGGACGCTGAGGCTATCACAAGGGCACAGATTGTCATCCGTTATCTTGAATCTGTGTAAGTAGGCCTTGTGATAACCATGGCCTGTTAAGATTTGAGTAAGACTGAAGGTCACTCCTGTCGTTTTCATGACAGCTTGACAGTCTTCAATAGTAGGAAGCCACTCTTTAGTTGTGCTGCCCTGGGTGGCTGTGGAATATCTATGTTGCCATTCAGCGAGGGATTTTATTCTCAGCTGTCTTTTTACATAGGATGAAGCAAACTGATCATACGTTAGGCTGCGCTTGAGTTTCGCTGCCTGCCCAGCTGCGATGTCAGCTGCCTCATTACCTATGATTCCAACGTGGCTGCGCACCCAGGACAGCCTTATTAATCCGGCGTGTCTTCGCAAGACTCCATGGATCTCTGCGACGAGCTGGTTGGTGCTGCTTCGGTCCTGTATCGCTTGCAGTGATGACATGGAGTCAGAAAAGATGATTGTGTCCGGGAGTTTCTTTTTCTCTATGAATTTGCATGCGTGTAAAATGGCTAATAACTCCGCTTGGAAAACGCTGCAGACATCATGTAGTTTGAGCTTGCCAGTAAATGTGGGTTGAATTGCCCCGGGTTTGTAGTACACGAAAGCAGCGCCGACAGTGTCATCCTCCTGCTTACTTCCGTCGGTGTAAATAGTGTGTGCTGTGCCTTGGTGTAGTTGATCAACTTGCTCCTGTGTCGTCACTGTTGTGAATCGAGGTGAGATTCTTTCGCTTGGATGCGGTAGTTCAGATGTTGGAATTCGATTTTCATACTGGATGTCTTGGGGGAGTTCAGTGAAAAATCCATTGAGGCGTGTCTTTTCCATGTTGTGTACCTCTAAAACTCTAAGATCCAGAGGCACAAATTGGGCTAACGCAATCGCCGCAGTTGCTGATATTGTGCGAAAGCCACGTATTGCTTTAATTGCAAAGAGTCTTTGGACACTCTCTAGTTTTTGGCGTATGTATTGCTTGTTTGCCACAGAGCCCCAGATTCCAGCGGCATAGGTGATGATGGGCTCTATTACCTGCTTATAAATGGTGCTTATGTTCTCTGGGTGAGTTCCCCAGGTGGGCCTTGTGAAGACACAGAGACGCTGGAAAATTCTGGTGGCCTTTGCAACCACGTATTTCACATGAGAGCTAAATAATAGACCTTTGTCTATTATAACTCCCAAAAGTTTGATTTCCTCTGAGAAACTAAGGGGTTTTCCGGACATTAAAATTTTTGCAGATTCAGCTTTTTGGCTAAATGCAATGAGTTGCGTTTTCTCGGGTCCGAAAATTAATTTTGCTTTGGCTCCCCATGCAGTGACTCGCTCTAATGCAGTGTTTACTCTGTCCTGAAGTTGTGTTACCGTTTTAGCCGACACAATGAGTAACACATCGTCGGCAAATGCTTGCATGTGGCATCCTTCGGGTAATGTTGTTTCAAATAAATCGTCTAGCGTGATATTCCACAATATGGGTCCACATGCAGAGCCTTGAATGCATCCCTTAGTCATTTCCCTTGTTATACGTGTACCCGAAAAGTCGAGAGTAATTGTTCGGTCAGTGACGTAACTTTGGATAAGTTCGAAGATGTTGTTAGGGCATTTCTTGTTTCTCAATTGGTCGAACATAATGGGCCACCATGCATTATTAAATGCAGACTTTATATCCAAAGATACAGCCATTGTAATTTCTCCTTTGGATTTATTATTGCGGATAGTTTCAATAGCTTTATTTAGAGCATCGACTGTTCCGCGTTGTTCTGTGAACCCGAATTGCAGAGGGTTGGTTTTTCCGGCCTTGGTAGCCACGTAATTCACTCGGCGGATAAAAAGTTTTTCTAGGAGCTTGCCAAATACCGAGATTAGCCCAATTGGTCTGAACGAGTTCAGTGATGTAGAGTCTGCTTTTCCCGGTTTGGGGATGATTTTAATATATGCCTCCTTCCATCGCTTGGGGAAGTGCCGGAGTGTAAGGCATCGATTGAGTATACCAACGAATAGATCTGGATACGATTTGGCAACTTGTTTACAAATGTCAGCCGTAAGATGATCAAGTCCCGGGGCCTTTTTTGGGTTAATATGTTCTAAACACTCCAGCACCTCACCTGCAGTGAATGGTGGATCATCCTGGGTGTGCGGAACTTGCGTCTGTTGTGAGCGTAAATTCTTGTGGTAAGGCAGATCATCGTCCTGGGTATCTGCTGGAAAGAAGTGGTCAAGAAGTGCTTCTGCGGTTTCGGTGGCATTAGTGGTGTATTTATCTCCTACTTTAACAGTAGCAGGAGGGCGTCTTGGAGCTGATTCTTTGAGTAGGCGATTTGTAAGCGACCAGACATTCTCTTTCGTCTGCAACTGGCAGAAATCCCGGAAATGTCTTGTGGATTCAGTTCGCATTTCTGCAGCATATTCTTCTTTGGCCTTCTTCTGCTCTTCCAATAGTTGATCAAGTGGAAGTCTCTGTCTCTTAGCAGCGTGAATCTTGTGGTGCAGCGTGATGACTTGTGTTTTAAGAATGTCTAGCTTTTCCGACCACCAGGGCGCTTTAGGTTTGGTAGCACTCTTCCTAGTTGGCATAGAGGCGCTGCATGCTTCCTGAATGGCGCTCGTGAGGTCGTCAATTAGTGCTTCCAATTCTGAGACACTAGAGCTTCCGACATCAGTCTCTAATATTTTGCTCGATCGCATTATGTCATCTAATTTCTCTTTAAATAGTGCCCAGTTGGCTTTTTCTGTCTTGTACAAAAAGGTTGATGTTCTCGGTGGTATTTGAGGGGTGGAAAGTGCGTTGTTAATGGAGAACTCGATGGCATGGTGTTGTGATGAGGAGCATGCCGCTAAATTTACTTTCCAATTAGCGATGCTGTAATAGACTGAATTTGAGGCAATAGTTAAGTCAATAATTGAGCTTCGTCTTTGTCCGTGAGTCGTAGTCTCAAATGTCGGGGTAGTGCCTTCATTACATACATTAAGGTCGCTAGCGAGTATAAATTCCATGATCTCGTCACCTCTTGCATTAGAGGTTGCGCTGCCCCAAAGTGGGTTCCAACCATTTAGATCCCCTCCAATGATTAGACACTGATTGTTGGTTTGCCTTGCTAAATATTCCAACTTGTCAAATGTGTTATCTGGATCTTCTCTTGGTTCAACATAGGCCGATGCGATGGTGATAGGACGATTATTATGGTTAATCGTAATAACACTAAGATTAGCGGACGAGTATTGTGTTTCGCCAATTACATTTCCCAGTTGTGGCTTGGTAATAATGCAAGCTTTAACCCTATTGCCTTTTCCAAATTGATGTATTTCAAGACCTTGTATGTTTTTCATTTCTAATTGGTTACCCACGTAAGGCTCCTGGATAAGTCCTATCATATAAGGTCCCTGCAAGAAAGAAAGAATAAATTCGTGTGAACTGTCTCGCGATCTGTCTATGTTGCACTGTAATATCTGAAGTTTATGGTTGAAGAGGATAACAACCGTAGTCCACTTTAGTATTTATTCTTTCTTTCATTGCACGTAACCTAGGACACTTCTCAGATGATGCAGAGTGTTGGGTATCAGTATTAGCTTTAAATTTGTTGTTGTGTTGTGTACAATTGTAGCACTTGGGCTTGCCGTTTGCTTTATCCGGGCAGTTTTCATAGGTATGTTTAGTCGAAGCGCAGTGAGAGCACGGTGATTCCTCTGTTCTGCAATGATTTTTAGTGTGGCCGAATTGAAGGCATTTGTGGCATTGCAAAAACGGGGAAAATTCAGCCACTCTGACTCGCTGCCATTCGATGCACACCCTTTCAATGGAGATGAGTTTGCGGTACATCTCCGGACTGACACAAAACACTGCGTTGTAGAGCTCAGGGTTGCGGTTGTTACGCTTAAAACGGAGGGTCATTTCTTCTTCCTTGTGAGATGATAGTGAGGGGTTTTGCCGTAAGATGTTGTCGACTATTTCCTCGGCGGGGGTGTCATTCATGATACCTTTTAAAATAACCATCGGTTTAAGACGCTTCGCCGGTTCTGCGTCAACAAATTCAGATTGCCGCATTTTGTCAAGTATCTGATTCGCCTGCTCATTATTATCAAATTCAATCCTCATTTTGTTATTTGAAATAGTTTGAACTCTGGATGGAGCAAATGACAATTCTCTGAAGTTGACGCTCTTTTTGAGAACATTAACTGCATCTTGCCGGCTCTTGATTTCAACCTTGGGTGTCACTATAATTGCTGGTTTACTATTAGGGACAGTTTTAGGTGCAGCAGAAGAGTTGCTTTTCTGAGCGGTAATGTTGGCATAAGAAGGGATACTAGTAGGTGCGCTTATTGCCGTATTTTCCCTTATTGCCTCTCTGACCGTTTCCTTAATGTTTGATAGCTCATTGGAGAGTGATTCATGAACCATTCTAGCTACATCCTGTTGCAAACTGCTTCTGTCCTCCGTGTTGGTCCGGTTTCGTTCCTGGGTCTTGATCACTTTCGCAATTTCATTGCACTCCCTATTAAAGGCATCAATTGTTTCTGAAGCGATCTTCCCTATCTGCTCACTGTATTTGGACGCTCGCTCTCTATTCTCCTTTGTAACAGATGTCCTGTTTGCTCCTACCTGCAAAGATTCCTTGATTTTCTCTGTTAAGTCAATGATGTTATTTTTCATTGCAATAACGCGCGCATTATTGCGATTAATGCGCCTGGAGAGAGCGTCTAAATCTGGGTCCAAATCTTGTGATGTTTCGGCTGTTATTGGGTCGTCACATGATTTCTCGGTGGTACTTTCTTGTGAGCTGGGCTCTAAAGTTGGTTCGAGCAGCGAGAATTGATTTTCGTGGATCAACTCGTCCGCAATTCGCTGGTTTGTTAATTTCGCTGACGCTTTCTTTGGGGGGGTCCTTGGAGTACTCATTTTATGATTGTTGTTGTAGTAGCTCCATAAAAATACAAATTTTTCAAAAGAATATTATTTTAAAAGAAAATTATTCAAATAGAGTTGATACTTTGCCCGCCACAGACGCGTTTAATACTCAATATTTAACGCCGCGCTGAGCTTAAAAGCAAACTAAAAACTAAATGGGGATAGCCCAAAAAAACCAGTAAACTTTTTACTAAAAACAAAATTTTATATACACTTTCCGCCTGTTGCCTCACACCACCTAACAGAAGTTCTTAGGCAATGGGCCTCAAGTTTAGTGTGCAATCGCGTAGGCGCAGAGGTAAGCAACACTTATGAAAAAGAATGGCGTCAAAACAGCCTATATTTACTAAAATAGAAATTTTACAACAAATACACTTTATATAATACAGAAAAATTTTGAAAAGTTACACGATCACCCAGATCTTTGGAACTAAGTATGATATTTAAAAGATTGAATTTGAAACAGGTGAAATACGCTAAAAAGCGTGTTTTAAGGGGTAAACTGTGTTCCTACCTTTTAAGCTGTATGAGATATTAAGAAACTTGATGAAATTTAATGAAAGTTAGGTTAAGGTTAGGTTAGAAGTTAGATTAGGTCGTATATTCTAAACTATTGCAGCTATTCGTGTGTTTGAAAAAGGGCTGGATACAACTAAATAAAGACAATAATACACAGTTAAAATTTTAGTGTTAAAAGCTAAATTAAATTTTTAGCAAACAAAATAATTTTATAAATATTTGAAATTTAAATGTTAAATAATTTATCCAAAAGACACGCTACAGACGCGTTTGTAGACTCCAAACAAGCGCCGCGCAGTAATCGAGTTGGATTATAATGAAAATTTACAGTGACACAAGTATCATAAAAGAAAAATCAGAAAAAGTGGTCGAAGTTAGGTTAGGAAAAAATTTAGGTTAGGTTAAGACGTATTTTCTAAACTATTATAGATATTCACAAGATTAAAAATTTACTGAATGTAACTTAGCAAAGTTTATAAAAAACAGAAAGAAATATAAAGCTAAATGCAATAATAAATTTGTTACGAATAAAATGAATTTTTAGAAATTAGAAATTTAGAAATTAAATAAAATATCCAAAAGACTCGCTACAGACGCGCTTGTAGACTCAAAACAAGCGCCGCGCAGAGTTCTAATTGGATTGTTATGAAAATTAACCGTAACAGAATTATAACAAAAGATAAATCAGAAAATGTGGTCCAAGTTAGGTTAGTTAAAATTTAGAACTTTGGATCATTGGCCAAAACTCCAATTTAAAAGCTAGAGCTATATCTAAATACCAATAAGATAGATATAATCTAGAAGTATGTTTTATTAAAATCAGAATTCAAAAAGAATCAGAGAATAAAAAGATATGACAATTCCTAAAATTGATTTTTAAGGAGAAAATTTAATGAAAATTTGGAAATTTTAATTTTAAATTCTGAAGAAACTATACAAATAGGCGCAAATGTTTGTACTACAAAAAGACGTAAAACAACATGAAGATTTTAATAAAATTTTAAAAATGAAAATCCGTTGAAATCGAAAGAAATTATAAGCAGATTTGAGGCAAAAATTAAGATTTTTTGTGAAAAATTTCTAAAAATTAGAATTACTAAGTGAAATTTAAAGATAGATACATTAAAGATGTATTGAAAGAAGCCTTAGGGGCTGTTTAATTTAAATCACGAGACAGAATTGCAAAAAGTTAAAAGTTGAATTTATTAGAAATTTTTTAAATATTTTGATAGTGAAAAAGTTTACCTAAGGTCTGGATTTTGACCTGTCTCAGTACAAAAGACATCAACGCGTGAAGTCGAAAAATGACTTTTGTACTGAAATGTATAGAGAAATATAAAACAATTAATTACGGAAAAACTACAATAGATAAACCCGTCGGGAAAAAACTCAAGGGATGGGAAAAATTTGAAAGATATTGGGAAATTTTTCAGCAAGCGTATGAGCACTCTCGGTTAGGTTAGGTTAGGTTAGGTTAGGTTGGTTAGGTTAGGTTAGGTTAGGTTAGGTTGGGGTGCCATGTCAGACAACCTCCTCGCGGTGCACCCTGGGCGTCACCGTTTTTGATACGGTGACGGCTAATGGTCTGGCAGTCGGAGATGGCGCCGGTTCTGTCCTGGCGTCATCCGCTCGTAACCCCGTACGTGGTGCGGGAGCGAGGGCCGCCATCCCAACGGATGGGGGCTGCGAGGAAGAAAACCTCTCTAAAAAAATTACGGACGGGGACCTCACGGTCCTGTCCGCTTCGGCGGATAGTGTGGGCTCCGAGTCGGCGTCCCAGACGTATTCTGGGTAGCGGCGACTCGGTTCGGGCTCGGCCGGCGTCCTGGGGATTCTGGGTAGCGGCGGTGCGAGCGTCGGCGGCGGGTTCGCCAGGTCACGGTAAAACGTGATCGGCGGACGGGCATTCGTTGCCAACCGTCGGCAAAACCGGTGACCTAGTCACGTCTTAGGGCCGGTGGGGCTGCCCTTAATTGGGTGTCCCCGCGAGGAGAAAACCTCCATAAAAAACCCCAACCCCAAGCTTTTTGTCGAGTCCATGGCGAGGGGGTGAATGGCTAGAGGGAGTCTAGTTGCTACACGGCAACGGAGCAGGGAATAAGCCGACCCCTGCTTCGAAAACCCCGGCCTGCCCGGGTATGGACCTCTGCCCGGGTGGTTAAACCGTGTTCTTTTATACTCGTGGGACTTAATATGGAAAATAATAATTTAAAAACTAAAACCGTTTTAGATGATGGTGGGCCTAGCTCAGGCGGAAGCGAGCAAGGAGGAGCAAGCCTTGTAGGAGAAGGTGTGCAACCAATTGTTGTTTTGGAGCGTCTGGAGCCAGTCTCTGACGTTTCTGTTGTGGAGGACGGAGCTCAACGTCCTAAAACAAGAGCACGAACCCGAAGCGTCTCCGCTCGGCGTACTATTGTGGAGGATACGGGCGACTCAAGAAGCACGGTAACATCTCGCAGCAGATCACGGTGTGAACGTGACCGATCGCCGTTCATAAACACTCCGGTAAACTTGTCGGATAACTTTACTCGGGATCCGAGTTTAGAGGTCTTCCCTGATGAAGAACATATGGAGGACGAGCACTATTCAGATGCTGTAACGGAGGCCAGCAACAATAGTCGAAAACGACCTATCGAAGAGCTGAGCACGGATACTGACAGCGAAGTGACAGGAACGACCCCTAAAACTCAAAAGAGCCAAAGAGGTCGCGGTCGACCACCTACTACTGGGAAATATATTGGTGTAGGAAAGGCGAGAGAAGATTATCGCCAACAGCAGCAAGCCGAGGCTGATGCAGAGTCCGCGGCGAGTTCTGGTAGAACTGTTAGGGGTGATCCCTCATCCAGAAGACCCCGAACCACTTTAACGTCGTTTGATGACTTTGCTCATACCCTTACTACGGATGCTCTGAAGGAAAAAGGGATCAAAGAGGTCGAGGTCGTCCTAGGGAATATCAAAAAGTCTGGGCACCTCAAGGGTACCGTCCAAAAGGCGATGGTGGATGCAATGGCGTCTATTCGTGACATCATTGAAACGTTTTCAACGCGGACGTTAACGGAAGAGACGCGTCGACTGCAAGCGGACAACGCCCGTCTTCGTCAAGAGATGGAGCATATCAGAGCAGAAATGAAGGCCTTGCGAACTGCCTACTCGGAGAGAAAACAATTGCCGCGATCGCAATCACCGTTGCACGAAGCACCTCTGCCTCAAGATCCGAGCTCGATGGAAGAACTAATTCGAGCGGTTATGATCCAAGTGGGTACGATGGTTAATACTCGACTAGCGAGCTTTGAGGAACGCCTTCCACCTCCCAAGATTATGCGCCCACCTCTAGGAAAACGGGCTGCTGCAGAGCCACAAGCACCTCCTCCTATTGAGCAGCGTGCACCTAAGCCAGCAAGAAAGGCAGCCGCCCAGCCACTCACCCAGGAGGCCGGCCCCAGTACGTCAGCGCCTGCTGCCCCAGTGTCAGCACCGGCGCCAGCTGAAGAGAATTGGCAGACGGCGAAGAACAAGAAGAAGGAAAGGAAAATAAAAAAGAAAGCAGATGCCGCTGCAGCTAAACAAGCGTTGCCACAACAGCGAGCACAACCCAACTCTGCTCCAGCTCCTCCTGCGACCAAATTGAAGAAACCTAAAAAGCCGAAGAAGCCGAACCTTTCTACTCCGAAATCTTCAGCAGTGGTTTTATCAATCCAAAAAGAGGCAATGGAAAAAGGTATGACGTACGCGACAGCTCTCGCAAAAGCTAGGGAGGTTGTGAAACTGGCTGATCTCGGTATTGATGGAGTCCGGTGCCGACAATCAGCCACTGGGGCAAGAATTTTTACTATTCCGGGTGCAACTAGCGCCCCTAAAGCCGATCTTCTAGCAGAAAAGCTTAAGGAATTATTCGCAGAGTCAGTGAAGGTTGCCAGACCTGTCAAATGTGCCGACCTGCGTATCACGGGACTAGATGACTCAGTGGGTAAGCAAGATGTCATCGAAGCTGTTGCGTCAAGAGGTGGCTGCTCTGCTGAAAGCGTCAAGGCTGCCGAAATTCGCTTTGGTCCTGCGGGTTCTGGCACGACAGTTGTATCGTGTCCAGTTGCAGCCGCCAAGTCGTTAGTTGAAGCTGGCAGACTCCTTGTTGGGTGGAGTTCTGCTCAAATCAAAGTCCTGAACAGCCGTCCGATGCGATGTTTCCAGTGCTATGCACTGGGTCACACTAGGCAACGCTGTCCTTCAAAAGTTGACCGAAGCAAAATATGCTTCAGATGTGGTAAGGAAGGCCATCAAATGGCAAACTGCTCTGTGACACCCCATTGCGCGGTATGCTCCGATGCCAATGGCCCCGCAAATCATATAATGGGTAGCAGAAACTGTGTTCCACCTACCACCAGCAAAGAAAAGGCAGCCCCTAAGACCCAGGCGCCAAACCCAGAGACGGAGCTCAGTCAAGAGCGCGAGGAACTTAATATGGAACCTTAATGGATCAATACAACCACATCCAATTCCTCCAGGGTAACATTAACCACTGTGCAGGCTCGCAAGACTTGATCATGCAGGAGCAAGCACAGTGGTCCATAGATATAGTAGTAATCTCGGAACCATATTTTGTTCCTCCGCGTCCCAACTGGGTAGTAGATCCGGCAAACTCTGTCGCTATTATGAAACGCGCAAACGCTCATTCTCCTCCCTTTGTAGTAAAGGATAAGGGACCTGGATATGTCGCGGTCACATTCGGAGAAATTGCAATTGTAGGGGTATATTTCTCTCCTAATAGAAGCCTAGCTGACCTAGAAGGTTTCCTTGACAGGCTTAGCATCGTAGTGAGAAGATTGGCTCCTGTTAAAACCATGGTGATGGGTGATCTGAACGGGAAATCTACGGCGTGGGGTAGTCCAGCTTCGGATGTCAAAGGTGACGCGATATTAGAATGGACAATCGTATCTGGTCTGATAGTCCTTAATAGGGGCACAGCATACACCTGCGTAAGGCAAAACGGAGGGTCTAGAGTAGACGTTACATTTGCTACTCCTGCCATCGCCGCGCGAGTGTGTGACTGGCGAGTCATCGAAGATGTTGAAACGCTATCGGACCACCAATATATCAGGTTCAGCATCGCACCTTCAGCTCAAGCAATTGCCGTGTCTCGTCCACAGCAAGCCGCCCATTTTCAACGATGGGCCGTGACGCGATTTAACCGCGAACTGGCAGAAGAGGCGGCCATTGTTGAATGTTGGTGCCTTGATGCAATTGTCTGTCGGGGAGTAGAAGAAATGGCAAACCAACTTAGAGCGTCCCTTACTAACATCTGTGACGCATCTATGCCACGCGTCAGGAATCAGCCTCCAAGAAAGCAAGTCTACTGGTGGACGCAAGAAATCTCCGATCTCCGTAGGTCCTGTTTTAGACGTCGCCGTACATATCAACGTTGTCGTAGAAGGCGCCACACTGAGGAGGAAGCACAATCGCTCTACAATATCTATTTGGCGGCCAAGAAGCGACTACAGATAGCCATAAGTAAGAGCAAGGCGCTGGCTAGGGAAGAATTCCTGGAGAGTCTAAACAATGACCCCTGGGGCCGCCCATACCGCTCAGTGCGTGCTAAATTGGGCCAGGCAATATCCACGGAATCATTCGATCCGCAACTTCTCAGAGAAGTAGTAACAAGGTTGTTCCCAATACGGACGGGGCACACGCCTCCTCTCATGGTCACGGCGGACATGGACCGTGAAATCCACACCGTCGTTCCTCTAATATCGCAGGATGAGTTAGACAGCGCTGTCGAACGTCTTCGTCACGGAAAGAAGGCTCCGGGCCCGGACGGGATTCCCGGCCGTGTCCTGGCACTGGCTCTCAAACATCTAGGAGATCTACTTAGAGAGCTTTTTGATGAATGTTTGGTGACGGGTCGATTCCCAAAAAATTGGAAAGACGGTCGTCTGTGTCTGCTGCAGAAGCCAGGGAAGCCCGCTGACTCACCCTCTGCTTTACGGCCAATTATCCTCTTGGATGAAATGGGCAAATTACTGGAGCGCATAATTGCTGCGCGCATTAACGAACATCTAAGGACAACAGGACCAGACCTGTCAGAAAAACAGTTTGGTTTTCGTGCAGGGCGTTCAACCATCGATGCTCTAATGGAACTTAAGGAGTTAACAACACAAGCCATGTCTCGAGGGGAGAAGGTAATAGCAATTTCTCTAGACATATCTAACGCGTTTAACACCCTCCCCTTCGAGTGCATTGAGGAAGCTCTCCGATATCACGGAGTGCCCTTATACCTGAGAAAGATAGTAGGAAATTACCTCAAAGAAAGGGACGTTCTCTACATTGATCGCGATGGACGGTTGTGCAAATGGCGCATGACTTGTGGTGTTCCGCAGGGGTCGGTGCTCGGCCCACTCCTGTGGAACTTAGGATTCGATTGGATCCTGCGTGGGGAACTTTTGGCTCGAACTAACGTTATGTGCTACGCTGACGATACGCTCGTCATCGCCCGAGGCAACAGTTTTGCAGAAGCTATGCGACTAGGCTCGGTTAGTGCCTCATTAGTAGTTGGCCGAATCGAGCTTCTCGGTCTTAAGGTAGCAATAGATAAAACAGACGCTATCTTCTTCTACGGACGTGGTAGCAGACCGCCTGCCGGGGCGCAAGTTCGGATAGACGGCAAAAATATTTCTGTCAAGGGCCATATGAAATATCTAGGCCTAATAATAGATAGTCGCTGGAAGTTCGAAGAACATTTTCGACAGCTTTCACCTAAACTTGTGGGTACGGCTTCTGCGCTCGCTCGGCTCTTGCCAAACATTGGCGGGCCTGATACCAGTTGCAGGCGACTATACGCAGGTGTCCTAAAAAGCATGGCGCTATATGGTGCGCCTGTGTGGGTGGATGCGCTAACGGCCAAAAATAAGCCGTTGTTGCGTAGACCGCAGAAGATCATTGCGGCACGCGCCATCAGAGGATACCGTACTATGTCGAGAGCGGCCGCCTGCGCTATGGCGGGCACGGCCCCTTGGGAATTCGAGGCGAGAGTGCTTTCTGAGACGTACAAGTACAGGGTGGAGGCGAGATCAAGGGATTTAAGACCAGCTCCTGAAGAGATACGCCGAGTCCGGCTACGGGCGCAGGAAGAAGTGCTAGAACTCTGGGTCGAGAGCATGAATTCGGAAGAGTATGGCCGGCGTGTGCTGGATGCGCTGGGCCCAGTAATGGATAGATGGCTGGAGCGTCGGCATGGGTCGCTCACCTTCCGCCTGGTGCAGATAATATCCGGTCACGGCTGTTTCGGGGATTATCTGCACAGGATTACTGGAAGGGAGGTGAGCTCCGCCTGTCATGATTGTGGGGCGCCAGTAGACTCGGCACAGCACACACTCGCTGAGTGTGTGGCTTGGAGGGAACAGCGCCGCGAATTGATGGCCGTGGTGGGGAGGGACCTCTCTCTGTCTAGCGTAGTAAATGCTATGCTGGACGGCGACAGGGCATGGGAGGCCATGGTCTCCTTTTGCGAGCAAGTAATGTCGCAAAAGGAGATCGCAGAGCGGGTTCGCGAGGATGACCCTCAAGCGGACCCGCGCCGACGCAGGCGGCTAGGTAGGAGGAGGAGGCAATACGCACACCTACTCCCTCCTTAACTTGGCCAGCGGGTGGTAGGTGGGGTGACCTGCCACCTGCATTGCACGGCCTCGTTTGTCTGAGGAGATGCCCATGTGCGCCCGGGCATCTCCTACAATAAAGGAAAGATGGTACGTTGAAGAGGTCCGTTCTGATCGGACCGGCCGCCGCAGCAGTGTGGTTAGTTATACTTTCAAGGACCCATGCTGCTGTGGAACGGTTGTGGTGCACCGGGGGGTTTTTAGTGGGTATGCCCAAAAATCCTAGGGTGAGCCCCACATAACCCCGCTGCCCACCCCGCGGCGGGGTATGCGTAACGGCATTTTCCCCCCGTTAGGTTAGGTTAGGTTAGGTTAGGTTAGGTTAGGTTAGGTTAGGTTAGGTTAGGTTAGGTTAGGTTAGGTTAGGTTTTTTTTTTTTTTTTTTTTTTTCAACTATTGGTTAAAGGATAAGGGGTCCCAAAGTGGGATGACTAAAAGGAGAGGCCTGTGATATAGGGATTATCGGATGCAAAAATTGGACAAATTGGTGCGGCACCATCGGGCTCATCCCATGGTGAGGCTTGTTGCCCTCCGATGCCGCGCCGGGGCAAGGAAAAGAGGTAGAGAGAAAGAGAAGGATAGAAGGATACAAAAAGTAAGAGGATAGAGGAAAGAAAGGAAGAGTTGGGATAGATGGAGTAGAAATAAAACTCATTTTGACGAAAAGTAGGTTGCTGCTGGGATCCGCCGTCCCCTAATCCATGCGCGTTGGGCCCGTAGTGGGCCGGTTCCCTCCCCAGGGGTGGCAACGTCGTGGTGCCCCCCTTTACAAACGAAGCCCCAGTAAAAGAGAGTGACAAGTGCCGCCAGGGCAATGTAGATATAGCAGGGCGGAGAGTGCCAAATGGGCACATGTGGATTGCCCTCGGCGGCATGCCTAACCCGAGAGGCGGGGTGTTAGGCATGACAATGGGCGGGGGGTCCCAGCAACAACCTTAATCTGTGGAGACAAACATAGTAATACAATATAAAATACAGTACAATATTTTGATAGAACACAATATAATACAAAGTAAACTGAGCAGTAAAAATTAAACCTTGGGTGAGGGGGTGGTAGTATGTGGTGTTCTTTTCCATACTATGCTATAAATATATATATATATATTTTTTTTTTTTTTTTTTTTTTTTTTTTTTTTTTTTTTTTTTTTTTTTTTTTAAATTTGGAGTTCTTTTTCTTCACCACCCTCACCCATACAAATAGACTAAATTATGTGCAACAAATATAATAGGATCATTGGCCGTCACCCGCGACCACCCGCGACCACCCGCGGCCACCTGCGACCAGGTGCGACCACCCGCGACCGCGACCACCCGCGACCACCTGCGACCAGGTGCGACCACCCGCGACCGCGACCACCCGCGACCACCCGCGACCACCTGCGACCAGGCGCGACCCGCGACCACCCGCGACCACCCGCGACCACCCGCGACCACCCGCGACCACCCGCGACCACCCGCGACCACCCGCGACCACCCGCGACCAGGCGCGACCCGCGACCACCTGCGACCAGGTGCGACCAGGTGCGACCTGCGACCACCCGCGACCACCCGCGACCAGGCGCGACCCGCGACCACCCGCGACCGGCACACTTATATTTTCGGAAGATGGTGCCCGCGGTCAGCCGCGACCCGCGACCGGCCTCTGCAGGTAGGGTCACGCAAGGGTCATAAGGGTCAGAGGGTGAGGGCCAATGACCGTCTATTAAAACATGAATAAAACATACATGTGGACAAAAGTTAAAACATAAGAGAAGTGATTCGAATTTTTAAAATAATATACATGTTATTGGAAGCCGTAGTCAATCCGACTGTGGATGCGGTTCTTCATCATAATAAGTCGTGGACACGAGGGGGAGTTTGCACGATGCTTGTAGTCACCAGCTTCATAATAGTGGCAGTTTCGACATTGGGTTTTAGTTGGGTCGTCTTTTACTGGGCAGTCTTCTAAAAGGTGCTCGTCTGCGCAATGAGCGCAAGTAAAGAGGGTACATGTTTTTCGCGTATGTCCGTAGCTCTGGCACTGGAAACACTGAATAAATGGTGAGAATTCATCTGCGTGTACACGTGTGTATTCGATGTTGATTTTCTTAATGTGGAGTATTTCGTGGAAGACGTGTGGGGAAACAATGAAGGCCATGTTGTACAATCTTGGGTTCCGGTTTTTGCGCACGAGTTTGGGACGAATGTCTTCTTCACTTGTGATCTTATCGGCGATGGATGGGTTTTGCTTGCAAATGAGGTTAACGACTTCCTCGCTTGGAATGTGTTGGGGTATGCCTTTAAGGATTACCATGGGTTTAAGTTGTCTTGCTTTCTCGACCATCTTGATTCTCTTGGTTTTGTCGAGTTGCCCTCTCATGCTTTCCAGAATTCTGTCTCGTTGGTCCGTTTGGTCAAATCCAACTCGAATTTTTCCCTCGGAGAGAGGTATTACCTGGGTGGGTGAAAAACCCAGACGATCTAATTGTGCCAAGTTCCTCAATTCACTGAGAGACTCTTTCACGATTTCGGGAATCTTCTCCTTCTCGATCCATGGCTCATAACCTTCGATCGTTAGGATCAGGGATGGCTTGATGGTAGTTTGATTCAGTCTAGTGTTATCTGGTTGTGTGGATTCTGTTTGTTGCAGTGGAGCTCGTCGGCCCAGAGCAGCTGAGTAGGTGATGTTTTGCAGGTTGTTGGCGTTGAGTTTTCGTTGTTGAGTTGAGGATTCTGGTTGCGTCGGTGAATGAAGTGTAGGTAGCTGTGCTGCAACTAGTTGGGCGCTGGCAGTGGGGATATTGGTAGTTGCTGTTTCGATGGTTTCCTGTATGTATGTTCTGAGGTTGGTGATTTCAGTACGGATTTCTTCGCGGATTTCCTCGCAGATGTTTTCTTTAGCAGAAAGGATGCTATCACAGATGGTTTCTTTGACTGACTGCGCATCCTTAGAGTTGATGTTTAGGGTGTCGGCAGTATTGGAGTGAGCGTGTTGCGGGTCATGTTGTATAGTGTGTGATTCTTCCAGGAACGCGTTGATCATATCACGGAGTGTGGTGCAGTTATCTGTGATGCCTTTTTTGCCGCCTCGAGTGAGGGAAGGTTTTGATTTAAGGATGGCTTCTATATCAGTGGTGTGCGTGTCAATCAAAGTCTTAATTCTGGAGATCAGTTTGGTTGTCGGGTTGAGTGTCTCGACCAAGGGGGAGTTCGGCACTGATGCCGAGCTAGAATCGTTGTCTACCATGTCGTTGTTTTACACAGATTTCACCGTTATTTTAGTCAATGTTTAAGTTGCTTAAATGTGTGCAAATGTCAATAGACTTACTGTAGTGGGGGGTGCATCCAATTCAGCACACGCACAAACACCAGCACTATCACTTTGCACACGGGAGTAGTTGTCACTTCACACAAGTTTAACACATATAGTTCAAAGTGGCTTCTCAAGAGTTAGTGAAGCACATCTTGGGCCAGTGGTTTCATCAGAGAGCAGTCCACTCAGACCTCAGTCATTGAGAGCAGCAAAGGCGGCGCCCACTCGGCGGCGTCGGTGTCAATCCAGGAGCAGCCCGTCAGCGGATGCTGTGGCCCAAGGAAGGCGGTGCTCGCCCAGCAACGGCGGCGCCCGCCCGGCAAAGGCGGCGCCCGCCCAGATGCCACCCGCGACCACCTGCGACCACCTGCGACCACCCGCGACCTGCGACCAGGTGCGACCACCCGCGACCAGGTGCGACCACCCGCGACCAGGTGCGACCACCCGCGACCAGGTGCGACCACCCGCGACCACCCGCGACCAGTGACCTGGTGCGACCACCCGCGACCACCCGCGACCACCCGCGACCAAGCACCTCGACTGGTGCGACCACCTGCGACCACCTGCGACCACCTGCGACCGGTCACGTCTGCTCTCTACGGAGGTCGGGAGCAGACTGGTTGGTTAGGTTAGGTTAGGTTAGGTTAGGTTAGGTTAGGTTAGGTTAGGTTAGGTTAGGTTAGGTTAGGTTAGGTTAGGTTAGGTTTTTTTTTTTTTTTTTTATAAATCTTATTTGATTCTCAGTTTGTGTTAATTTCAAAAATGTAGTTTGTTACACTAAAATATTGGAGAAAGCTATTGGATACTTTTCTCCTATTTGATTCGCAAAGAGCTTTTTGTTTATATATAATTTTATATTCTATATATGTATATTATTGAGTATATAATGATAAATTTAATATGAATTGATTCGCGATGTGTTTATTATGAATTGGTTCACGTTTGGTTGAAAGTTTTGAGACTATTTATGATAGTTTTCACAAAGTTCAGAAAGGATTTAGTTGTGGTTTCTTTGTTAGTAATTTCTAGAACGCTGAAGGGGTCGATTTTAAAGTTGTGGCAGGTCATTGTATGTAGGTGACGAGCACTACCATATTTAGGACATTCTTGGAGTAGATGGTCTAAGTTCTGGATGCTTTGGTTATCGCAAGGACATAAATCGTCTTCAGTAATTTTGAATCTTTTAAGGTAGGCCTTGTGATAACCGTGTCCGGTTAATATTTGTGTCAAGCTAAATGATACACCAGTTGCAGCCAGCACATTGCGGCAGTCGTCAATGGTAGGCAGCCACTTGCGTGTTGTTTCTCCCTGGGTTGCTGCTGTGTATCTCTGCTGCCATGTTTCTCGTGATATCCTGCGAAGCCGTGTTTTGGCGAAAGAGTCAGCAAAGCAGTCATATTCTAGGCCGCGCTTGGCTCCGGCGGCCTGTCCAGCCGCTGCGTCTGCCGCCTCGTTGCCAATTATGCCTACATGGCTTCGTACCCATGTTAAGCGAATTTGTCCAGGGTGTCTTCGTAATATTTTGTGTATCTCCGCGACAAGCGGGTGAGTGTTACTCCGGTCTTGTAACGCCTGTAGTGATGACATCGAGTCAGAGAAGATGACAGCATCTTGGAACTTCTTTTTCTCAATGTATTCACAAGCTCTTGAAATAGCCAGTAGTTCGGCTTGAAAGACACTGCATGAGTTATGTAGCTTATACTTTCTTGTTGTAGGGTTCCCATTTCCTGGAGGGAAGTGAACGAATGCTGCACCAACGGTATCATTTTCCTTTTTACTGCCATCTGTATACAGGGAGTGAGACACCCCGTGGTGTATTCTATCCACCTCCTCCTGGTTTGTGGCTGTGAGATACGGTGGTGATATTCTCTCACTTGGGTGAGGTAGTGCGCTAGGTGGTACTCTTCTCTCCAGTGTGACATCCTCCGGTAATTCAGCAAAGGTCCCAGTGAGCTTGATCCTTTCCAGCTCGTGAACCTCCAGTATCCTAAGATCTAGAGGAGTAAATTGGGCCAATGCTATCGCCGCCGTAGTAGATATCGTGCGGAAGCCACGTATCGCTTTAATAGCGAAAACTCTTTGAATGCTTTCCAGTTTTTTGCGGATGTATTGTTTCGTGACCACTGAGCCCCAGATGCCAGCGGCGTAAGTAATTATGGGTTCGATAACCTGCCTGTAAATAATGCTGATATTTTCTGGGTGGGCACCCCAAGTGGGTCTCGTGAACACACTGAGACGCTGAAAGATTCTCGTAGCCTTCGCAACAACGTATTTGACGTGTGAGTCGAATCGTAGGTTTTTATCCACAATCACACCTAGGAGTTTGATCTCATTGGAGAAAGCCAGAGTTCGGCCGGCCATGGTGATCTTGGCCTTATCTGCTTGTGGGCTAAACGCAATTAATTGCGTTTTCTCCGGGCCGAAATGAAGTTTTGCGCTTATTCCCCATTTAGTTATGCATTCCAGAGCAGTGTTGACGATTTCTTCGAGTAGCGTAATGGTTTTAGCCGAGGCGATGAGGAGAACATCGTCGGCAAACGCTTGCAGATGACAACCTTCAGGAAGGGGAGTCTCGAAGAGATCGTCAAGAACGATGTTCCACATAATGGGACCGCATGCTGATCCTTGTATGCAGCCTTTGGACATTTCCCGCTCAACTCTAGTGTTGGCGTGATCGAGTATGATCTTGCGGTCTCGTACGTAGCTCTGTATGAGCCCATAGATGTTTTTTGGGCACTGCTTTTTGCGAAGTTGGTTAAACATTATGGGCCACCAGGCGTTATTGAAAGCCGACTTTATGTCCAATGAGACGGCAACAGTTTCTAGTTTTTTAACTTTGTTAGAGCGAATGGTCTCGATAGCTTTATGTAGTGCGTCCACGGTGCTACGCTGCTCTGTAAACCCGAACTGGTTAGGATTAGACTTCCCAGCCTTGGCAGCCGCATAGTTCACTCGTCTGATAAAGAGTTTCTCCAGCAGCTTACCAAAGACCGAGATAAGTCCGATAGGGCGAAACGAATTTAAGGATGTTGTGTCAGCTTTCCCAGGTTTTGGAATTATTTTGACATAAGCTTCCTTCCATTGTTTAGGAAAGTGCTGGAGAGTTAGGCAGCGATTGAGGATGTCCGTCAAAAGGTTAGGGTAAGATTTTACTACTTGTTTGCATATATCTGCTGTGAGGGAGTCCGTTCCCGGGGCCTTTTTGGGATTCATATAGTGCAAACACTCCAGCACTTCCTCAACCGTGAAGGGGGGGTCGTCTCCAGTGTTAGGTATAACTGCCTGTTGATCTCTTAAATTTGCGTGATAGGGTGAATCGTCAGCTCGTGTATCAGCCGGGAAGAAGTGGTCAAGTAATGCCTCCGCTGTCTCTTCTCCTGTCGTGGTAAATCTGTCTCCGACTTTGAGTGTAACAGCTGGTCGTCTAGGAGTAGATTCTTTAAGGAGTCTGTTGGTGAGTGACCATACATTCTCCTTAGTTTGGAGTTGGCAGAATTCGCGAAAATTTTTGGTCGACTCAGCTCTGATTTCTGCTGCATATTCATCTTTGGTTTTCATTTGCTCTTCCAACAGCTGTTCCATAGGGAGACCTTGTCTTTTCGCTGTGTGAATTTTGTGGTGTTGAAAGATAACCTTTTGCTTCAACTCCTCTAGCTTGTCAGACCACCAGGGAGCCTTGACCTTAGTGCCAATTTTCCTAGTGGGCATGGAACTCAGACAAGCTTCGTGAATTGCCTTTGTGAGGTCGTCAATGATGTTTTCAAGTTCCGGAGCGCTTGCACAGCTGATGTCAGTTTCCAGTAATATTCCGGTGAGCATGATTTCGTCTAGTTTCTCTTTGAAGAGAGCCCAGTTAGCCTTGTCCGACTTGTACAAGAAAGTGGATGTGCTTTTTGGTGGATCTGAATCTGATATGGCATGGTCAATTTGAAATTCTATTGCGTTATGCTGGGATTTGGTACAAGCATGTAAGTTCACTTTCCAATTAGAAATTGTATAAACGATGGCGTCCGAAGCTAGAGTAAGGTCAACTATAGATGTTCGAAGTTGCTGATGAGTAACGGCTTCAAAGGTAGGTGTGGTTCCCTCATTGCATAAGTTGAGATCATTAACAGCAATAAATTCAGCAACTTCGTCCCCTCTGGAATTATTCCTGACACTACCCCAGAGTGTATTCCAACCATTAAAATCACCTCCTATTATTAAACACTGATTTCTGGTGCAGTTGGTAAGATAATCCAGCTTCTCTAAGGTGTTATTGGGATCTCCGTCTGGTTCGATATACACGGAAGCAATTGTGATAGGGCGGTTGTTGTAGCTAATTTTGACAACGCTAAGATTAGCAGAGGAGAACTCTGACTCTCCTTGGATATTTTCTATACCCGGCTTGACAACAATGCAAGCCTTGACTGTTTTGCCGTTGCTGAACTGGTAGATTTTTAATCCAGTAATACCTTTTACCTCAAGTAGATTACCCACATAGGGTTCCTGAATGAGAGCCACCTGGTATGGCCCTTGTATGAAAGAGAGAATAAATTCGTGTTGACTGTCTCGCGAGCGGTCTGTGTTACACTGTAGTATTTTGAGTTTATGGTTGAATAGAGCGGCAACCATAGTCCACTTTGTTGTTTATTCTCTCTTTCATAGCTCGAACCCTGGGGCAATTTTCGGAATTGGCTGCATGTTGTAAGTTGCCGTTGGCTTTAAATTTAAAGTTATGCTGTTGGCAGTTGTAGCATTTAGGCTTGCCATTGTTTTTATCTGGGCAACTTTCGATGTTGTGTTTATCAGACGCACAATGAGAGCATGGGTTTGTTTCCGCTTTGCAATGCGTTTTAATGTGACCAAACTGTAAGCATTTATAACATTGTACAAATGGGGAAAACTCCATGACTCTTACTCGCTGCCACTCAATGCAGACTCTCTCCAGGGCGATTATGTCACGGTACAATTCCGGTGTTACGCAGAACACAGCATTGTATAGCTGTGGGTTTCTATTATTTCGCTTGAAGCGGAGTGACATGGAGTCGCTCTTATATGTTGCCAAAGAAGGGTTTTGTCGCAGTATGTTTTCAACCATCTCTTTTTCGACAGTGTCGTTAGTGATTCCCTTTAGTATTATCATTGGCTTCAGACGCTTAGCTGGTTCGGCTGACACCAGCTCAGATCGATTCATCTTGTCCAGCATTTGAGTCGCTTGTTCGTTGTTGTCAAACTCTAGTCTCAGCTTATTATTCGAGATCGATTGAACTCTCGTTGGTGCAAAATCCAGTTCCTTGAAGCTTACGCTTTTCTTTAATGTGCTGATAGCGTCTTGGCGGGATTTTATTTCGCCTTTAGGTGTAACAATGATTGCAGGGTTGGATCTTTTGGTTTGTGGCGCATTGATGTTGTTGTTGCGCGAAGCGATGGATGCATATGATTGACTCGGGAGTGGAGCTGATGGAAGTTGTGTAGCTTGAGGTGGTAATTGTTTAACTACTGCGGATGCGATTTTTGGGATGATACTCTCCAGATTGTCCGCACTGGTGTTGCCATGTCCCGTGGTTCCTTCATTTTCCAAGATTGTGTCCCTGATGGTCTGCTTAATATTATTCATTTCAGAGGAAACAGTCTCTCTCACCAACTGGACAACCTCCTCCTTTAGGTTGCTAGAAACAGAGGCGATCATGTTGTCCCTCTCCCTTGTGTCTACCTGTGTTTCTATTCTGCGACACTCACGCGTAAAGTCATCCGCCTGGTCCGAGATAAGTTTTTCCATGTTATTGCATGCAAGGATGATATCATTTTTCTTGTCGCTTTTGAGGAATTTAGTAATATCCCTGATCTTTTGAATCTCCTGCGTGATCATGTTTTTGACATGGTTAAAGCGCGCTGTGCCTCGCTTGGCAACTTTGGATATGACAGCCAAATTGTCTGACTCAGTAATGGTGATATCCAAAGAAGATTCTAGTTCGACAAGTGGGGCAAATAAGTTTTTATCTTTAGAGATTAACTCAGGTTCACTCAGCTCAGGAGTCAAATCGAGCAACGCAAACTGATTCTCATGGGTCAGCTGATCTGTGATTTGCGAGCTAGCTACTTTTGCTGAGCCTCTCTTTTTAGGGGGTGTCCTGGGTACAGACATTGTGGCTGTATTAAAGTTTCATGCCAATACAAAATTAATTCACGGAAAAATATGAAAAACTTAACAAATTTAAAGTTTATGATAATAAAATTTATACTCAAATAGAAAGCTTAATAATCTTAACTTCAACGTTTAACTTAAAATACTAAATAATCAAAAATGAATTTATTAAAAATAAATGAAATTATTGAAAATTTTAACAAGAAAAATTAAAAATAAAAAGTTATAGATTCGCTACAGTCACGTTCTTTATCTTAAAGAAAGCGCCGCGCTGAGATCTAATAATGTAATAAAACTAATCACTTAAAACTTAAAAGCTAACAAAGTTATTCAAGTAAAACGCTTATGTACAAAATTGGTAAAACACACTTCCCTCGCCGGCCGCTTTCTCTGCGAATTTCAGCGATGCGACAAAGTAAGTATATTTTCCTAAGAGGCGCAAAGTTGTGCTATGATATGGCGTAAGAATAAAACGAATTAAATGAGAATTGACGGAGAAATAACGTTTTCTAACTTTCTGATTTTTTAGATTAATACAACAATTTTCCGGAACTTTAAAATCAAAATTACAAAAAAACTATGGACTCTACGGAAAATTTTATAGAACAAAAAAGTTGTATTTTAACAAGAGCTATTGAATGAATTTAGATTTACAAAGATCGGTTGAAACCAGACGAAAAAATCAACAGATAATTAGTGATTTTTAATGTTTTTTGGTAAAAAAATAGGAAAAACTCAAATATCTTTCGAAAAACTAAGAAAATTTAAAAGAAAATAATGTAGGAATATGCCTTAGGGGCGTCTGAATCTAAAACCGTTAACAAAATTAAGCAATGACAAATAGAACGGAAGTTATGAATTTAAGTAATAAATCTTTAGACCAAAAAGTTCACCTAAGGTCGACGGTTCCCATATAAAAGACATCAACGCGCTACGTCGATTATATAGGAACCATTTTCCAAGTATGAAAATTCGGGAAAAAATTTATTACGTGAAAAGTACTCAATAGATATGCGTCAAACAAAAAATGGAAGGTTTGGAAAAATCCTATGGAGGTGCGAAAAAATTCTCAAGGTGGTAAGTTCACTCTGTAAGTTTCAAAATGAGCTTGGTTAGGTTAGGTTAGGTTAGGTTAGGTTAGGTTAGGTTAGGTTAGGTTAGGTTAGGTTAGGTTTTTTTTTTTTTTTTTTTTTTTTTTTTTTTTTTTTTTTTTTTTTTTTTTTTTTTTTTTTTTTTTTTTTTTTTTTTTTTTTTCTTCTACTCCCCAGACATGGAGTCCAGGCCTTTATACATCTGTTTTCCTCATTCATACCAGTTCTCGCTTGACATGCTTCTCGTACTTTCATGCTACATACTTTATCTTTCTTTCATCCATCACCTTTTATTCCATAACGGGTGGGATGCCCGCCTGACTATTTTCTATTCTACTTTTTCGACTTTATTTAAAAACACGTGGGAAAATAAAGGTACACTTTTGTGGTTATCCTTATTTTACAATTTTCTTTTTCTTATTCCTATGTTCTTATCTTTATACATTTTAATTCTTACTTACATTTTAATTCTTACTTTCTATTACATATTTTCTTTTTGTTTCTTATTCCTAATATACACTTGGTAAGCTTTTTCAATACAGGTAGTATCTTATTACTTAATTGACATTACAGTATTTTCTACTTCTTAATTTCTACTACATTTTAAATACAATTTTCTCTTTTCTAAATATTCTTAGATACATTAAGTTCTTGTCTTTTATACATTTAGATCTTATTTTATACAATAGTTGTTATTGAGTTCTTAAAGTCTTACATTGTTCTTTACCTACATATATTTCACAGATGCGCTGTGAATTGTTTTCTTACTCTATTTGTCTATGCTTAATTCTAGTTCTTAACAGTTTATTTTCTTTTTGTTTCTTGTTAGCTTTTATGCTGCGAATCAACTTTTATAGCATTTTTATCTATACATATTACTATTTCTTATTCTATTGCTGTTGCACATTACACTTATATCTACTAGTTTCTTATTCTTACAATTTATCAGGGTAGTTTTATATATATATATAGTCAATATATATGACTTTCCCATTTCTTATTCCCATTTATTTATTAACTTGTTTCCTAGGTTAACTCCATATATTTTTAGTTGAAGTTAATTTTATACTGCCAATTTGTTTTAATTAAATTTTTTTATTATATTTACTATGTTTTACTATTTACCAAAAATTTTAAAATTTGTTTTTAAGAATTTATTACATTTGAAATTGAGTTTTATTTTTATTAAATTTTTATCAAAATCTGTATGTTTATCAAAACATAACTGTTTTAATTTTTGTGCTATTGTCACTTTATGTTTCTATTTTTAAACCAAGTTTAAAAATTTAAAAACATGTTGTGGTGTGTTATGGATGGTGTGTTTGTGTGTGAAGTGGAGTTTTCTTCCCTAGTTGTCTGTGGTGTAATATGCCGTTGTCTGTCTAGCCAGGTAGTCCCATTTTTGGCGGATAGGGCACTCCGCGCTGTACGCACTGTGGGCTGCGTCCTTTTTGCCAGCACGTGTACAATTGCAGCACTCCGGAGGGGATCCAGCGATCCATAAGTCACATTTGACCCGCAAATGTGGTCCTCCGCAGTGGCTGCACTTGTCCACGTCCTGTGTGCAATATCTTCGGCCATGCCCATACGCTAGACAACGAGAGCACTGTATCAGCGGAGATTGGTCCTCCACCCTGACCCTTTGTAGGTCGATGTGGAGGTAACCATTTTTAGTCATATTGTGCCATAGAAGGGGGCTTACCTGGAGAATAATATGCGCCGCATTTGGATTCTTTGTGTTCTTCCTGTATTTTATAGTCATTCTCATATCTGTTCCTTCTTTGCAATCATCTCTGATAAACGGATTTTGTGTCTCTATTGCCTGAAGTAGTTCATCGTCAGTAATGTCTCCCTGTATTACATCTTTGAGGACAACCAGTGGGTTCTTATTTGATATATGTGCTACCTTCAGTTTCACATCTTTTCCCTCTATGCGGTTGACCACCTCGTCTAGTTCTTTTTTATCCCGACAGCCAATTATTACCTTTTGATTCTTTGCCTTTCGTATTTTGTCTATCTTGTGGCCTCCTTTGGTGGCGTCCACCGCACGCCTCACCCTCTCGAGGACCTCTCCGCTGGTTTCCTCAGCGTCTTCAGAGGTCACAACGACGGAGTGAAGCGCCGGTGTCGGCCGGTGTTTAGGTGCTGCGGTGACTGAGGCGTACGTGGGTTTTTGAGCTGGGCTGGTTTGCATTGGCTGGTGTTCTGCCTGCTCCACTCTGGTTTGGACGGTTTCTACCAAGTGTTTTATCGCCTGCTGTTCCGTTCTGGCGCTTTCTATTAGATCTTCCAGCCTTTCTAGTTTATCTAGAACTGGCACTTCTGGTCTTTCACCGTCCACACCTCCCAACCGTTCTCTCACGACGTCATTGCTGATCCTGGCGTCTTCCACGTCTTTTGTAATTTCGGTCAGCTGGTCTCCAATTTCATCCATTTTGTCAATAATCTCTGTTGGTATTCCCTTAGCCGTTTCGTACACTGTGCACACATTTTTGTAGGTAACGTCCACGGTCTTATATATTTCCTCTAATTTTTCAGAGTGCTGGGTGCCGGTATAGGTGATATCACCCAGGCTACTCTCAATCTCTGCCAGTTTCGCCATTACCGCCTCCATGCCCTGGCCAGGTGTTATTGCCGTTTGTGTGGTGGTTGGCTGAGGTGTGTCTTGGAGCGACTCTATTCTGCTCTCTAGATCCCCGAACCGGTTACCCAGTTCGAAGAGGATGGTAAGACTCCGGTCAGCTTGCTTCTCCACGAAAAACTTTATGTCCCTCCGCATTTGCGGGTACTCTTTCATCTTCTCTGGGATCGTCTCCATAGAGACCATCATTTCGTGGATGAGCTCGCTGACCGACTTGTCAGAGTCAGAGTGCACACCTCTCTTAAAGGAGTCCATTAGGTCCATGGACCTCCTTTTTACCGCCGCTCGTTTAATGAAGGCCGTACCGGGGTTTTGTGCCCTAATTTGGGGCTCCTTAGAGCCAGATGGTGGGGTTCCCGGGGATTTACGTGGGCTCTGAGGTTTCGCCGGTCTGCCTACAGGCGTGTGCACGAATGCCATCTTTTGAATGGGTGTGTAAATGTGTGTAGTGTGTGATGGGGAGTAGATCGTCAATTGTAGAGTGTAAAATGTGGTGTAAATTTGTATAAGTGTTAAAATATAAACTGTATATGTGAGTATCCTAGTCTAGCCTAATCTAATATATGTGAGCGACCTGCGCTCGGTCGAAATTTTTGTCAAAATTAAATAATTTTAGGTAATTTACCTAATGTTCCAAATTTTTTGTTTTTTGAATGTAGAGTCCTAAAAAGTGACTCTACGTCTTAACCTTCTTAACCAATTTGTAGAGGGTGGCCAAGTACACCCTTTCGTAAAAACAAAATAATTTTAAAAATTTTTGCCGCAAAGTTATAGCAGTTTCCGTAAAAAACAAGATGGCGGCCAAAATGGCGGCTCTGACAGCAAACTATCCTATGGGCCGATTGTTGCCCTATTGGAGCCCTACAAGCCAACACCAAGCCCGTTCCTCTAGGACCAATAGATTCCGAGCTATCCCTTGGGTAAATTTTGGGTAAATTATCCTCACTTTAGGTAATTTGCCCGTAACTCGGAAACTATCGGTCTCCTAGAACCGGGACTTTGGATCTTCGCATAGAGAGGCCGGTGACCTACCAGGTGGTGGGGTTGGTTGAAAATAAATTTCCAAGTCGTGATAGGGTAAATTTACCCTATCAGGTCGAAAGAGGTCCCTCCGGCAGCCTCTATGCAAAAATCCCCAGCCCTGTAGCCCAAATAGTTTGGGATGTACGACTCTTCAAAGTTTTTCAAAATGGCGTCCAAGATGGCGGACGCCAACTTTGAAGGGTCGTATCTCCGCCGCTATTGGGGCTAGGGAGCCCGGGTTTGGTGCTGCTGGGATGCCCCAGCGAGCTCTACCTCGCGCGATCGCTAGGGGGGGGGGCAAAAATAAAAGTCAAAAAATAGGAATTTTAGGAATGGGAAGGGGTAGGGGACAAAATTACAAGCACCCTAGCTGAAGACGCCGAGTCTCTAGGAGCTATACCTCCTGAGATAGATCAATTCCAAAATTTTTTGGGAAAATTCCAAAAAATTTTGGAATTAATATAGCGCCCGAACTATTGGGCCCAGAGAGTCGGGGTTTCTTCCGGGACGGTTGGCGGGTCGTGGGCTACCCTTCCCACGGCGTGGAATCCCGAAATTCCAATAAATTGGAATTTGGGGAAAATTGACCCGGGACCCGAAAGATGGTAAAATTCCAACCCCTACACCGGAAAGCCCGACTCTCTAAGTCCAATAACCAGCGAGCTGTTGGCTGTTTAAAAATTTACCCAAAGTGAGGATTCGAAAACAAAATGGCCGACTTTTGGGTAAATTCTCAAACAAAGGCCTAGCCCGCCGGTGTTTGGGCTTTTTGGAAGTCCGGGGAGGAGTCCTAGACAAATATGGACCCTCCAACCCCCTACTTTAATACCCTAAAACACAGAGTCAAAAAATAATCTTAAAATTTAAATAGCTCCCAGACTATATATCCTAAAATTAAAAACAAAGTACCTAAAAATAGAAAAAACACAGCACTATCCGACACAAAAAACAGAATAGAAGTAACTCTTATAGTCTAAGTAGAATCTAAGGGGGAAGTTTCCACCCCTATTTTCAAAAATTTCTATCTCAGTAGTTTATCATCCGATTTTGAAAATTCCTTTTTTGCTAGGTAGGTATTAATAGATTCTATACATATAAATTATAAGCCAAACTAGAGTCATACAAAATAAAAGAGATAGAAGTTTTTGAAAATTTTGAAAATTTTAAAATTAAATATCTTAACTTCTATTGGTCCGATGGAGATGCCCGACGTGTCGCGTGACTCGCCTAGCTGCGCCGCGTCCGATGAGCTTCCAAAAACCACCCGGCCGCCCCGGGAAGACCGACCTCGTGGTTTGAGGTTATTTTGTTTTTTGATTATATTTCAGCGGATTGAACCGCTAAAATTCAGCTCGTTGCGTAGCCTTGTAGAGGGCGCTGCTGCGCACACGCCGGTATATCGAAATCCCACGCGTCTTGAAATTTGGAGACACTATTGGCAAAAAACTGGCCAAATTTTTCACTTTTTCACCCAAACTTTCACTTTATCACGAATAACTTTTCACTCCGTGCAGGGATTTTCAAAAACTTTTCACCACCGTGTGCGGCTCGCGAGCGCGCAACTTTTGATGTATCGCACGTGTTGCTACGGTTAGAAAAACCCACTTTTACGAATTTTTTATTGCGGAGCGCACGTGGTTTTGCTGCTATCTCTTCGGCGTTCGGAGTGCAACTGGGTTAGGTTAGGTTAGGTTAGGTTAGGTTAGGTTAGGTTAGGTTAGGTTAGGTTAGGTTAGGTTAGGTTAGGTTAGGTTAGGTTAGGTTAGGTTAGGTTAGGTTAGGTTAGGTTAGGTTAGGTTAGGTTAGGTTAGGTTAGGTTAGGTTAGGTTAGGTTAGGTTAGGTTAGGTTAGGTTAGGTTAGGTTAGGTTAGGTTAGGTTAGGTTAGGTTAGGTTAGGTTAGGTTAGGTTAGGTTAGGTTAGGTTAGGTTAGGTTAGGTTAGGTTAGGTTAGGTTAGGTTAGGTTAGGTTAGGTTAGGTTAGGTTAGGTTAGGTTAGGTTAGGTTAGGTTAGGTTAGGTTAGGTTAGGTTAGGTTAGGTTAGGTTAGGTTAGGTTAGGTTAGGTTAGGTTAGGTTAGGTTAGGTTAGGTTAGGTTAGGTTACGTTAGGTTAGGTTAGGTTAGGTTAGGTTAGGTTAGGTTAGGTTAGGTTAGGTTAGGTTAGGTTAGGTTAGGTTAGGTTAGGTTAGGTTAGGTTAGGTTAGGTTAGGTTAGGTTAGGTTAGGTTAGGTTAGGTTAGGTTAGGTTAGGTTAGGTTAGGTTAGGTTAGGTTAGGTTAGGTTAGGTTAGGTTAGGTTAGGTTAGGTTAGGTTAGGTTAGGTTAGGTTAGGTTAGGTTAGGTTAGGTTAGGTTAGGTTAGGTTAGGTTAGGTTAGGTTAGGTTAGGTTAGGTTAGGTTAGGTTAGGTTAGGTTAGGTTAGGTTAGGTTAGGTTAGGTTAGGTTAGGTTAGGTTAGGTTAGGTTAGGTTAGGTTAGGTTAGGTTAGGTTAGGTTAGGTTAGGTTAGGTTAGGTTAGGTTAGGTTAGGTTAGGTTAGGTTAGGTTAGGTTAGGTTAGGTTAGGTTAGGTTAGGTTAGGTTAGGTTAGGTTAGGTTAGGTTAGGTTAGGTTAGGTTAGGTTAGGTTAGGTTAGGTTAGGTTAGGTTAGGTTAGGTTAGGTTAGGTTAGGTTAGGTTAGGTTAGGTTAGGTTAGGTTAGGTTAGGTTAGGTTAGGTTAGGTTAGGTTAGGTTAGGTTAGGTTAGGTTAGGTTAGGTTAGGTTAGGTTAGGTTAGGTTAGGTTAGGTTAGGTTAGGTTAGGTTAGGTTAGGTTAGGTTAGGTTAGGTTAGGTTAGGTTAGGTTAGGTTAGGTTAGGTTAGGTTAGGTTAGGTTAGGTTAGGTTAGGTTAGGTTAGGTTAGGTTAGGTTAGGTTAGGTTAGGTTAGGTTAGGTTAGGTTAGGTTAGGTTAGGTTAGGTTAGGTTAGGTTAGGTTAGGTTAGGTTAGGTTAGGTTAGGTTAGGTTAGGTTAGGTTAGGTTAGGTTAGGTTAGGTTAGGTTAGGTTAGGTTAGGTTAGGTTAGGTTAGGTTAGGTTAGGTTAGGTTAGGTTAGGTTAGGTTAGGTTAGGTTAGGTTAGGTTAGGTTAGGTTAGGTTAGGTTAGGTTAGGTTAGGTTAGGTTAGGTTAGGTTAGGTTAGGTTAGGTTAGGTTAGGTTAGGTTAGGTTAGGTTAGGTTAGGTTAGGTTAGGTTAGGTTAGGTTAGGTTAGGTTAGGTTAGGTTAGGTTAGGTTAGGTTAGGTTAGGTTAGGTTAGGTTAGGTTAGGTTAGGTTAGGTTAGGTTAGGTTAGGTTAGGTTAGGTTAGGTTAGGTTAGGTTAGGTTAGGTTAGGTTAGGTTAGGTTAGGTTAGGTTAGGTTAGGTTAGGTTAGGTTAGGTTAGGTTAGGTTAGGTTAGGTTAGGTTAGGTTAGGTTAGGTTAGGTTAGGTTAGGTTAGGTTAGGTTAGGTTAGGTTAGGTTAGGTTAGGTTAGGTTAGGTTAGGTTAGGTTAGGTTAGGTTAGGTTAGGTTAGGTTAGGTTAGGTTAGGTTAGGTTAGGTTAGGTTAGGTTAGGTTAGGTTAGGTTAGGTTAGGTTAGGTTAGGTTAGGTTAGGTTAGGTTAGGTTAGGTTAGGTTAGGTTAGGTTAGGTTAGGTTAGGTTAGGTTAGGTTAGGTTAGGTTAGGTTAGGTTAGGTTAGGTTAGGTTAGGTTAGGTTAGGTTAGGTTAGGTTAGGTTAGGTTAGGTTAGGTTAGGTTAGGTTAGGTTAGGTTAGGTTAGGTTAGGTTAGGTTAGGTTAGGTTAGGTTAGGTTAGGTTAGGTTAGGTTAGGTTAGGTTAGGTTAGGTTAGGTTAGGTTAGGTTAGGTTAGGTTAGGTTAGGTTAGGTTAGGTTAGGTTAGGTTAGGTTAGGTTAGGTTAGGTTAGGTTAGGTTAGGTTAGGTTAGGTTAGGTTAGGTTAGGTTAGGTTAGGTTAGGTTAGGTTAGGTTAGGTTAGGTTAGGTTAGGTTAGGTTAGGTTAGGTTAGGTTAGGTTAGGTTAGGTTAGGTTAGGTTAGGTTAGGTTAGGTTAGGTTAGGTTAGGTTAGGTTAGGTTAGGTTAGGTTAGGTTAGGTTAGGTTAGGTTAGGTTAGGTTAGGTTAGGTTAGGTTAGGTTAGGTTAGGTTAGGTTAGGTTAGGTTAGGTTAGGTTAGGTTAGGTTAGGTTAGGTTAGGTTAGGTTAGGTTAGGTTAGGTTAGGTTAGGTTAGGTTAGGTTAGGTTAGGTTAGGTTAGGTTAGGTTAGGTTAGGTTAGGTTAGGTTAGGTTAGGTTAGGTTAGGTTAGGTTAGGTTAGGTTAGGTTAGGTTAGGTTAGGTTAGGTTAGGTTAGGTTAGGTTAGGTTAGGTTAGGTTAGGTTAGGTTAGGTTAGGTTAGGTTAGGTTAGGTTAGGTTAGGTTAGGTTAGGTTAGGTTAGGTTAGGTTAGGTTAGGTTAGGTTAGGTTAGGTTAGGTTAGGTTAGGTTAGGTTAGGTTAGGTTAGGTTAGGTTAGGTTAGGTTAGGTTAGGTTAGGTTAGGTTAGGTTAGGTTAGGTTAGGTTAGGTTAGGTTAGGTTAGGTTAGGTTAGGTTAGGTTAGGTTAGGTTAGGTTAGGTTAGGTTAGGTTAGGTTAGGTTAGGTTAGGTTAGGTTAGGTTAGGTTAGGTTAGGTTAGGTTAGGTTAGGTTAGGTTAGGTTAGGTTAGGTTAGGTTAGGTTAGGTTAGGTTAGGTTAGGTTAGGTTAGGTTAGGTTAGGTTAGGTTAGGTTAGGTTAGGTTAGGTTAGGTTAGGTTAGGTTAGGTTAGGTTAGGTTAGGTTAGGTTAGGTTAGGTTAGGTTAGGTTAGGTTAGGTTAGGTTAGGTTAGGTTAGGTTAGGTTAGGTTAGGTTAGGTTAGGTTAGGTTAGGTTAGGTTAGGTTAGGTTAGGTTAGGTTAGGTTAGGTTAGGTTAGGTTAGGTTAGGTTAGGTTAGGTTAGGTTAGGTTAGGTTAGGTTAGGTTAGGTTAGGTTAGGTTAGGTTAGGTTAGGTTAGGTTAGGTTAGGTTAGGTTAGGTTAGGTTAGGTTAGGTTAGGTTAGGTTACGTTAGGTTAGGTTAGGTTAGGTTAGGTTAGGTTAGGTTAGGTTAGGTTAGGTTAGGTTAGGTTAGGTTAGGTTAGGTTAGGTTAGGTTAGGTTAGGTTAGGTTAGGTTAGGTTAGGTTAGGTTAGGTTAGGTTAGGTTAGGTTAGGTTAGGTTAGGTTAGGTTAGGTTAGGTTAGGTTAGGATAGGTTAGGTTAGGTTAGGTTAGGTTAGGTTAGGTTAGGTTAGGTTAGGTTAGGTTAGGTTAGGTTAGGTTAGGTTAGGTTAGGTTAGGTTAGGTTAGGTTAGGTTAGGTTAGGTTAGGTTAGGTTAGGTTAGGTTAGGTTAGGTTAGGTTAGGTTAGGTTAGGTTAGGTTAGGTTAGGTTAGGTTAGGTTAGGTTAGGTTAGGTTAGGTTAGGTTAGGTTAGGTTAGGTTAGGTTAGGTTAGGTTAGGTTAGGTTAGGTTAGGTTAGGTTAGGTTAGGTTAGGTTAGGTTAGGTTAGGTTAGGTTAGGTTAGGTTAGGTTAGGTTAGGTTAGGTTAGGTTAGGTTAGGTTAGGTTAGGTTAGGTTAGGTTAGGTTAGGTTAGGTTAGGTTAGGTTAGGTTAGGTTAGGTTAGGTTAGGTTAGGTTAGGTTAGGTTAGGTTAGGTTAGGTTAGGTTAGGTTAGGTTAGGTTAGGTTAGGTTAGGTTAGGTTAGGTTAGGTTAGGTTAGGTTAGGTTAGGTTAGGTTAGGTTAGGTTAGGTTAGGTTAGGTTAGGTTAGGTTAGGTTAGGTTAGGTTAGGTTAGGTTAGGTTAGGTTAGGTTAGGTTAGGTTAGGTTAGGTTAGGTTAGGTTAGGTTAGGTTAGGTTAGGTTAGGTTAGGTTAGGTTAGGTTAGGTTAGGTTAGGTTAGGTTAGGTTAGGTTAGGTTAGGTTAGGTTAGGTTAGGTTAGGTTAGGTTAGGTTAGGTTAGGTTAGGTTAGGTTAGGTTAGGTTAGGTTAGGTTAGGTTAGGTTAGGTTAGGTTAGGTTAGGTTAGGTTAGGTTAGGTTAGGTTAGGTTAGGTTAGGTTAGGTTAGGTTAGGTTAGGTTAGGTTAGGTTAGGTTAGGTTAGGTTAGGTTAGGTTAGGTTAGGTTAGGTTAGGTTAGGTTAGGTTAGGTTAGGTTAGGTTAGGTTAGGTTAGGTTAGGTTAGGTTAGGTTAGGTTAGGTTAGGTTAGGTTAGGTTAGGTTAGGTTAGGTTAGGTTAGGTTAGGTTAGGTTAGGTTAGGTTAGGTTAGGTTAGGTTAGGTTAGGTTAGGTTAGGTTAGGTTAGGTTAGGTTAGGTTAGGTTAGGTTAGGTTAGGTTAGGTTAGGTTAGGTTAGGTTAGGTTAGGTTAGGTTAGGTTAGGTTAGGTTAGGTTAGGTTAGGTTAGGTTAGGTTAGGTTAGGTTAGGTTAGGTTAGGTTAGGTTAGGTTAGGTTAGGTTAGGTTAGGTTAGGTTAGGTTAGGTTAGGTTAGGTTAGGTTAGGTTAGGTTAGGTTAGGTTAGGTTAGGTTAGGTTAGGTTAGGTTAGGTTAGGTTAGGTTAGGTTAGGTTAGGTTAGGTTAGGTTAGGTTAGGTTAGGTTAGGTTAGGTTAGGTTAGGTTAGGTTAGGTTAGGTTAGGTTAGGTTAGGTTAGGTTAGGTTAGGTTAGGTTAGGTTAGGTTAGGTTAGGTTAGGTTAGGTTAGGTTAGGTTAGGTTAGGTTAGGTTAGGTTAGGTTAGGTTAGGTTAGGTTAGGTTAGGTTAGGTTAGGTTAGGTTAGGTTAGGTTAGGTTAGGTTAGGTTAGGTTAGGTTAGGTTAGGTTAGGTTAGGTTAGGTTAGGTTAGGTTAGGTTAGATTAGGTTAGGTTAGGTTAGGTTAGGTTAGGTTAGGTTAGGTTAGGTTAGGTTAGGTTAGGTTAGGTTAGGTTAGGTTAGGTTAGGTTAGGTTAGGTTAGGTTAGGTTAGGTTAGGTTAGGTTAGGTTAGGTTAGGTTAGGTTAGGTTAGGTTAGGTTAGGTTAGGTTAGGTTAGGTTAGGTTAGGTTAGGTTAGGTTAGGTTAGGTTAGGTTAGGTTAGGTTAGGTTAGGTTAGGTTAGGTTAGGTTAGGTTAGGTTAGGTTAGGTTAGGTTAGGTTAGGTTAGGTTAGGTTAGGTTAGGTTAGGTTAGGTTAGGTTAGGTTAGGTTAGGTTAGGTTAGGTTAGGTTAGGTTAGGTTAGGTTAGGTTAGGTTAGGTTAGGTTAGGTTAGGTTAGGTTAGGTTAGGTTAGGTTAGGTTAGGTTAGGTTAGGTTAGGTTAGGTTAGGTTAGGTTAGGTTAGGTTAGGTTAGGTTAGGTTAGGTTAGGTTAGGTTAGGTTAGGTTAGGTTAGGTTAGGTTAGGTTAGGTTAGGTTAGGTTAGGTTAGGTTAGGTTAGGTTAGGTTAGGTTAGGTTAGGTTAGGTTAGGTTAGGTTAGGTTAGGTTAGGTTAGGTTAGGTTAGGTTAGGTTAGGTTAGGTTAGGTTAGGTTAGGTTAGGTTAGGTTAGGTTAGGTTAGGTTAGGTTAGGTTAGGTTAGGTTAGGTTAGGTTAGGTTAGGTTAGGTTAGGTTAGGTTAGGTTAGGTTAGGTTAGGTTAGGTTAGGTTAGGTTAGGTTAGGTTAGGTTAGGTTAGGTTAGGTTAGGTTAGGTTAGGTTAGGTTAGGTTAGGTTAGGTTAGGTTAGGTTAGGTTAGGTTAGGTTAGGTTAGGTTAGGTTAGGTTAGGTTAGGTTAGGTTAGGTTAGGTTAGGTTAGGTTAGGTTAGGTTAGGTTAGGTTAGGTTAGGTTAGGTTAGGTTAGGTTAGGTTAGGTTAGGTTAGGTTAGGTTAGGTTAGGTTAGGTTAGGTTAGGTTAGGTTAGGTTAGGTTAGGTTAGGTTAGGTTAGGTTAGGTTAGGTTAGGTTAGGTTAGGTTAGGTTAGGTTAGGTTAGGTTAGGTTAGGTTAGGTTAGGTTAGGTTAGGTTAGGTTAGGTTAGGTTAGGTTAGGTTAGGTTAGGTTAGGTTAGGTTAGGTTAGGTTAGGTTAGGTTAGGTTAGGTTAGGTTAGGTTAGGTTAGGTTAGGTTAGGTTAGGTTAGGTTAGGTTAGGTTAGGTTAGGTTAGGTTAGGTTAGGCTAGGTTAGGTTAGGTTAGGTTAGGTTAGGTTAGGTTAGGTTAGGTTAGGTTAGGTTAGGTTAGGTTAGGTTAGGTTAGGTTAGGTTAGGTTAGGTTAGGTTAGGTTAGGTTAGGTTAGGTTAGGTTAGGTTAGGTTAGGTTAGGTTAGGTTAGGTTAGGTTAGGTTAGGTTAGGTTAGGTTAGGTTAGGTTAGGTTAGGTTAGGTTAGGTTAGGTTAGGTTAGGTTAGGTTAGGTTAGGTTAGGTTAGGTTAGGTTAGGTTAGGTTAGGTTAGGTTAGGTTAGGTTAGGTTAGGTTAGGTTAGGTTAGGTTAGGTTAGGTTAGGTTAGGTTAGGTTAGGTTAGGTTAGGTTAGGTTAGGTTAGGTTAGGTTAGGTTAGGTTAGGTTAGGTTAGGTTAGGTTAGGTTAGGTTAGGTTAGGTTAGGGGTTAGGTTAGGTTAGGTTAGGTTAGGTTAGGTTAGGTTAGGTTAGGTTAGGTGGTTAGGTTAGGTTAGGTTAGGTTAGGTTAGGTTAGGTTAGGTTAGGTTAGGTTAGGTTAGGTTAGGTTAGGTTAGGTTAGGTTAGGTTAGGTTAGGTTAGGTTAGGTTAGGTTAGGTTAGGTTAGGTTAGGTTAGGTTAGGTTAGGTTAGGTTAGGTTAGGTTAGGTTAGGTTAGGTTAGGTTAGGTTAGGTTAGGTTAGGTTAGGTTAGGTTAGGTTAGGTTAGGTTAGGTTAGGTTAGGTTAGGTTAGGTTAGGTTAGGTTAGCTTAGGTTAGGTTAGGTTAGGTTAGGTTAGGTTAGGTTAGGTTAGGTTAGGTTAGGTTAGGTTAGGTTAGGTTAGGTTAGGTTAGGTTAGGTTAGGTTAGGTTAGGTTAGGTTAGGTTAGGTTAGGTTAGGTTAGGTTAGGTTAGGTTAGGTTAGGTTAGGTTAGGTTAGGTTAGGTTAGGTTAGGTTAGGTTAGGTTAGGTTAGGTTAGGTTAGGTTAGGTTAGGTTAGGTTAGGTTAGGTTAGGTTAGGTTAGGTTAGGTTAGGTTAGGTTAGGTTAGGTTAGGTTAGGTTAGGTTAGGTTAGGTTAGGTTAGGTTAGGTTAGGTTAGGTTAGGTTAGGTTAGGTTAGGTTAGGTTAGGTTAGGTTAGGTTAGGCTAGGTTAGGTTAGGTTAGGTTAGGTTAGGTTAGGTTAGGTTAGGTTAGGTTAGGTTAGGTTAGGTTAGGTTAGGTTAGGTTAGGTTAGGTTAGGTTAGGTTAGGTTAGGTTAGGTTAGGTTAGGTTAGGTTAGGTTAGGTTAGGTTAGGTTAGGTTAGGTTAGGTTAGGTTAGGTTAGGTTAGGTTAGGTTAGGTTAGGTTAGGTTAGGTTAGGTTAGGTTAGGTTAGGTTAGGTTAGGTTAGGTTAGGTTAGGTTAGGTTAGGTTAGGTTAGGTTAGGTTAGGTTAGGTTAGGTTAGGTTAGGTTAGGTTAGGTTAGGTTAGGTTAGGTTAGGTTAGGTTAGGTTAGGTTAGGTTAGGTTAGGTTAGGTTAGGTTAGGTTAGGTTAGGTTAGGTTAGGTTAGGTTAGGTTAGGTTAGGTTAGGTTAGGTTAGGTTAGGTTAGGTTAGGTTAGGTTAGGTTAGGTTAGGTTAGGTTAGGTTAGGTTAGGTTAGGTTAGGTTAGGTTAGGTTAGGTTAGGTTAGGTTAGGTTAGGTTAGGTTAGGTTAGGTTAGGTTAGGTTAGGTTAGGTTAGGTTAGGTTAGGTTAGGTTAGATTAGGTTAGGTTAGGTTAGGTTAGGTTAGGTTAGGTTAGGTTAGGTTAGGTTAGGTTAGGTTAGGTTAGGTTAGGTTAGGTTAGGTTAGGTTAGGTTAGGTTAGGTTAGGTTAGGTTAGGTTAGGTTAGGTTAGGTTAGGTTAGGTTAGGTTAGGTTAGGTTAGGTTAGGTTAGGTTAGGTTAGGTTAGGTTAGGTTAGGTTAGGTTAGGTTAGGTTAGGTTAGGTTAGGTTAGGTTAGGTTAGGTTAGGTTAGGTTAGGTTAGGTTAGGTTAGGTTAGGTTAGGTTAGGTTAGGTTAGGTTAGGTTAGGTTAGGTTAGGTTAGGTTAGGTTAGGTTAGGTTAGGTTAGGTTAGGTTAGGTTAGGTTAGGTTAGGTTAGGTTAGGTTAGGTTAGGTTAGGTTAGGTTAGGTTAGGTTAGGTTAGGTTAGGTTAGGTTAGGTTAGGTTAGGTTAGGTTAGGTTAGGTTAGGTTAGGTTAGGTTAGGTTAGGTTAGGTTAGGTTAGGTTAGGTTAGGTTAGGTTAGGTTAGGTTAGGTTAGGTTAGGTTAGGTTAGGTTAGGTTAGGTTAGGTTAGGTTAGGTTAGGTTAGGTTAGGTTAGGTTAGGTTAGGTTAGGTTAGGTTAGGTTAGGTTAGGTTAGGTTAGGTTAGGTTAGGTTAGGTTAGGTTAGGTTAGGTTAGGTTAGGTTAGGTTAGGTTAGGTTAGGTTAGGTTAGGTTAGGTTAGGTTAGGTTAGGTTAGGTTAGGTTAGGTTAGGTTAGGTTAGGTTAGGTTAGGTTAGGTTAGGTTAGGTTAGGTTAGGTTAGGTTAGGTTAGGTTAGGTTAGGTTAGGTTAGGTTAGGTTAGGTTAGGTTAGGTTAGGTTAGGTTAGGTTAGGTTAGGTTAGGTTAGGTTAGGTTAGGTTAGGTTAGGTTAGGTTAGGTTAGGTTAGGTTAGGTTAGGTTAGGTTAGGTTAGGTTAGGTTAGGTTAGGTTAGGTTAGGTTAGGTTAGGTTAGGTTAGGTTAGGTTAGGTTAGGTTAGGTTAGGTTAGGTTAGGTTAGGTTAGGTTAGGTTAGGTTAGGTTAGGTTAGGTTAGGTTAGGTTAGGTTAGGTTAGGTTAGGTTAGGTTAGGTTAGGTTAGGTTAGGTTAGGTTAGGTTAGGTTAGGTTAGGTTAGGTTAGGTTAGGTTAGGTTAGGTTAGGTTAGGTTAGGTTAGGTTAGGTTAGGTTAGGTTAGGTTAGGTTAGGTTAGGTTAGGTTAGGTTAGGTTAGGTTAGGTTAGGTTAGGTTAGGTTAGGTTAGGTTAGGTTAGGTTAGGTTAGGTTAGGTTAGGTTAGGTTAGGTTAGGTTAGGTTAGGTTAGGTTAGGTTAGGTTAGGTTAGGTTAGGTTAGGTTAGGTTAGGTTAGGTTAGGTTAGGTTAGGTTAGGTTAGGTTAGGTTAG